>VDFB02325927.1:0-145382 GCA_007258455.2 Sequoia sempervirens | reverse complement strand
CTTTTCCAAATTAAATTTCATGCAATATCATTAATGGATGTTAGGACATATCCTTGAAAAATGCAATTAATAAGGCTTATATTTCAATTAAAGGGGCTAATTAAACTCTAACTAACTTCAATTAATTAATTAATACCTAGATTAGTGTGAAAGTGTAATAAAAACACTTTACAACACCCTAAATAAGGCACAATTAAGTCCATTTTATTGTTAATTGTTAATTCCCAAACTAAGCATGAAAAAGGGTTACTTTTTTCCACACTACATGTCCCAATATTAGACTTCATTTTAGGAATTTCAATGCTCAAAACTACATGTATAATTCTAAACAAGGTTTATAATTGTAAATGTTGTTTTGACCTAGGTAATAGATTATTATGTTTGAATCATGGATTTGTCTCTTAAGTAGGATCAAATTTCAAACCGGGAAGGTTTAAAATGCTTATTAAAAAAAAAAAGTAAAACGTAATTTGACTTTATTTTCGTAAATTTTATTTAAAAAAAAATATATTTTTAATAAATATTTAATTTAAATACTAAATATTTAGAAAATATAAACACAATTATTTCAAATATATTAAAATAAATCAATATTTAAGAATTCTATTTTTAATACAAAAAATATAACTTAAGAAATAAGACATTGATTTGAGACTTTAAATATAACTCTTAATACTTATTTTAATTCATTAAAAGATCAATACTTATATAACAGTATAGTGTTGTGAATTTCATAACCTTGCAATTTCACCTATATTTTGTGTCTACATTGGTGTTCATTTTCCTTGGTATTTTTGTAGATTTTTTAAATATAGCCCCTACATCAACCTTTTTCCCTTTGAGAGTGCTTAGACCTTCTTTTTTAGGGTCACTTATTAATATCATATTTGTGTTTCCGTAATGTTATTCTTGTCTCCTATCATTTTTTCGCATAATTTTTTTGGAATCTAGTACTTAGTGTGAACATCCATGCATAGTGCTAGCATCTCATGACATTTTTCATTCAAAGGATAATTCTAAGCA
Source organism: Sequoia sempervirens (assembly GCA_007258455.2). Lineage (NCBI taxonomy): Eukaryota > Viridiplantae > Streptophyta > Pinopsida > Cupressales > Cupressaceae > Sequoia > Sequoia sempervirens. Next base: position 144,359 of record VDFB02325927.1, on the reverse strand, counting down.
TTTTTCCGCTTATCAACTTCCCACGTCATTGAAAATAACTCAAAAAAATCATAATAGTTCATCTACATCTTCCTCTCCCCTCCTCTTCTCATTTTTGAATGGAATATTTTAGTTTTACAACTCTCTATCCCTCTCTTGCCTCTCTTGCACTCTCAAGATCACACACAACTCTTTATAGTTTGTTACTGCTTGCCACAACATTCTATCACATCTCTCTTGTCCTCTTTGGCTTCCTTGAGCCTTGCATGAAATATTGTTTGTTCTATCTTGTTTCCTCAAGCACCTTAGGATTATCACATTCTCATAATATCTCATTTTTGTCACTATTCTTATTTCTAGACAAAATTAGAATAAGAACACACACTATTTATATTTTATCTATCCATCTTGGTTGCTATGGACGTGAAAACCCCAGAGCAAGGATTTGACTAAGGAAAATCCCAAAATAGTCCCAAACATTTTTCTCATCTTGTTGTGTTTACAAGTTAGGTAGATTTTGGAACTCAAATCATGCATTATGACAGTTTCTAACACAGTTGGTATAGGGTGACAACACAACTCAAAGATGTCTATGTGACATGCTAGTGTTTGAGGCAAAGACCTCCAAATTTAAATTGCAAGCTCCTTATTGTTTGCATTTTTTATTTATATAGTTATGAATTTTTAATTATTTTTCTATTTTTTGATACTTTCACAAATTTATTTCCCTTCAAAATTGTTACCTAGTTAATTTTATTTGAATACGATTAGTAAAATTTACTCTCAAAGGAACCAAGCTTTCCTTTTGCTAGAGTCAAATTTCCCACATTACAAATAAAATACATATTTTTTTCTTAAATTTAATAGGAGTCTTTATACTCGAGGTATCTAGGAGACTTTCTCCTAACTTCTCCCCTAGTTCCCAGAAGGGACCATGTTCAATGAGGTTGGTTGTGGTATGCTCTTCGATGCTGCAACTCCCCACACTCAAAAAAGAAACCCCTAGATGTCCTACTATTAACACTTCTAGTAGTTTGATTCTAGAAAAATTCCTTAACTAGCTCTCACTATTTCATCAACCCACATTATAGATGAAGAAAAGGAAAGATAAAGATGATGATGTGTCGAACCCTCTTGTGGACATTCTGGACCCTACTGATATATAGAGAAAACCAGTTGACTGACTTCCTCCTCCTCAATCCTCTACTATTGTTTTACCTATATAGTGGCATTGTATTTATTTCTATGTTTTATGGATTATAGTTTAGACTATAATCCTATATGAATTTTAGGAATTTTTACCCTCCCACCTTTTTAATGGATGTATAATATTATTTTTTAAATGATAATTCAAACACATCTTCTTTAAAAAAATATTAAAACTAATTTATTTTATGTTTATTTTTTCCACAAAATTTTACACTTATTTTTCTCTATAAAAAGATACTATGTTTTAACTTGAAAAGTAATGAATGCATAATTTGATTGAAATTTGATGCGTAAAACGCTTACTAAATGCATTATTTTTTTGTCTAGAATATGTGTAAGATTTTTAACAAAAACCAAACCATAGAAAAGCCGTAAAGTAAATCGGAACCTTATTGATAGGTTATTACGTAAGCATTTCTCAGTCTCACCCTTTAAGGTACAAAGAAGTTAAGCACCAACACAAATCTGTGTTCCCATCGAATGGTGGTCAGCGTCTTATCAAGCGCTCTGAAAATTAAACAAAAGTGCATTCAGACAAAATGAATGAATTTAACACAAAAAGTAGATTAGGAAATGAATTCGTACAAGTTGAACATAACAAAATAGGTGGTTTGTGAACGAAAAAAATGTGATTAGTTTTCGTTGTACAATTCAACCACGCATTCATCTTTGACTTGTTTAGACAATCCTAGTTGAGTTATGCAACTTGTCACATGACCAACAAGATCATCAAGCAACGGAATCTCTACTTTTCTTCAGCGGATCTCTTTAAAAATGATCAAGATCTAATACCAGTGTAAACTAAAACGTCAGGCCATGGACGCGTACGATTTCAGTGAGAACATTGATGCCTGCAGCGCCATTGAATCTTTTTTACAGATTAGCGAGACTGATTTCGGCAATGGTTCTCCTGAAATCATTGTACTGGACGACGCCCAAATTGATATTTCTTTTTCTGATGCCACGATGGCCGGATTTTATCAGGCGCCGGAAAATTCCGTCCAAAATAGAATGTTGGAACCGCAGCATGGTGCCTTCAGCGCGTACACAAAAGCTCATTCAAACGCCGCTGCAGATTCTTCCATATCCTGCCAGGCTCTGCACAAAAGATGTTTCACATTTCTGAGAAAAATGAATGAAGATAGAAAGGCAGAGGTCGAGAGATCCCGTCCAACGGCTCCTGCTCTCAACAATGATAAAGAGGTAAATGAAAAGAAAAAGAAGAATCAAGCCAAATCGGCATTTCACCACATGATTAAAGAGCGCAATAGGAGAGTCAAATTGAACGAGCATTTCCAGAATCTTTACTCTCTTCTTCCTAGAAATTGCAAGGTATGATATTTCCACAATCTTTACTTTCTTCTTCTTAGAAATTCCGAGGTATGATATTTCCAGAATCTGTACTCTCTTGTTCCTAGAAATTGCGAGGTATGATATTTCCAGAATCTTTACTCTCTGCTTCCTAGAAATTGCGAGTTATGATATTTCCAGAATCTTTACTCTCCTTTTAATAGTAATTTTATGAAGTTGTAGTTAAATCTTCTGAAAATGTGTTAAAATGTTATACGGTACAGTAATTGTGCTGTTTGTTCGGATTTAGTTGACCTGTAGAACTGCAACTTAATAAATTTAGGAAATTTGTTTAACCGCTTATTCACTTTCGGCACTGCAAGCAAATCTGGTGAAGAAAAACAAAAAGCTTCCGTTTCTGACCTTTGATGTCCTTGTTTGCAGAAAGATAAGCATTCAATATTGGCGAATGCCACAAGCTATTTGAGAGATCTAAAGCTTCGCGTTTGTGAGCTGGAACAACAGAGTGAAAGCGTCGACGAATCGATTCAGAGGAATTTCTCAAATAGCGAAGGAGGAAGTGCCGGGTTCGACTCCCACGACAACCCTTTCATTTCACACAGCTCAATGCTTTACCGTAGCGTCGATGTGATTTTGGAGCAATGCGATGACATCCCCTGCCAGGTAAAAATTATAATTAATGTGCAGCTGAAAATGGTTTCTTGCTCAGCAACTCTGCTTCTCAGAGTGATAGAGCTGTTGAGAGCTGAACAATTGGAGATCCTTTCGGTTTCACATGAAACGGGATTTGCATTTCAGGCTACTTTTCTAGTATTACCAAAGGTACGTTCTTATGTGTTATTTTGAAACAAATGCTTCAGCTGAGAATCTTGAAATTAGTAAAAGAAATTTCTTTCCATTGACTAATTGAAACGTGTTATTTTGAATATGAACAGGGTGATGACTGGGATGTTTCCCAGTGGCAAACACTAGGAAGTTTAGTCACTCGGACTCTCAACTGAGCATTGGACAAAGTAAAGGAGTGGAAGATTCTAGAGTGTAATCGCAATTTCCTTTTGGAAGCCAGTCTAGCTGATAAGCATTTGAAAGCTTTCGAAATTGCGTACAATCTGGTTCTGAATTTTTTCATTTTTCATAGAACGGACGATTTACTCGGAAATGTTTCAAATCAAAAGGACACTTGTAAATTGCACCTGGATATGAATAGAAAAGTTTTGAGTAATATAGTAGTTATTTTATTTCATATAATATTTGTACCTTTTTTAATTATTTTAGTATTCAATTTTTTTTAATATTGTAGTAATATTCATCCAGAAATAAAATGTTTTAAAATAAACAGTTTTTAATATTTGATTTTCATGAGTATGATTTTTTGAAAAAGATATAAGAAAGGATATTTCTTGACATCTTTTTTATAGATTTAAAAATTAAAAAATCTAAATTATTGTAAGAGTTATTTAAGTACTTTTTTAGGGCTCTAGGAAAATTCACGGCCAACAATTCACTGTGACCAAAAATTCACAAATTAAGACATTAATGTTTTCATTTGCATATTCAAAAAGAAAATATTTTAATATAATATTTAAATTTTATTATCGTTTATTTATATCTAAATATAAAATTAAGATTTAAATATCATAAATAAACATAAATATAATATTTTTTTATAATTTATATTATTTTACTAATAAGTAATATTAACACTTAAATATAAGTAAATATTATTATTATTTAATATCAAGATTATATTAAAACATATTGATTGCTAAATCTTACACATAATAAATAAAAAATCTTTCAATGTAGTAAAATTTTACTTCAAAATTAAATTAAATATATTTAATTTTATATATTAAATATCTACAATAATATATTTATTCTTGTTCTAGATCCTATTTCGTTTTTATATATATATATATATATATATATATATATATATATATATATATATATATATATATATATATATATATATATATATATATAATCTTAAGTTTTTAATGCTCTCCTTTTTAATGTTTAATTTTGTAATTTCTTAATAGTTTAATAAAAAAAATTAAAATATTTCAGTATACATTAGAGATATAAGAAAGGATATCTCTTGACATCTTTCACATAGATTTTTCCTCAAAACATATAACTATTTTATGTGTATAACCTAAGAGTTATTAAAATATTTTTTTAGATATAAAACCATCAATTAACATGAATTAAATCTCATTCACCATGTTTTATATAGTTTATCTATTATATTTATAAAGAATTATATATATTAAAGAGAGGGAAAAGCTTTCCTATTAATGGGGCTAGGGGATTTGAGACCTAAAAAAGTGCCAAGAGGCAAGGTGATTGTCTCCTCTAATAAGATGGTTCAAATTAAATTTTGATGGGGCACCTAAAGAAAATTCAAGCATGTCTAGAGTTTGTTGTGTAATATGCAATTAGACAAGGAAGGTTGTGTGCTCTACTTCCAAAAGACCCAAGATGGGAACTAATAATGAGGCTAAGTTTTGGGCTATTTTCTTAGGCTTACTCATGTGTTCCAAGATGAATATAAAAATTTATCTATTGAGGATAATTTAACCATTCTTATCAATGCAATTAGGTCCAAAGATTCCCCCAAGTGGAAGCTCAAATCCCTTTTGTACATTTTTTATCCCCTTTTGGAGAATTTTGAAGGATCTACACTTAACCAATGGAAGTTGATCATTTAGGAAACTTGGATATGCATTGTGTCAAGGAGCTAGTTATTGACATTCCATTAGTAGATTATACTCATTTGTATTCTTATAATTTTGTGGAGGTGGAAAGTAAGTGCATTTGATCAAGACAATCATAAAGTTGTATTGTGTGGGGGAAATGATTCATGGGAGTGCACTAGTTCAAGTAAAGTGAGATAAAGATAATGCATGTTGCTTCTCCTTTAGCTTGCTTTAGGTGTACAGATTTACTTGGGCTGCATTTATTTTTTAGTATGGATCTTTGTATTGGAATAAGTTATTTTGAAAGTAATGGAGACCTCCATTTATTTTTGTTCTTAGCAGTAAATTAATTTAATTAGTATGGTGACTAAGAAATTCCTGTAGAGTGCTTTCAAGACTTGAAGTGGTGTGATTTTCATTGCAATATAGTGATTGCTTGATGAAAATTTCCTATCTATTGAGCATAAAATAGTATCAATTCTAACATAGAACCATGATTGTGGCTAGATTGTTGGGTTTAGGTGAGCCTAAGGATGTAGTAAAGATCATTGTGGAGATCATAAAGAAACATTTTTTGGGAGGTTTATTGAAGGTGTTGGAAATTTCTTACTATGTTAATGGTGTCCATCTTCCAACCAATTTTCTTAGAATCCTTACATAGGGGATTTGGTGGAATGACACCCTTTTGTCATCTCCTCTCATCCTACTTCAAGCATTTTCTATAGAAGGAAATATTCTAAAGGCATAAATTTTTTTAAGAAGGTTTTGGGGCTAGTGCCTATGGAGGGGGTGGAATGGTTGATGAATCTCTTTGACAATTTGATGAAATCTCCTCTAGCTATATAAGTGTAGACACGTGAAATTAGCATTATGCACTTAATTAAATTCATATTCATCCACTCATTAAATAAATCAAGCTCACTAAATCCATTCATCAAATAAATCAAAGGTAATCCATTTAAATTGAATAAATCAACTTTATTTAATTTAAGCCTATCATTACCTCATCTGATTAGATAAATCAATTTTTAATCAAATCCTAACATTTCCATCTTTTGATTGAATTCAATCTCCTAAGGTCATTTATTTAAATTAATTAAATTAAATTTATTTTAATCCTATCATTATCCTTTTAATTAAATAAATCAAACCTTTATTTAATTAAATCTTAAATCACCTTTCATCTCCCTTTGATTTAATTGAAATCCCTAAATATAAGTCAAATGGGTCAAAATCACCTAACATCATCTAAGTTAATCTAATCCTAATTAATCTAATCTAATCACCCATCACATCCTCTAGCTTTTCCCACTTGCACAAATAATGCATTTTAATTCATTTATTAAAATCCTCATTTTCCCTCAATAGGGCATCCTTTGAGAATATTGCCCAAGTTTGAATTTGAAAGCAAGTTGACTTGTCCCTTCCAACATGGAAATAACTCCCCTCTTACATGTCCCCCACTTGTAATTTAAGTCTCTTTTTCTCCCTCCAACAAGCCAAATTTGAAATTTAAAAAGGCCAAACGATCTCATTTATTGGCACATTGACCAAAACTTGCCCATTCCTCAACCACTCACAAGGTGACAAGTGGCTCCTTCTTATTAGCCAAATATTTATCCCACATTGATCTCTTTTGGGCACTCCTTCAACTTGAGGTTTTATAAATAGAAGGGTCATTCTTCATCTTAGCATCCACAATATTATGCAAAGTTACTCTCTTCAATTGAGAACTAATTTTTCCCACTTCATTTCATCTCCAACAATCTTCATCATTTGGGTTTGTCAAGGATTGGGAAAGGGTTATTTCTCACAAGTGACACCGATCCAATATGGAATAGGTGTGCATCATGTCTCTTTCATGCTTCTAAGTATTTTTATTTTATTATCTTGTTTGAGAGGCATAATGCATTATTTCATAGGAGTATTTAGAAAATTTGCATGCACTAACCTTTGTCATGAAGTTTAATAGGTATGCAGATTTTATAGATGCTCACAATAAGTATGGTGTAATGTTCTTTATTTCATAAACTTGTAGGTAGTGCATAGTGTCTCCATTTTTTTTGTTACTTGCCTAGAGTCTAAGGGTATGTTAATGTATTCACGTTGTCAAAGATAAAAAGGTATAGTCAACTATCTCATGCTTAAGATGCCTATGACTTTTTATTGTAGGGCTAGCCTTATATGGCCTTGTTACTCCATAAGGATTTAAGTTGAACTTTACAATATAAAAAAAATGATAACATCAAAGGGAGGAATCCCCATCATTGTAATTCATCAATAAATAGAAGGGAATATATTTATAGGTTGAGATTTATGTATTTATATATAGTATAATCTTATTTAACCCTTAATTTCAAATTTTATAATCATAATAAGTTAATTTTTTTAGAGATTATATAATAAATATATTAAAATAAATTATTTTCTATCCCTTTTTATATTTGGTAGCATATAATATGTAGAGGAGGTGTGTTGTATAATTTTCACACACATGCCCTGCTGAAAGTAGGGACCCTCTTTTTCTTTCATTTTTGATATTTCAACCCTTGGTTTTGAGGTTTTGTTACCTTTGCACGCGCTTGAATGATTATCTTATTCTTTCAAATTCCCCCTTCTAGGAAGTACATTGAAAATCTTAAGTTATGGGCAGTTTTTGGGTTTTCCTTCAACTTCAGGATTTTCCTCCGCTATCGAAATTCCTTGGTTTCGTTGAAAAAATAATGTTGGCTACTTTTGTGCTTTGATCCGGAGATTTTAGTTCCTTGTGGAATTTCTAGTGGATCAGATATTCCTAAATTTTTGTCTTCTTGTCAAATTCTTGGATTGCATTTGGCCTCTCTTATTGATAGCATTAATGCTTGGTGGTACAATCCTTGTGGATAGTATTTAGTGGATTTTGGATGATTTCTTGTTGTCATTTTCCTTGCTTTACTCTTGAGGATTTTTGATGCTGAGTGCTTGATTGATTCGCTGATTCGAGTGATTGATTTGAGGATTTATTGGTGGATTTCTTGCATCTTCAATTGCTTGCTAGGGTATTGAAGTTTTTTTTGGGTTGTTGTTGCAGCCAAATTAACTTCATTTAGGTATGTGTCTCTGGTTTCGCTTGTGTTTCTTTAGTTTAATGGTGCCTAGCATTCTCATGTTTCCTTTTCAAGCTCTATCATGTATGCATGGTTATTTCCATTTTGGGTGGTTTTAGGGTTTTCTGAACTTGATTAATTTGTCAGCCTTGAACGAATTCATGATATTTTTTTTGATTTCACTTAGGTTAAACTCGTTGGTGTTTCCTTTGACTAGCGCATCCTCGGACTTAGTGAGAATGGAAATCATGATCTAAGCTAACCCCTCTGCATTAATGGAAAAATTTTAGGGTTTGATCTTAGAAATTTTGGAACCCATGGATAACCAACAAAAGACATGAAACAATTCATATTTGAGCCCAAGTGCCCTCAATTTGTAGTTGTTCGATCATTCTGGGTGAAAATGGGACAAATAATAATTCTCAGGATTTCATGGCTTTCGTAGAATTTAGACACCTTTGGATTTCCCTAGTTTCTCCTTTGTCTATTCATTCTCTTCGTTGTACACAAAAACCCCGAAATCTCATATACTTCAAAGATTTCCTTCCTAGGCAGATTTTTCTGAAATTGTCTCACACTATGGAGAATCCAAAGGGTAGTGAGTTTAATGATTATGGATCATGCTTCTCATGCTTGATATTAACAATTTAAAGGATGTTGCCTGCTTTCCTTCAATTTTATGGTGACTGATTCTTGATATTCATGCTTAATATTAAAATCCACTTAGCAGGGATTTTCCTAGATTTCCTCCCTGGTGTGATTTCCCTGGATGGTTCAAAATCCTGGATTTCCTATTAAAGGCACTTCATTTTAAATTTAGGGGATTTTGGATCTTTCTTTTGAGTTGATTGATCATGATTGAAGTGCTTATGGTTGGTTAAACATCTATGTTAATATTATAAAGGTGAATTTATTATGGTTCTTTATTGGATGTAGGCTAAATTGAGTAGGAAGATGACTAGTAGGGAAATGGGCAAGCTTATAGATTCAAGTGCTAAAGGATCTTCACTCTCAGAAGTAGAAAGAATTAAGCTGGACATAAAGAGTAAGGTTCCTAAATCCAAGTTGTCATCCACTTGGTCTGAAATTGGTGACACTAAAGTAGGCAGGTGGGATTATGAGGAATTAAAGGCAAGAATGCTATAGCTGAACCCTCCGTTGTTGGCTAGAAGATTGATAGAATTAGGGTTGGCTCATGTGGTTGGGTTTCCTCCGTCTATACACTATTATGAATTGGTGTTAGAGTGTGCCAGACACTATGACAGGGGCACACAAAGGGTGATTTTTCCTCAAGGCAGGGTGTTGGCCAACTTCTCTCCTATATCTGTGGCGTAGACTATTGACATGCTTGATAGATCTCATGTGGTGACTCTAGGCCTAAATGCTCCCAAGAGTTATTTCAGGGATGATACTAACAATTCTCAATAGGTGGTTAACTCTTGGTTGGAAAAACCCAAGCCCCACATCTCAAAGCTGCCAAAACAATTATATAGGGAAAAGTTCAAACTAGAGCACTATGATGCCATCACACTCCTTAGCAGGGTGATAGGTTTGAAGAGTGTTGGAGTCTTTGAGAACTGGATGTTCTTTTTCATTTTTAGAATGGAACAGAAAGTAGATTATCACCGGGCAGGCATTATAAATTACATGATTCATTATCAGCTATGTAATGTGCTACAAACAAAGAGCTTCACCATGACTTCTTATTTAGTTTATGCACTTGCAAGGTTCCACCCATATAAGGCGCTGAGTCCTAGAGGCACTTTTGTATAGGATGTAATATATGAAGTCTATCCATAGTTACACTTAGGCAGCACCATCAATAGGAGGGTGAATGATGCATTCACCATGTACATCACAATGTTGCTACAAGGTGCGGACCATGTTCGAATATCCAATCATGCTAAGGAATTCATAAAGAAGTATGGTGCTTGGTTTATACAGTTCTTCACCTTTTCTTACATCAGGATAGATGGTTTCAAGAGAGCCCCTTATAGACTTCCAAGGTATCCTACTGATCTCATACTCCTAGAGGTCTCAAGGAAAATATGTGACTTTGATGCTATAGTCAAGCAGGAGAAACACAAAATCAGATTTGGAAATGACTTTCCCCTCAGAATAGGTGGCAATGAGGCCTATCCTTTTGTACAAACAACACATTTCTTCGAGGAAGAGATGGGTACTCTGTGTCTATCCTTCCATTCTAAAAGGTCTAGATTTGACATAATTGGTGAAGCTCAGAAGAAAGCCAGCAAGGAATACAACCACAAGGTTGATATAGAAGACTACTAGGCCAACTACAAGGATGAGTTTGAGATCAAAAAGAAGAAATTATCTAGGCTTCTAGCTGATTTAATTAGGCTATATAGTGTTAAGGTCATCCCGAACCAGATAGACGATGATGGGGATGTGATTCAAGGCCATGATTATGAAGCTATGAAAGATAAACTAATCAGTGAAATAGATTGGCTAGAGGAAGAAAAGAAAAAATTTGTGCAAGTCATGGCTCCAGTGGTGCAATATATAAAGTTGTGGCTTAAACATAAGATTTGGGAACTAGAAAGTGAAGGTGTACAATGCACCAATGACCTGATGGGTGACTTGGCTCAGTCCCATTCTACTTTTGAGGAGTCAGTTAAGGAAGATCCTAAGGGTAATGCTAAGGTGGATTCTCCTTTTAAGATCAAGATAAAGGGTGCTTGGGTAGACGCTAAGAAGGAAAAGAAAATGAAGCCTAGTGCTAAGAGGACAAATGTTGCTCCTAGGGAGAAGGTATTTACTCAAGGAGAGAAACCTGTGGAAAAGGAAGATGAAGGTGGTGCTCCTCTACCTAAGAGAAGAAGGATAGTTAGATTGTCTCAAAAGAAGAAGGAATCTTCTAAAGCAGAGGATAGGGCCAACCCACCGATAGTGAATGTGGAGATTTCAGGGGAGAAAACTCAAGTTTATATGAGGAGATCAAGAACTCCTCCAAAAGATAGTGCATCATGAAAGGAAGTCCCTTTAGCTACTTTTACTATAGAGCAATATGATGTTGCCCCTTCTCATGGAATTCACAATGTACCAAATGAACCTAAAGATGTTGGGTGCCATCAAGATTACAAGGATGAAGAATTCCAAGAGGGTGAACTCTACAGTGTTGAGGCAAAGATAGAAAAAGTGTTGTAGTTCCCCTTAGTGACATATGAGGATTCACCTACTGGTGATGATGGAAATGGATCTCCTATAAAAGTAAAGATACCTAAGAGGAATCCCTCATCAATTCCTAGGGAACAAGAATGTGATATAGAAAATGAGGAAAACTTAGGAGATAAGGAGGAAGAAGGGAGTAAATATGGAGAAGTTCCTATTGAGAAAAATTTGAATGTGGATTCTCCTAGGGACCAGCTTGACAAAGATAAGAAAGGTGAGCAACAGATAGTTTCCACCACTCCTAGCTAGCTCAGCGAAAGATTAAGGAGTAAATAGATTATAGTGGAGGACACTCTCCCTAACTGAGATGATTTGTTGGCCAAATTTGGGAAAGGAAAAACAAAGCAGAAGGCCAAGGTTCTTTCAAGGATTGAAAGAGATGGGGTGAATAACAGAGTGGGAGTGGTTCATGTTGCTACCCCAGCTCCTTATAAGAATAAGGATGATGTGACTGGTGATGATTATAGTATAGAAACTATAAACTTAGGGCCTATCTCCATGGAACAAGAAATTGAAGAATATGAAGGTTCTAGTGCTGCAATGTTTGATAGATTAAGGAAGGAGACATAGACTAAGAAAGAGTTGAAGAAGGAGAATCAAAGATTGAAGAAGTACTTGTAGTACTTGATGAATCCCTTGCAATCTATAAGCTCCTAATCTTTTGCTGCAAGTTTTATGCTAGAAGAAACCATAACAGAGCTGAAGAGAATGAAGACCACTACTCTTGCCACAAAAAACTAGTTACAAGGGGTACAAATTAAGGGAGATAATGCTATCAAGGACAACCTTTCAACTGGAGGAGATGCAATGAGATCAATAAATTGGTTGAAAGATGTATTGGCTCAAGATAAAGAAGATGTGGGTCTCCTGTTGTAGAAAACCAAGACCATCATGGAGTATACCAAAGATAAGTTAGTGAATGATGGAATTCTTCCTTCCTTCAGAGCTGTAGAACCTTGGGAATGGTTTGAGTCTTTGAAAATAAGGCAAAAGATTTTGAAGAAGGTATATAAGTAGAGGAGGAAAATTGAAGACACTCTACCTGATATCCTGGCGGATGTGTTTCTTATGCACTTTCAAATACGTGCAAGGAGGGTGCAATTCACCTCTTGAAAGACAATCTTCCACAATCGGATTGGAGAACACTACCCCAAGGTCTCTAATGTTAGATCTTGATAGTTCTTGGAATATCTCAATAGTTTTGTGTGATTTGCTGGAATCACAAGGAAGACTTACGAGTTAGCCACAAAGTGGAGAAGTTAGATTTGCAAATGGAGTTTCAAATGCTGAAAGTGAATGAACAAGGGTCAGCCCACTAAAAACAACCAAGTTGAAACTCATCAAGTTCATCTAATTAGCTTCATGGTGATGCTTAACCTTACCTCAACCAAGGATTAAAAGAAACAAAGAAAAAGGAGAAGGGTTGGAAGAAAGCTATTCTAATCCTAAAGCACAAATGAACAAAGAATAATGGTATCGCCAGTAGACTGACTTTTAAACTAGGGTTTTGTTTGCAGGAGAAACTCAAGGCTTGTATTTAAAACTATGTAATTTTCTATGATTTGTAGATTTTCATATTACACACACACATCATGCACATGTAATTGAACTAAGTTGCAAGAATGAAGTAAAGAGCTTAGACTAGCTTTGCAAAGTGACTCATCATCAATGAACCACAAAAAGCATGAGCTGGAAATCCATCAAATACTAAAACAGCAAACACCATCACCACTCCCATTCAAGAAACTAACACTAAAACTAATATGGAAGGTGAACCATGCATACATAAAGAGAAAACTCAAAAGGAACACCCATAAATCATGCAATGTTTCTTTCTATTGCTGCAAACGTCTACATCACCCTCCAACTCAAATGAGGCGTTCCCTTCTATTTATAGTTTTCCAAAGCCCAAATGAATGGCTAGGACTAATTTATATTGAGGGTCTGGGATTCATTTACATAATTTCTGTTCCACCCTTATAATATTCAAACAATTAAAATACATTCCTTTGTCTTTTTCCCCTATTTTGTCATCTAGTGCTGCTTACTATAGCAATTTTGTCATTTAGTTGATTTCCTTTTTCAATCGTAGAGAAAACTATTTGAAAGCTGCCCTCCATCCGGGTGGACTTGAGGTACATTTTTTGATTGAATGAAATTAAGTTTGGCCGTATTAATCGCATCAATGGAATGGTGGCCCCTGATCCGGGCAGAAATCTCCTTAGAAATCATCATCATCTGGAAAAAGGTAGGACAACTCCTTCAATGGGCCTCTTCGATAGACCTACTGAAGGCTTCTTGACTTTGCAAACACTAAGTGTCAAGTGCATTTATACATGATAAGGAAATACAATCAAACCTATAAATTTTGTTAGATTTATCCCATGCATCATCAAAAGATCTCTTGATATCTCATATTTGAGCCCATTTGACCATAAACACAATGTAAAGCCTGGCGTGAGCCTTTATAAGGCGAAAGACAGCCAAAGAACCAAAAGGCAAAACAATGGATCTGAAGTTTCAAAACTACCGGAAGAAGGCTGTTCCTGATGTTCAAAGTCACCTAAGAAGGAGGCACCTTGATGTTCCAAAGAATGGAAGGAGATAGGCCCGGATGTCCAAAACAACCGGAAGGAGACAGTTCCTTAAAATGGCACATGGAGGGTCTGGTTCTCGTGAGGGATGGAAGGAGATGGTCATGAAAGTTCCAAACGGCGCATTAATGTAGAGGCGAACCCCGAACGGCTGACGGGAGGGGCTGGCCCTGGAGGCCCGTGTATGAGGCAGCCAGACCGGTTCCAAAACAAAGAAAAGGGGGATTAAGCCTAAACCAAACTTCTAACCTAAACCTTGACAAACTCCGCGCTCATTTAATCACATCAAACACATCCCATCCAAAAGGGGTGATCCCAAAGCCAAAATGAGGAAACGGGAACAACGAGGGTCCACAGATGTTTCCAAATAGCCAATGAGGAAGGGAATTCCAGAGGGAAAGTTCTGAAACCATCGAAACTTAACGAAACATTGACAAAACCTTGGCAGTTCATTGAAACACCCCAAACACATCCCAAATCTACCAAAAAGTTGTTGCCAAAGCCAAAAATGTGGAAACTGGACCGACAGGGGTCCACGAATGTTTCCAAAATAGGGAAAGCAAGACAAAAGGCAAAAAAGGGATGGGGGACTTTATTTCTCCATAGATTTTAATAATCAAGTAGGTGAATTTGGTAGGGGAATTTGATCTGTTGAAGACACACATGACTAATTTGGCTTGGAAATGGGGTACTGGAAAACAAGACAATGAGTAAAGCAAACTGGGTCAGAGACAGTGGGTCCCCGCTTCACGGTATGCAGGTGCAAAACATGCACAATAACATCTATAATAAATGCACTTCTTTCTTTGAGGTGATGAAAGGGAGTGAGAAGTTTGCACCAAAGCATTTGAGTTTAGAATAGTTGAGAAAGTGGTGGCAAGATTTATATTCTCCAATCAATTAAGATCCAATTATTGAGCATCAATTGGATGATGCGGCCACCTATATTGCAGTTATTGATAAGTATCAAACCAGTAAGGCTGAGTGGGATAAGTCGGTGGAGTAGTGAAGAGAAAATATTAAATCTACTGAGAAGAGAATTAAGTTCTTACCTTTGCCACCTATAGCTGACTTGGATAGGGTACTTTTGATATTACATGATAGGGTGGAGCGAAATAAAGATAAATGGCGAAGCAGTTAATGCAAGGCTACATCAAAATTTGTGCTTCCCTATTATTTTGCATGCATTGGTTTGAATTATATTGGAGATCCTAGGCTGACCTGGATGGAGTTCATGCCTTTAATACATATTCTATCTTCTTTTGAATTCCTCTTGGCCAACTTGTTTTATGGTCATTTATTATTACTTTAAATTATAATTAGGCCAACATGCCTTGGGGAGTTTCTATACATATGGCATTTTGCCTCATTTGTAAGGGCTAGATATATAGTTTTGGATATTGGAGTGAATTAAGCAGTAGAGCTAGAGTTAGAAGTTAGTTCATTTTAAGCAAGTGTTGTAACACAGAACGCTAGAATTGTTGTTGTTATTGGGTGATTCAATACAATTGAAGACATTATACTTTCATGAATTCTCTTGTGTTTATTTATCTTACATGGTTCTTGTTGTTCTATCTTTTGAGGTTGCTTGATAAATATTAGATATATGTTAGATTTAGAATTAGACATGATTCAGTGGTGTTTATGGTTTGATTCTTGAAGTGTTTACAACAATCCCTAGTCCACACTTTTTGCAGTTAGCTGATTGTTGGTTGCTTTGCAAAGTTAGCCTAGACCTTATATTTATTGTGCTTAATTCAATTGTGAAGGATTATTAATTTCAATTGTAATAGGGTTTTTTTTGGATGAATGGTCATGATCTGAAAATCTTTAATACCATAGAAGATTGCACTATTTCTATGAGATTGCAGATTCATCTGGGCAAAGCAGTGATTAGTTTCTAAGGGATTGGTCAATTTCAAGTGTTAATCATTTGCATTGTTAATCTTAGGGTTAGCATTAAACTTAGAAGTCTCTTAAAACTTTCTCTCTTTTGCTATTTCTTTATCATTTAAGTTAGATTTAGGATTGAAGTATCATCATATTGCTAGATCTAATAAATTAAAGGATTCATTATTTGCTTGTAGTAAGGTCCCTTTTTTATTACCAACATTTTCACATTTATCACTGAGTTGTTTATGCATTGTCAAGACCTGACATTAGAGACCTTGGGGTTATCTCTAGAGGCATGCTAATAGAGATCTACTTTTCAAGAGAGATAGAATATCATATTTTGTCTAAGTTGTTGATGTGTAGAAAACATCATCAATAGACTAGTGCTAGAAGGAGGGCCTAAATAAGCAAGCTGGATCAATTTATATCAGCTATTTGTCTTGAAATATTCAAAAGAAGAGCTAGATATACTCCAAGAGAAGAGGAATTTCAATAATTTTCATCTCCTACCAGGTCAACAAGGACCAAAAGAAGGGGTGAGTCATCATCAACCCAACCACTTTCATCATCCCTATCATCCTCATCTTCATCAAGTTCATCCTCATCTAATTCTGAGGACATTCCCATTCAACAACCTCAGCCAGTTATAAATCAGCCATTACCACCCCCATTGCTACCAATGGATTTCCTTGCCAACAATCCATCTCCTTTGACCTTCAACAATTACAATGTCATGCCAAAGAACCCATAACACTTTTGTTCTAAGTTCCATGTTAATGACCCCAATAGAGCTACTGAGGAACACATTACGATCTTTCAGACTTGCCTTAGGGATAGAGGAATTAATCATGAGGATGTAGCATGTAGGATCTTTCCTTATTCCTTAGGAGAAGATGCATTCTACTAGTACAATCATTTACCTACTAGGTCTATTCAGAATTGGACTAAAATGGAGAATGCATTTCTATAGAAGTTTGGGATCCGTATTAGTCCCAATGAGCTTTATCATCAGTTAACCAATGTTAAGAGAGAATTCCATGAGCCCATATCATCCTTTAACAATAGGTTTCATCATTCCTATACATGATTATAGGCTCCTTATACTTTTGACGAAGCCACTACTTTAGAGGTTTATTATGAGGGTCTTCACAGTTTAACATCTACGTTCATGAAGTGGAGAAACAACCCTCCCACTACCTTGCCTTATGCATATGCAAGGGCTGTGAAGGTTAGCACTACTTTAAAACAACATTTTTCTGGACCCTTACCATCACTAGGACCCACTACTCACCTTGGACAAGTCCCAGCTCTCAATCAGGCTCTCACTAATCACACTCTAATCATGAATTTGGTGCCTTAGTTGCATATGGTTACTTACCTAGGACCTCCTGTGAGTCAAGTTCCACCTACAATCAACTACCCTTAGAAAAATGTGAATCAACCTCTTCATCCAAAATTTAGGCTAGTTTACCCACGTATCTACAGAATTCTGAAGTTTCGAACCAATCACTGAATACTAGTACTGCAATAGGATATCCTCAAAACAATGCAAATCTGCCCCCATATAGGAATTAAGTCAAAGAGAGACTGGATGAGCTAATTGAATAGGTGAAGAAACTGAATATGGAGGTAACTTATTTAAGGAACCAAAATAGTCAACTTCAAGTTCCTCAAAGGGGTATGCAGTCCAATTATAGCAAATAAAATTGAGATATTCAACAAGGACAACATTTTGATAGAGATTAGCATACTGAAAGAGGATATAATGATAGAGGATATAATTATGATAAAGGAAAATCTTCAAGCCAAAAATTTGATAGGGGTCAGACTAGTGGACAAGGGTTTGACAGGAGACAACCACCTAAATAGAACAAAACTTGGAATACAAGGCCTATCAATGGAGGAATACTTGCCCCATTGGATCAACCAATCAATCAAGAGAAGCCTCCTAGTGGTGTATACTTGGCTAAGGCTTCTTTATCAGGATGGTGTAGGCTCCATAAAACAAGTCTGCATTCTGAGTTAAACTGTCCAAAATTTCATATAGCAGCTTCAATCTTCTATTGTGAAATGGAGAAAAATTTAAGTAGTTAGGAGATGGTGCCATCTACTCCTTATCATTCATCAGTCTTGGTGCTCAATCATGCTCCTTTTCCACAAAGCAAGGAGAATGTACTTGAGGAGGAATTAGACCAACTTCAAGAAGAGGTAGATCAAGTGTACAATGGAGATGAGATTACATAGTTGTTCATTGAAAGTACAGTGAATGAAAATGGCCCCATCGATGAGGAAGAAGCTTATATTGAAGAGGTGCAAACATTCCAACTGCATGTTAAGAAGTATGATTTGAGGAACCTGCCACATAGACATCCATACGCTGGAGGTCCCTTCACCACCTCTATTCCACCAAATAATTTTCCTATGCCTCTAGATCCTAATGCCAACAATAATCCACCATATTCTAAGGTGTTTAGGCAGTATTTATCTAAAGATCAAGGACCTATGGACATCTTAAAAGGGAAAATTATTGAATCAAACAAGGACAGGGTGGTGGAATACCCAAAGGAGGCCCTTGCTAACTTGAGTGAGGAACAACTGGCCATATATGTTGCGAAAGAACTCAAGAAGGTAAAGGTAAGTCTCTCTAAATTTGAGTTATTGAGAGTTCCAACCATTAGGAATGTAGTTCTAGGAGCTTACAATGCAAATTCCATGTCAGAAGGTAAATTGGTTAGTGGGAGTGTCAATAGAGCATCTAGTTCTCAACCAATAAGAGGGAAAGATCAAACTCACAATCAAGTTCATATGCCTCCTAGAGATAAAGGAAAAGAGAAAGATAGAACTCAAGTTGCTTAGGTGGATGCTCACTTAACTCTATTCCAAGGGAAAACAAACACTCCTCCATTTCTAATCTTTGTTTGCATTTTTGGTAAGAACTTGCACAACTATTTGTTGGATTTAGGTGCTTCCACTAATGTAATTCCTTTTGGTGTCTGTAGAGATTTGGGTATTACTCTTACTAATTCCCAAAATAAAGTTACTCAATTGGATAGAATTGAAGTTAATGTTGTAGGGGAATTGAACATGATTCATATGCAGGTTGCTTTTGACCCTAGAATTCAACAAGTTATTAATATATAGGTGGCAGATATACCTGATGCTTATGGTATGATTCTGGGAAGAGAGTTTACTAGGGCTCTAAATGGATATGTATCAACTGATCACTCTCATATGTGGCTTCCCTGGAAGGGAGTACCGAATTAGGTAAGGATTGAAAGAGAACCCAGGATGAAATATATGATCACAAAATATCAAAATACCTCAAATGAAATATTGATATTAGAAGTGAGTATGGTTAATTACGTGCTTGCAACTCCTTTTGAAGAGTCAGATGTAGAAGAGGTCCTTATGTTGCATGCAATTCCTATTGATTTCATAGTGAAATCTAGTGGCACTAAAGCTCTAGTGGAACCAATTGATGAAGATGTTCAAGAGGATCACCAACTCAGCTTGTTAGACAGTTTCCAAGAATTCATTCAGAAGTGCATTAAGGATCATATTCAGTTGGGTAGGGAAATGAATTTTGAAGATTTTCTCTTGCCAAATTGGTGTAGAGTCCACAATGCCTCCCACTCTAAACTAGACTGTTACTTATGCCAGAATTTAGTAGAATGGGTGAAAAAATGTGTCAAACTCATCCTAACAGTCAGAATCAATATTTAAAATGTTCAAGAGGATCCTAAAGGAAAGAAAGTGATGCTTTCTGAAGAACCCTCCAACAACAATAGTACAAAAGATACAACAAGAAAGTCTACAGGTGCTGGTTGTTGGACCTTATGATTTGATGGATCTAAATCAAAGCAAGGAGCTAGGGCAGGATTTGAGTTAATCAGTCCAAAAGGTAAGACTTTCTTTGCTGCTCATAGACTTCAATTTCATTGCACTAATAATGTAGCAGAATATGAGGATTTTTTCCATGGGTTGCTAATGGCACTAAAAAAAAGGGTCAATATTTAGCAAGTCTTTGGGGATTCTAAGTTAGTGGTTAAGCAAGTTAGGAGGCAGTACTCTTTTCATGATAGAAGAATGACCAAATATAGGAACAGAGTATGGGACCTTATTGAATGATTTGATGCCTTCAACATTCAATTGATACCATGCAATAAGAATCAAACAATACATTCCCTTGCTCGAGTAGCTAGTACGTTGCAACCTTTGTCTCTTTCTGGATTGAAGAAGTTTATGATGGAATTGACCCCAATGCCTTTAGTTCCTGACAATGTCACCAACTTCCAAGTATTTGAAAATGATAAGCATATTTTGTATTTTATCACAAGTTTGGATATCTTTGCTTCTCTGATTATTGATGAAACTGAACCACAAGAAGCAGAGGTAGATTTCGAAGGAGTAATCAATTTGAAGACTAATACTATTCCCAGAGGAATGGTGCAGTTAGGAAGGATTTTTTATTTAGACAAGGTCAGAGACTAAGAACAAGATGCTAAGAAGGAGTCTATCAATGGACAATGTGATACATACAACATGGGGACTCATGAGGATGTCAAAAATGTCTTCATTGGTAAAGTATGTACTCCAAAGGAGAGGAAAGGAATATTGACGCATTACATACATATCAGGATGTGATTGCTTGGAGTTATAAGGATTTAAAAACTTATGACATGTCAATTATAACTCACACTATGCCTTTGAGGCCAGGAGTAAAACCTTTCAAGTACAGGCAAAGGCCAATTAATGTCTTGTTGGAACCCATAATTCAAAAGGAAGTGCATAAGCCATTTTTTGCAAGAATCATATTCCCAGTTAGACATTCCACCTAGGTTGTGAATCTAGTTCTAGTGAAAAAGAAGAATGGTGAAATCAAGTTGTGTGTGGATTTTAGAAACCTTAACAAGGCGTCAGAAAAGGACAATTATCTAGTACCTTCACTAGATGAAGTACTTCAGATTGTCAACAGATATCAAATGGTGTCCTTTCTAGATGGCTACTATGGATACAACTAGGTTATGGTGTAGTATGAAGATAGGCATAAGACTGCTTTGACCACAAAGTGGGACACTTTTTCCTACAGGAGAATGCCTTTCGGTTTGATTAATGTTGCAGCCACATTTAAGAGGGCAATGGACATTTCCTTTAGTGACATAATTGGTAAATGCATTTAATCATTTATATGAATGATTTGACAGTATTTTCCAAGAAGAGAGGAGACCACATAATAGACTTATGCAAAGTGTTTCAAAAGTGTAGGAAATTTGGTATATCTCTTAATCCAAAGAAGTGCATCTTTGGAGTTACTGAGGAAAAGTTGCTAGGACATGTTATCTCAGAGAAAGGAATTGCTATTGAACCAGAATGAGTGGAAGACATACTTAAGATTTAGCCACCAGCTAGCAAGAAGGAAATGAAGTCATTCTTTGGAAAAATCAATTTTCTAAGGAAGTTCATCAGTGGATTTGATGAAATCATCAAGCCATTGTGTTGGGACTATAAATCTCTGAATATTTTCACATGTTTTGCATAACCCTAAGTTTCCATATAGTCCTCATCATAAACACATGGGTTTGCTTTCATATCATTTTGCTCACTTTTTGTCCATATTTGTCTCATTGAATCCATCAAATCATGCATTTTTCACATTCTGGTTCCTATTGGCGTGACAATTTTTGGGTCTCCCCGATCCATTTTTTTGGAAAACATTTGTGTTGCCTATCGGCAAGACATTTTTGATGTCATGGTGATCAGATTTCATCTACTAGGAGTTATTGGCAGGACTTTGTCATTGTTTTGACAACTGGAGGATATGTCTATCGGCAAGAGTTTGGGCATTGATGTAATGTCATAGTGAGATTGTTTTGTCTTACCAACTTGTGCTATAATGTTTATTTCGGCCAAACAAGTTGTTTTCGGTGAGAGGTTATAATGATATTCTATTGTCTCATCGACCGGTGGTGGATAAATGGATATATTAGTATGAGTTACTAGCTTTGGTGAAATGTCATAGTGACTTCATTGGGTCTCACCGATAAAAAGGGCATAAGGTCTCTATCGGTGTGAGATTTGATTTCTCTTGGTGATCTAAATATGCTCAGGATGTTTCAATATGACTTAGTGGAATCTTTGGGACCTCTCCCCAATTTTGAAATGTCTTGGTGAAAGTGAACAAGAGTTGCTTCTTGGCGTGAGTTTGCTCTTGTCTCAGTGACTTAGGATGGATGAAGGAACATCTCAGGGAAACATAAAGCGATCTATATAGGGTCTCCTCGATAATAGTAAGTCACAAGAAAGTGGGTGATGTAAAGGCATGTCTTGACAAAAGAAAACTTATGTCACAGCGACATACATGATAGATGAATATTTTCGTTGAAACTCAATGTGGTCTATATGATGTCTCTTCGATACCATTAAGTTACAATGATAGTGAAGCAAACGAAAAGTGCATTTCGGTGAGAAACTTCTTATGTCCTTGCAACTGAGAAAACATTAGGGGCTCTCGGTGAAACATATGTGATCGACATGATATCTCTTCGACACTGGAAAGTCACGGTGAAGGTGAATAAGACAAAAGAGCGACTGACGATATAATTGCCTTCAGCATAATTGTTGACTTGTCTCGATGAATGATTAATTAAAACTCATATACTGTGGCCGACATGTAATTTTCTTTTGTGGCCGACATGTGAAATGTACTTGAACTCTACAATTGGCCGACATGATTTGGAAGCGATATGATTCCTGATGCTAGTGTATAAATATGCACTTCCAAATGTAATATGATAGATCAGATTTTAGATCATATATAGTAGGTAGGGATGGATACAATAGAATAAATTTCTCTTATTAGAGACTATCATGCATGTTTTCAAATGGCGATTTCAATGAAACTTAGTTAGTGTGGCAAGTTATTTCTGGTGGCAATTGTTTGTTTAGTTTATTGAAAAGTATTGCTAAGCTATCTCCATGATTGATTCCTTTTAGTTGTTTAAATTGATGTAATAAGTTTACTTTTAGTTCATCAGTGCAGATTTGTTGTATTTGTGTGGTTAATTAACTGGTTCTCTCAAGAAGTGATTAAATCCTTTTGGTTGATCACAGTAATTAGGGAGATTCATCTAGATTATTAAAGTAGAGCTTAGTGGTCATAATCTTGCATGTTTATACAAGTTATAAACAGATCATATGCCGATAATTTGAGTTTCTGCCAGAATAAGTTGCCTACTTCTGTTTCATTCAACTCTGCATACCCAATAAGGCACTGGTCTCTACACTTCATCATTTTGAATTCACTCAATTTCTTTACATCTATTAATTGAACATTTTAGGATTTATATCAGAAGATTGCTTTTGCTATTGCTATCAAGTTCGGTTTCATTTGTTCACTTCCATCTGCCATTGTGGAAAAACCATTGTGCAAGAAAGAAAATCATAATTCAAGTCTACTCCATTAAGATAGGTACACCTGCCTAAGTCTAGTAGCACCTGAAGAGTATAAGGTTGAAAGCTTTTTGACCTTGTCTCTTACCCTAAAGCATATCAAGAGATTGGCAGCCTCTTGAGGCATTCAGCCTGCATTTTTGAGAGCTAAAAAATTGGTGACTCTACTGGGGGTACATTAGAAAATTTGGTTGAAGACCATCATATAGAGTCATTGAAGAAACGTTTGTAATTTGAGAAGATTCAGAAAGAGTGATTCCACTGGGGAGAAAAAAAATCATTTTTCCTACTTTTGGAAAAGTAGGTGGCGACTCTAAAAAATCTTGATGAAGAATGGAATTTTTATATGGAACGAATGAATACACAAATACAGGTAGGCATTGGACTCCTCATGTGCCTGATAGTACAATTGGAAATTTCTACAATGAAGGCAGTACATATCATGCATAGTAGAAGCAAGTGAATGCTTATCCATTCCCTCTTGGACAAAGATTGGAAAGTTACCAAGATTGTCAGTGTGATCAATTTCAAGTGCAATGCCAATGTGATCAATGTCAAGTGCAACACAATTCTAATTCACTTGGAGATATCAACCAGAATCTACAACAAGGTATGTATCAGAACCAACAATCTAGAGATGATGAATATTTCAAAAATCTTTGGGATGCTTTTCTTGACATAAGGCGGTATGATGGAGAAGATTTCACTTCTTTGTACAATAGAATGAGAAAAATTTGTATGCAATTACCTTCTCATTATAGGCCTACAAGGGCTATGTTTGTTGAGCAATTCGTAAGAGTAGTAGAACCAGAATTAGTTTATTGGCCAAATAAGTGACATACATTTGATGTAGTGAATAAATTTATTGATATCATGGAGAGGTATAAGAGCACTATCAATGTTGAGTCCAATGATTGAATTTCTGATGAGTATAGAGGAATTGATCAAACAATGCGGCTAATAGAAGATGAGATATGTGCAAGTTAGTATGATTACTTTGATAGCTTGCATAATGAAGATGAAGGAAAAAGATATCTCTCTTGCATAATAGATTGTGATAGGGAAAGCAGTGTGTGTTATAATGGATCCGGTGGGTATTCATATTGTGAAGATGCACCTGTGGATTTTGATCTACAATCAAGGGATTCTAGCAGCCCTTTTGGCAATCAGGATGAAACATTCTCAAATGAGGAGGATAGTACATCAACATATGAAGAGAATAGCGATAATTGTCATGTTGATGAATTGAAAAAAGAAATGGAAGGGGATTGTGTATCATATCACAGTGATGAAGAACTTAAGGAACTTGTGGACTCTGATTTATAGCAAGGTGACTCTTGTAGTTCTCATGGTGATCAAGAGGAACAAGCAATGGACAATGTGTGTCCATTTTGTAGTCAACAAATAGTACCTCCAACTACAGTTGAAAGCTATGAAGACACATTCAATGAAAAAGAGGTTTGTACATTTGAAAGCGGTTTTCAAAATTTTTTAAGCCCATTGTATGATGAAGAGTTAAAGGATGATCAGATGATGTTTTGCAAAGGTATTCCCAAGAATGAATTTTAGGTGTTTTCAGATCCACTTGATGTTGAGAAAAATGTATTTTTAGATAAACAAAGTGATGTGTCAAGTTATGGAACAAATGACTGTGTTGGTAATTCTTTTTATTTTTCATTCTCTAATGATCCCGAGCCTCTTTTTGATGATGAAAAAAGTGAAGAATATGATTGTAGTGCTGAAAATGTTGAGATTTGTTCACTCAGTAGTGAGTAAATTTTAGATTTGCTAACTCTTAAATATCAGAAATGTGACCACAAGGATGATCCTAAAGTTTTATGTCTAGCTTACATTTGTTTTGAAAGTGAAATATTTTTGTGTGATGATTCTTATGAATCTCAGTACATTTCTCGAGTTGATGGTGAAGCCTTTGAAGTTGATCAAAAGTCTGTTTGAGATGAGGTATGTGATTTTAAAATTTCCAACTCATGTGGAGAAGACATTTGTTTGCATACCAAGGATGATAGAGGTTCAACTTTGATTGGTTCATATATGCATGATATTGATGATATGAGTCATGATCTAGTATTGTCTCCAATTGATGATTTGAGGGAGGAAAAAAATGTTTCAGATTTGTTTTTTCTAGACAGAGTTGATATGACAAAACATTTTGATTCTCAAGAGAAGCAATCTGAAGGTAAATTTTTAGTACGGTCGGGAGAATGTTTCGTAAGGCATAACAGTGAGAAAGATAATGAGGAATTTTGCATTGAGTATGCATATATTTTGTATGTTGAAGATAACAAAGTTTTGTCTGATGATGGAGAATATAAACTACTAAATACTGTAGTGAATCTGGTCCATACTGAGCATGATGATTTTCTAAAAACTTGCAATAACAATGACAGA
This sequence comes from Sequoia sempervirens, assembly GCA_007258455.2. Taxonomy (NCBI): domain Eukaryota; kingdom Viridiplantae; phylum Streptophyta; class Pinopsida; order Cupressales; family Cupressaceae; genus Sequoia; species Sequoia sempervirens. The sequence continues at coordinate 118,535 of VDFB02325927.1, read as the reverse complement.
AAAGATTTCATGAATATCTTCAGGAAGAATCTAATGAACTCAAGACAAAACTAGGTATTTGACAGGGGAAAGTATGGTTTGAGTTTTAGATTAACAGCTCAGAATAGGTGAAGTTAAAACATAAAGGATTAAGGGTTGCCAATGCATGGACAACTCTTGCTTGTCCTCTTTAAAAAAATTTCCATGCACAGTAGTTTAGGGTTTTGGTTCACCTCCATATTGCATTCATTCCATATGCTTTTTTTCCATTTCCATTTTGCTCATTTTATGTCTGGTCTGCTCACCCAAAGATCTGGATCATTGCAATGATCTTACTATCATTCACCCCCAGATGGAGCCACTGTTGGGACTGTAAATCTTTGAATATTTTCACATGTTTTACATAACCCTAAGTTTCCATATAGTCCTCATCATAAACACATGGGTTTGTTTTCATATCATTCTGCTCACTTTTTGTCCATTTTTGTCTCATTGAATCCATCAGATCATGCATTTTTCACATTCTGGTTCCTATCGGCATGAAAATTTATGGGTCTCCCTGATCCATTTTTTTGGCAAACATTTATGTTACCTATCGGCAAGACATTTCTGATGTCATGGCGATCGTATTTCATCTAGTTTGAGTTATTGGCAGGACTTTGTCATTATTTCGGCGATTGGAGGATATGTATATCAGCAAGAGTTTGGGCATTGATGTAATGTCACAGCAAGATTGTTTTGTCTTACAGACTTGTGCTCTAATGTTCATTTCAGCCAAACAAGTTGTTTTCAGTGAGAGGTTATAACGATATTCTATTGTCTCATCGATTGGCGATGGATGAATTGATATATTGGTATGAGTTACTATCTCTGGTGAAATGTCATAGCGACTTCATTGGGTCTCACATATAAAAAGGGCATAAGGTCTCTGTCGGTGTGAGATTTGATTTCTCTTGGCTATCTAAATATGCTTAGGATGTTTTGGTATGACTTAGTGGACTCTTCAAGACCTCTCCCAGATTTTGAAATGTCTTGGCGAAAGTGAATGAGAGTTGCTTCTCAGCGTGAGTTTTCTCTTGTCTCAGCGAGTTAGGATGGATGAAGGAACATCTTGGGGAAACATAAAGTGATCTATATAGGGTCTCCCCAATAACAGTAAGTCACAGCAAAGCAGGTGATGTAAAGGCACGTCTTGGCAAAAAAAAAAATTATGTCACAGTGACATACATGATAGATGAAGATTTTCGGTGAAACTTAATGTGGTATATATGATGTCTTTCGGATACCATTAAGTTGCAATGACAATGAATCAAATGAAAAGTGCATTTTGGTGAAAAACTTCTTATGTCTTGGTGACTAGGAAGACATTAGGGGCTATCGGTGAAACATATGTGATCAACATGATATCTCTTTGACAATGGAAAGTCACAGTGAAGGTGAATAAGAAAAAAGAGTGACTGATGATATAATTGCCCTCGACATACTTGCTGACTTGTCTCGGCGAATGATTAATTAAAACTCATATACTATGGCTAACATATAATTTTCTTCTATGGCCGACATGATTTGGAAGCGATATGATTCTTGATATTGGTGTATAAATATGCACTCCCAAATGTAATATGGCAGATCAGATTTTAGATCATATACAATAGGTAGGGATGGATACAGTAGAATAAATTTCTCTTATCAAAGACTATGATGCATGTTTTGAAATGGTGATTTCAATGAAAGTCAGTTAGTGTGGCAGGTTATTTATTGTGTCAATTGTCTATTGAGTTTATTGAAAAGTATTGCTAAGCTATCTCCATGATCGATTATTTTTGGTTGTTTAAATTGATGTAACAAGTTTACTTTCAGTTCATTAGTGCACATTTGTTGTATCTGTGTGGTTAATTAACTGGTTCTCTCAAGAAGTGATTAAATCCTTTTGGTTGATCACAGTAATCAGGGAGATTCATCTGGATTATTAGAGTAGAGCTTAGTGGTCATAATCTTGCATGTTTATACAAGTTATAAATAGATCGTATGCTGATAATTTGAGTTTTCGCTAGAATAATTTTCCCACTTCTATTTCATTCAACTCCGCATACCCAATAAGGCACTGGTCTCTGCACTTCATGATTTTGAATTCATTTAGTTTCTTTACATCTGTTAATTGAAAATTTTAGGATTTAGATCAGAAGATTGCTTTTGGTATTGCTATCAAGTTTGGTTTCATTTGTTCACTTCCATCTACCATTGTGGACAAATCATTGTGCAAGAAAGAAAATCATAAGTCAAGTTTGCTCCATTTACATAGGTACACCCACCTAGCTCTAGAAGCACCTGAAGAGTAGAAGGTTGAAAGCTTTTTGACTTTGTCTATTACCCTAAAGTGTATCAAGAGATTGGAAGCCTCTTGAGGCATTCAGCTTGCATTTTTGAGAGCTAACAAATTGAATGCCATGTTGAAGCAAGAAGCTAAGGTTGAATCGAGTGTAGAGGAAAAAGAAGCATTTGCAGAAATTAAAAGAGTTATTGTTGAGGCTCAAATATTGGTAATTCTTGATTATGAGAAGCCATTTTACATATATTCATTTGCTTCTAACCACTCTTGTGCTGGCATGTTGACTCAAAATTCAGATCAAGGGAATAAGCACCCTATAGAATTTATGAGTGCACCACTAAAAGATGTAGAACTATGGTATCCAAGTGTGGAGAAGCAAGCTTATTCCTTTGTTAGAGTTGTGAAGAATTTTAGGCACTATATTCTTAGGAACAAGGTCTGCAATAGTTCTTGATCCTACAATTAAGTTGTTATTGATGCAAAATGAGTTGGGAGAATGCAGAGAAAAGTGGGTGACCATGTTACAGGAATACAATATTGAGATTCAACCCATGAAGCTAGTAAGAGGGAAGGGACTTATGAGAACAATGGTAGAAATGGGCCCTGACCTTACAATCTGGCATTACAATCTTGAAGATGTTTCCTTGGGGGGCTTGTATGATGATATTATTCACTATCTCTTCAATCAAAGGTTCTCTGACCATCTTAACACAACAAAGAGAAGGGCACTACATTTGAAGAGTGATAGTTTCATGTTGAAAGGATTTTTCTTATACAAAATAAATCATGAAGGTATATACTTAAGATGCTTGGGGTAACAAGAAGTTGAAAGAGTCATGGCTGAATTTCATGATAGATATTGTACTGGTCATGGATTTGCACATTCCACTACAAATTAGATTTTGAGGGCTGGTTATTATTGGCCCACATTATTCATGGACACACACAACCATGTCAGAACTTTCCATGTGTGTCAAACTGTAGTGACCAAGGAGAAGTATGCAGCTCTTCCACTTCAACCGGTCTTTGAGGTAAAACCTTTTGCATAGTGGGGGATGGACTTCATAGGTCCCATCAATTGACCTTCTTCTGTAGGCCATAGGTATATTCTCACTATTACTGATTATTTTACATGATGGACTGAGGCTCTTTCATCTAAATAATGTACTTCTAAATTTGTAATTAATTTCATGGAATCGGGTATTAACAATCGATTTGGGTGCCCTTTATCTATACTTTGTGATAGTGGTCCTACATTTGGATCATTGAAATTTTCTAATTGGGCTTTGATCATGGAATCATAATAAATTTTGCATCTAATTACTATCCACAAGGTAATGGTTTGGTTGAGTCTTCCAATAAAACCTCTTAACAATCATTTGTAAGTTATTATGAGAAGAATCCCAAGGACTAGCACACTCAACTTAGATTTTCTCTATGGGCAAATTGTATAAGATAGAAGACTTCCTAAGGGACCTCTCCTTATCACCTTGTGTATGGCCTAGAACCTTTATTTCTTATTCAATTGAGGATCCCCACTTTACAGTTCATTAATGAATATTATGATGAAGAGAATAGGTGTGAGGCGTACCTGGCAGAGCTATTGCACCTTGAAGAATGGAGAGATGAAGCCTTAGAGAACTTTTCCAAGAAATAGGGCATAGTTAAAAGATGGTTTCATAGGAGAGCTAAGTTAAAAGCCTTTACAATCTCTGACTTGGTTCTTTACTGGGATAAGGCACATGACCAAAAAGGGGAGCATGATAAATTTGAAAAACTTTGGCTCAGCTCTTATCAGATTTCAGAGATCCTAGGAGATAATGCTTTTTGCTTAAAGGCTCTCACTGGAGAGGATATCCAATTTCCTGTCAATGGGCAGTACTTGAAGCATTACTTCTAGTCTTGAGTTGTTTTCAGCTCTTTTCCTATACATAGTTAGAGTAGGTTTTCTTTCTTGATGGTTTGCTTTGCTTTTCTTTGGTTAGAATAGCTTTCCCTTTCTATTTTACTTTTGCTTTGCTTTCGTTTTGGTTCATTTTTACTCTGCATTTGCTTTGGAGGTATTCTTCTTTTCTTCTAGGTGTGTTGCACCCGAATGGCAATTATATTTTTATTTGGGACTATTCTAAGTATTCCATTGATGAACTTTAATCATGCATTTTGAATGGATGGCCAAGGTCTTTTGTTATCATCAAGCAATCTAAGTGCTTGATTTAAAGAGGATGGGTCATTGGTTTGATTTGAAATTGAAGAATTCTGAAATTATATATCTTTCATATATCTTAAGAATCCTAAGGTTGTTGTGGGATCTTTGTGAGGTCTTGTTAGGTGAAAAATATTATTTCTACTTCAATGCCACTATGGTTCTCAGCCCTGAGTGTGAACTTCATTGTTCACAAGTTGGAATGAAAAGAAAGGAAATATCAAAAAAATAAAGGAAAATAGAAAATGTTGAAAATCAAACGAATGAATTCAACTTATCAGGAGTATCTAAATATGTCTATCGGGGCTATCGACGCCTGGCTAGTAGAGAGCTATGTTCGGGAGAATCATAGTGATAACCTCATCAGGGATATGGATGCCTGACTGGAAACGAGGCTCTATCTAGGTTGCTTTTGGAGTTAGAATCTTTACTTAGCCTAACTTGACTAAACTTTGTTTTTGCAGTAGCCCAAGGAGGGAAATGAACTAACTTGCACACACTTGGATTTTTTCGTTTATGGAAGGTTCAGTCTAACTTTGGTTCTAATTCTTTAATTTTGCATGTCGATTTGTTTGTGCGATAGGGAGATCAAAACTAGAGATTTTGGGTTCTTGATTCTAGTATGTCATTGAAATTCTTTAAAGCATTTTCCCAACAGTAGTTGTGATTTGTTGTGTAGTTTTCTCACACACACCCCGCTAAAAGTAGGGACCCTCTTTTGCATTCATTTTTAGTGTTTTGGCCCTTGGTTTTGAGGTTTTGTTACCTTTGCATGTGCTTGAATTATTATCTTATTCATGCAAATGCCCCCCTTCTAGGTAGTATATTGAAAACCTTAAGTTATGGGCAGTTTTTAGGTTTTCCTTCAACTTCAAGATTTTCCTCCACTGGCAGAATTCCCCAGTTTCCTTGAAAACCCAGTGGTGGTTGCTTTTGTGCTTTGATCTAAAGATTTTGGTTCCTCATGGAATTTTGCATGGATCAAATTTTCCTGAATTTTTTCCTTCTTGTTGAATTCCTAGATTGCATTTGGACTATCTTGTCAATAGCATTAATGCTTGGTGGTATGATCCTTTTGGCTAGTATTTAGTGGATTTTGGAAAATTTCTTGTTTTCATTTTCATTGCATTTCTATGGAGGATTTTTTAGGTCGAGTGCTTGATTTATTTGCTAGTTCAAGCAATTGATTTGTGGATTTATTGGTGGATTTATTGCATCTTTGGTTTCTTGCTAGGGCATTAAAGTTTGTTTCAAGTCATTTTTGTAGCTAAATTCACTTCATTTGGGTATGTGGCTATGGATTTTCTTTTGTTTCTTGAGTTTAATGGTTCCTAGCATTCTCATGTTGCCTTTTCAAGCTCTATCCTATATGAATGGTTATTTCCATTTTGGGTGGTTTTAGGGTTTTCTGAAATTGATTGATTTGCCAGCCCTAAACGAATTCATGAACCTATTTTCAATTTCACTTAGGTGAAAATCATCAGTGTTTCCTTTTTCCTTTAAGTAGACCATCCTCGGACTTAGTGAGAATGGCAATTGGGATCTAAGCTAACCCCTCTGTGTTAATGGAAAAATTTTAGGGTTTGAGCTTAGAAAATTGGTGATTAAATTTAGGGCATCATCATCCCTCTCCAATTTTCCTCTAAGAATGTTTGGAACCCATGGATAATGGACGAAAGACTTAAAACAATTCGGATATGAGCCCAAGTGCCCTCAATTTGTAGTTGTTTGATCATTTTGGGCGAAAATGAGAGAAATAATAATTCTCAGGATTTTGTGGTCTTCATGGAATTCCCACACTTTAAGATTTCCCCAGTTTCTCCTTTGTCTGCTCATTCTTCCGGATGTACACAAAAACCCTAAAATCTTATATACTTCCCAGATTTCCTTGGTGGATTTTTTTGAAATTGTCTCACACTATGGAGAATCTGAAGGGTAGTGAGTTTAATGATTATGGATTATGCTTTGTATGCTTGATATAAGAAATTTAAAGGATGTTGCATGCTTTCCTTCCATTTTATGGTGACTGATTCTTGATATTCATGCTTAATTGTTAAAATCCACTTAGCGGGGATTTTCCTAGATTTCCTCCCTGGCTTGATTTCTTCGGATGTTTCAAAATCTTGGATTTCCTATTACAAGTGCTTCATTTTAAAATTAGGTGATTTTGGATCTTTGTTTTGAGTTGGTTGATCATGATTGAATTCCTTATGGTTGGTTAAGAATCTATCTTAATACTATAAAGATGCATTTATTATAGTTCTTTATTGGATGCAGGTTGAATTAAGTAGGAAGATGGCTAGAAAGGTGATGGGCAAGCTTATGGATTCAAGTGTTGAAGGATCTTCGCTCTCAAGAACATAAAGAATTAATTTGGACATAAAGAGTAAGGTTTTTGAATCCAAGTTGTCATCCACTTGTTCTAAAATTGGTAACACTAATGTAGGTAGGTGGGATTATGAGGAATTCAAGGCAAGAATGGCACAACCAAACCCTATGTTGTTTGCTAGAAGATTCATAGAATCAGGGTTAGCTCATGTGGTTTGGTTTCCTCTGACTATGTAGTGTTATGAGTTGGTGTTAGAGTGTGCTAGAAACTATGACAAGGGCACACAGAGGGTGATTGGCCCTCAAGGTAGGGTGTTGGCCAACTTCTCTCTTGTATCTATGGAACAAAAATTTGACATGCCTGATAGATCTCATGTGGTGGCTCTAGACCTAAATGTTTCCAAGAGTTATTTCGAGGATAATACAAACAAAGATCTACAAGTGGTTAATTCTTGGTTGGTAAAAACCAAGCCCCACATCTCAAAGCTACCAAAACAATTATATAGGGCAAGGTTCAAACCAAAGTAATATGATGCCATCACACTCCTTAGCAAGGTGATAGCTTTGAAGAGTGCTAGAGTCTTTGAGAATTGGATGTTCTTTGTCATTGTGAGGATGGAACAAAAAGTAGATTATCATTGGGCAGGCATTATAAGTGCCATGATTCATGATCAGTTGTGCAATGTGCTGCAGACAAAGAGCTTCACCATGACTTCTTATTTAGTTTATGCACTTGCAAGGTTCCACCCATATAAGGGGCTGAGTACCAGAGGCACGTTTGGGAAGAATGTAATATATGAAGTCTATCCTTAGTTACACTTAGGCAACACCAGCTATAGGAGGGTGAATGATGCATTCACCCTATACATCACAAGGCTGCTTCAAGGTACAGACTATGTTAGAGTTCTCATTGCGCTATTAATACATCCTGCATTAAATGCCTTTGCCTACACTTAGAATAATGCCCATGTTTTTAATCAAAACTATCCTTTCAATACAACTTTATTATTTGAATATTGCACTTGAGTCTTCAAATATGTCGGTGGGAAAGCTCACACTTCAATGGCCAGTGATGGTGGGTGAGTGGTTCCACCAAGGAAATGCCATTAATTCATGAGAAATGTAGTAAAAGGCACATAAAATCTAGTGATATAGAGCTCTATGATTTGAAAGGTTATCTTGATGCATTGGGTATCCACCCATAGCCTATGGGATCGTTGCATAGACTTTTGCTTAGCTATTGGGTAGGATTCTTTGTAGCTTCAAGGTAGATTTCTAACATTATAAGCTCATTAGTGGAGAGGATACATATTTCTTTATGCAATTTATATCATGAAATTTTGTAGATTTGGAGTCATGGTGACTGAATGATATTCACATAGAGATTTACAATCATTGTCAAAAATCTGGAATCATTGTCATCAATTACAGGTTGGCATCAAGAAACGACGATGGTTTCTCTCATGTAGGAATCAAATAATGACATATTTGAATCAAAAAGTGGGCACTTGGAACTTGGAAAAATTATTTTTAAATGCTTATTGTAATAGTATAAGAGCATCCATTTTCCGCTTTTGTTTTTTTGTTTTAGGCCAATTAGATCATTGATTTTTTTTCCAAAGTTGGATTAAAACTGAATTTAGACACTTACTATCTTTTCAATTTGGGTTCTAAAAATTGAACAAATCAACTTCACATTTAGCTTTGTGCTTTAAAATGAATTCATCATTGTGTTGAGGCTAAAAAAAAAAGTGTTTGAATTTAGTGATTTTGTCTTTGGTGCATTTTTGAGTGTGTATCCTCTCCCCTTGCGCTTCGTGCGATCTTGGGTGCAAGAGAAACACTCAAAATGCATTTTATTTCTTTGAGCCACCTTTAAGGGAGGTCTTACTATGAGATACAACTCACAACAGGAAACTCATAGGCAAGTTCTTGCAAGCACATTTATCGGCAAGCTATATCAAAGGCATGAAATCATGAGAAATTAGCACTAATCTGTGCCAACAACAAATTGCACCTAATCCCACACCTTAAGTGGAATGAGAACGATTGAAGAGCCTTAAGTGGCCAAACAGGTGAGTGGTGGTTCTAGTGTTCACAGTTTGTTGTCATTAAGAACCTTGTTTGTAGTAACCAACTAGTCCATCCAATGAGTTTATCAAAATGGTGCATTGGAAATTAGATTCCAAGAAGTTACTTTCCATGTTTGATCTTGGTAAAAAATAGAGGTTAAGACTTCATTCTTAACATACCTTTATATTTTTTCTTTGGTTGCATGTAAAATCATCTCTTCTATTACAAAGGGCATGAGGCAAGCCCACCAAGAAAAATGTACCAATTGAGCTAGGATGTTATATTGCTTATGAGTCAGTTTGAAAACATAGTGCTTGGATCCAAAACATTGAGAGAACATTAAACAAATCATTCAAATTTCAAACCCTTTAAAAGATAAAATATCTTTGAAAACTTCATGTGCTATTGCTTTCCCTTAGGATTCTCATCCTTAGAGGCTTCTAAGTATTTGGATTCATATCTCAATTTTCTTTTCCTAAAGTCAACAATAGGAAACTATGCTCTTGAAACCTTGATTTTCACATAATGGACCTTGTGGAATGAAAAGGAATTGAGACATAGACATTCAGTTTGAAAACTAAGCAAGAAGTGTGTTTGTGGTAAAAGCAATTCATTAGCCAAGATTAAATCAATTGAATCCCACACATGTTCTTGTTTATATTTTTATCGTCTTTCGAGCAAACATTGGTCTTTTGGTTTGAACTACTCTTAGAGAAAAGCATGTTCTTCAATATCTTGGTCTAGTAAATAAAGTCTCTATAAGTATCTTAGGATTAAAATCAAAACTTTCATCCATCTCCCAAACATAAAAAATCAAAATCACCTCACAAACAATTCTTGGAAATCTTGAGAAAATCCCTCATGCTAAACTTTGGGCAAATCATTTGAACCAAATCAAAATCATCTTGTTTGATTAGATGTGTGTAGATGAATCCTTATCCATGTATTTAGTCAAATTATTGATCTTTGTGAACAAGTCTATCTCTTGATAACATCCAACATCTTGTGGTTTATGAGTTCACTATCCAAAATATAAAATCAAATCAAATCAAAATCATCTTGTTTGGTTAGGTGTGTCTAGATGAATCCTTCTTCATACTTTTAGTCAAATTAGCATTTTGTGGAAAAATTTACTCTAGGACAACATCCAACCTCTTGGATTTTATGAGTTCACTATCAAAATCAAATCAAACCAATCCCAAATCAAAACAAACATCTATCCAAGTCCTAAAGTTTAGTATCCTCTTCAAGGTTTCCTAAGAGTTCCAATAATTCACCAATCATCCATCTTTCATATCTCATCACCATCCTTTTGATCCTTAAAATCCTAGACTTTCTTTCTTGTACCTAGATTTTAGATCAATCTAAAGAATTAGAGGTTCACCTCCCATATTCTTGAAAATTGATCCTTATTTTATGGTCCAAACAAGATGTTAACACAAGAAGAACATGGAATATAAAATTGATCCATACATGATGAGTAAACTAAAACAACCAAATTATCAAAGCCTTACAATGTCGATTGATTATCAACACTCACATTTATACAATCCGTACATTGGATCATTATCTCCTACAAACCTCAATGGCACAACAAATGTAATTATGCCTAGTCAAAATTTTGGAACACCTTTCCCGATGGTAGATTTAAATCCAAGTCCAAAACTACAAATCTATCAACCAAACACTCAATGCATAAGTATTCCACAAATAAACATTATCCCACCAAATCCCTACATGCCAAATGTGAATGTACCAAGTACAACTTTACCAAACATGAATATTTTGAATCCAAACTTGGTAAACTTCGGGATGGATATGTCTACAAATCATACAAATGTTTTTCAAAGTCCAAAAAAGATGTTAACAACTCCATGTATTGATCCAAGTCAAGGTAACACCATGCAAAATCAAAGCTAGCTAAATCAAGGCAATGTGATTCCCAACCATAACAATGTTCAATTCCAACCTATCATGCTAAAATTGAACATCATCCCAAATCAAAACATTGTCCAAAATCAATTTGTCCATGATCCCATACAAACACCACAAGTACACATTCCAAATTTGATTAAATGAAAGAATCAACTATATCAAGGGAGTCAAAATCAAAATCAGGATCAAAATTCACTAGATCAACTTGCTTCACTTGCCAAACTAATTGACTTATTGAGCCAAGAGACATCTTCACTCCAAAATCAATACGCTCTACCAATGGTTGAACAATGTCATTAAAGCATTGAGTTGTGTCCACAACTGCATTAAGAATAATATCTCCAATGTCAAGAAGTCAGATATCAAGATCAACAACATCAACAACAAACCCAATCACCATGTCTCGAAGATCAATCACCACATCTCGAAGATCAATTACCACATCTCCAAAATCAATCACCACAAGGTCAATTTAAAGTAGAAGTCTCACAGGGTAATAAGTGGAAATACACAACACTAGGGAGACCAATCAAATCAGTCCTGCAACAATTGGTACAAGAAAATATCATCAAGCTCCCCGTCTATGGGAACTATCAAGAACCCCTAGTTAAACATCCAAGGTATAACAAGGAACGCCATTGTCATTTTCACAAAACAAAGGGACACACAACATCAAGTTGTATTCAACTCAAAAATATCATCCAAGACTTCGTTGATCGAAAGATAATCACTATTGGGGATAATGATGAAAATTCAACCACTGGTGAAAACATTGAGAATCTCTCTACAAAATTTTTTAAAACAATGCTCAAGATCTCTCCATTAATGATCACATTCAAGATATTTCTACCCCATATGATGATCAACTCACCATACATCAAGATCCACTTTTTAGTGATCTATTTCAAGGAGTGTTAGATTTATTTGATCCCATTGACATAATCTATGATCCATCGACCAATGATCATATTCAAAATATCTCTACATCACCTTATAAGTTAGAGGACACATCTCAAGAATTTATCCTAAAGCATGATCAACATCTTTCACCAAATTCTAACAATGGTCCTTTCCAAAGACATATTGACATTATTTGACCTCATGGTTACAGAAGGGATCCTCAACTCAACATTTGACCTAAGTTCACCCAAAGATCAAGATGATATTGAGCCACTTCCCATTCCCAAATGATGATATCTAAGAACCCTTTGTAAGAAATCCATCCTTTGAAACTGACTCATGTCAAGTGTAGACACGTGAAATTGGCATCATGCATTTGATTAGGTCATATTCATCCATTCATCTAATAAATCAAGTTTATTTATCAATCTCCTAAATTCACCAACTTATATTAAATAAATCAACTTGATCCTAACATCACCCTCCTTTTAATTAAATAAATCAAGTCTTTTACTTAATTAAATCTGAAATCACCTTCCATCCCTTTTGATTTAAATAAATCAAAATATTCAAGTCAAATGGGTCAAATAAACTAATCATCACCTAAGCTAATCTAATCCCGATTTACCTAATCTAACCACCCATCACATCCTCTATCTTTTCCCACTTGCACCAATAAATCATTTTAATTCATTTATAAAATCAGCATTTTCCATCAACGTGGCATCTTTGAGGAATATTCCCTCAAATTTTAATTCAAAAAACAAGTGGACATGTACATCCAACAAAGCAATTAATAAGCTCTTACATGTCCCTTGCACAAGTCAAACTCAACATTTAACTCTCAAATTCAAATTTGAAATCTCCATTTGGCACATTGACCAAAATGTGCTAATCCTCCAACCTATCACAAGTTGACAAATGGCATCTTGTCATTGGCTTGTTTTTTTATCCCACATTGCTCTCTCATAAGCATTCTTTCAACTTGAGAATCTTTAAATAGAGATCATCTCCATTGATTTAATCCTCCACAATCTCAAGCACAAATGCACCATTGTCATTTGAATCCATATCATCTTAGCATTTCATCTCCACAACTTGATCCACAAATCCTATGCAAAGTCACTCTCTTCATTTGAGAACTGATTTTTCCCATCTTACTCCATCTTCAAAGAATTTTATAATTTAGCTTATCTTAGCAAAATATTGGGAAAGGGATTCTTTCCATAGAAGCACCAATCCGCTATGAAATGGGATTTATTTCATGTTTTATATGCTTTAGTTTATCTTCTAATTTGTTTGCATTTTGAAACATGATTTATTATTTCATAGGAATCTTAGATTTGTTCATTTTTAATTAAGGTAGATTTAAGATTCACATTTTGGTGCCCACCGTGGGGCTGGAACATAGCCTCCATTTACGTCCATTTCATTTTATTAATTTTACTTTGATTTCTAACAAATATAAAGTTTTCTATGTTTGTCTAAATATCAATTGATACGGTAGATAGGGATGGTAAAATATTTGTTTTTTCTCAAGTATAATCTTTGTTTTTGTTGAAATTTTGATTGGTGCAATGGACAAGGGCGCAATTTATAGGGCACACACAGTTTGCTGCCTTGTGCAAGTCTTGATTTTTAATCAAGCATGATAAATGGGCCACTGACATCTAACAGACATTTTGACTGACTATTTATGTAGGTCTACATTCACCTGGGAGGGTGTGATTTTTGCTGTCCAACATTAAAATCTCGAAGGAAACGCTGCTTTGACAAGGAAGTTCCTTATTTACATTTGAATTTTGTATCCATCTATAGTTAGTCGATGGCAGGTAAGCAACAAACAACAATAATATAGATATATCATAAAATATCTTGCGTATATCTGCTACTTCACTATCTTGTTAACTCCATTCATATGCATTAATAATATTTGGTAGCACTATCTTGAGGAGTCTAGTTTTACACCTACCAATCACATTTGCTTGGAGGTTTTCAAAGCTTTTTCCACACACCCATTGATGTATATCCTGTAATCAAGGTATTCTGTTAAGCGACATTTCTTTGAGGGATTTTTTCATATAGTTCACATGCTTAGCCTAAGCTTCCATTTTGTTCTATGATAGTTGTAGCTAAGAACATTTGACAAAAAATACTTCTATCGATATCCATACCCCGTTTCAAACCTCCCATTCTTGGCATAGGCAGTAAGGATGTTGATCAAGGTTGTTGAAATTTGGCATGGAAAATAGATCACATGTATTGTCTATACACCCACAGTTTTACATACTCATTTATGCAAGCTAGGAGGATTTGGGTTGAAGCTTATATTTTCACCTACCAAATACATTTTCTTGAAAGTTTCTAAAGCCTTTTCAAGAAACCCCGAATGCAGCCTATTGAATTACCAATGCTCAATATTTAAATTTTGGGAGGAAATTAGCATATTGAACTCCACAGTATTATCCCTTTATTTAGTGTGTATATTGCATTCACTGCACTCTGTTAGACGTCTCTTTGAGGTAGTCTAAAAAATAATTCATGTGACTTGTCTCATTTCTTTGAGGTATTCTGTCGAAAGGAGCTCATACCTTGGTTGTGTCTCCATATTTTTGCATATTTTTCTACCAAAGCATTATGCCATACTATCTGCCATAAATCAATCTATGCCAATCCTGCGACCAATGCATTCCATGAGATGAAGTGGCATATCCTTCAAATAGTTCATACGCCTTTTTGAATCTGGTTTGTCAGTATTTTATTCACCTAAATGATGGTCTGCTCAAGAAGTACTATCTAGACGCGACCATTATTAAGGAAATTTTGAACCTGTAGATGTCGCTGATTGCATTTTGAGTAGGAATAAATCCATTTGTATTTTACTATGCTCATGAGTGCTGCCAATCTTCTTAAAAAACACCTTTTTCATTCATTTAGGTGGCTAGTGTTAAATCATGGAGAGGCCGCATTTAATGATTACTAGTAAAGTCGTCCTCATACATTTATCTTTGCCTAACAAATATGACCCATCTAATAAATCCCTCTGCCTCTTGTGTGCTCTGTAGGTTCAAATTCCACACGTGACCTCACATCAAAAGACATCAAATCAAGGAAAGATGAAATTATAGTCGACAAATAGAAACACAAAGACACTTCAAATAGAGTAAAAAAAATAGAGGGAAGGAACATAATGCCACCACAATCCTGTTTCTCTGACAAATAGTACAAAGTAACCATTTTGTCTCAAGCCTACGCACTACAATGACACTTATAGAGGCATCATAGGTACATCGAATGACCAGCCAGTCAAGGTGGAGACTAAACAACCAATGTTTTGTTTGTTATTTAGGACATTCAGAGCTACGAACAACCTGTCCTCTATTTACTCTTAACCAGTTGCTAGTGATATTAGGATTTTTTTTAGAATTATGACCATTACTTGTTTAGGCATCAATCCTCACAATGTTGCTTTAACTGTTAAATTGACTGTCTTTCCTACTATGTGATTGCTTGAGAAAGTGTCGCTGTCAAAGACTGAAAATAATGATATCTCATAGTAGTATAATCTTGCATTGATGGTTAACCCCGCTATCACGAATTAATTTTTGGGCTCAAAGGATAGCTGGTCCTGATTTGTTTACATTATTGAGATTTAGAGGGAGTTTTTCAAATGAAAATGTCTCACAATGTAGATTCAATGGGCGGGTGCATGAAGTTGGGTACCAATTTTCTGGCCACTTTTCAAAAAAACTTTAAAAAATGTGCTCGCATTATTTTGCGTTAAAAAAAAATGAAAAAGTGAAATTATTTTCCTTGGAATACCAACCCAAAGGCTTGGAGGGCATTCCTAGCAAGGCCAGAGACGTGTTTTTGCAAATTTTACAATTTTTCACATAATCGGGATTGATGCTCACCATCAAGATTGCATCTAGTTCAATATTGAAAAAATTGAAAACATGGGTAATGTTAGGTTCTCTCTTAGCTATCCAATGATGTAATTTTTTTACTTTTTGACAATGTTAAGCCTTTCATCCATAATTTATTTTGTTTGTATGTCTATTTTTTGCAAAAAAGCAATGTTTGGTGTTTTTTTTGTTTTAAATTAATTGTTCGTCAAAATTTCAAATAAATTACATTTTTTAGAAACTAGACTCCATTCTACAATTTTTTTAAAAAAATCAATTATATTCTAAAATTTGTAGGGGGAGCACGGCCAAAATTCTACTTTTCAGGAAGTGCCCACTTACAAAATTAGTAAAAACTAAAATATTCATTAAAAAATTATAAGAAAAATTGTGCATCAACTAGATGCTATTAGCTAACTTCTGACAGTAGCAATTTTAAAAATACTACAAAAATTTTCACCGTGCTCAGGTCGTACAAGAGTCACTATGTTATGTTTTTCTGACAAAAACAACACCAATTTCTATACATCCCTCTTTTGAACCCCTTAATCTCAACCATTTTCAAAATAAATTAGTAGTTTAGAAAGTGGACTCGGAGCACTTTAATCCTTTTTTTTGTTCCATCTCAAAATTTTGAGTGTAACTATCCTCAATTTCATGTCCAAGGTCAACATTTCCTGATTTCAAAAAAAAGTGGCCACTTAAGCCCCCTTTTTGGGAACCATCTTGGTGCACTTACCCCAATTTAAAATTACAATGTTTGGATATTTACCTGCGATATACTTTTTGATACATGTGGGGTATGATGGAATTAATGTAGAATAGAATGCTAGAAAGTAGACTGTCACCAAACTTTAATGGAAGACTTAAAGTGAAAGGATAAAGACTCGAGGCTTCTTAAAAACACTCATTTACTTGATACAATTGACTTTATTTTCTATGAGAAATAAAAATGCCTCTCTCATTTGATGCTTAAACTTTTTAATGTTGATAAAAAAAAAGAAAAAAATAGACTAATTTTTTTTGCTTTAAGATCTAAAAGATCAGAGTTCTTATTAATGTTTTTCTTTTTATTTTTAAAAAGGAAATCATGGATCTTTAAAATTGTTTCTTTTGAAACTACCGATCAAAACAAATTTAATGTTTTGTCTTTTCAGGAAAACAAGGTAAAACAAGGAAAACAAGGAAGGTGAAAACAAAGGAGAACAAAGAAAAGCAAAAGGAAAACGAAAGAAGGGGAAGCATAAGGAAGATATTTCACAAGATCAAAGTGTTTTTTTAACACTTTAGTATTTGTTTAACACTTGTTCACAAAATTGTTATCTCTTCTTTTTTAGGACACTAATTTTTGTTTGGGTTTAAAAAGAATCTTTCCAGTTTTTTGCAAAGTTTTAAAACAAACATTAGGAATACAACTTACTAAAGTTTGTTTTTGGCTAACAATTGAACAAAATTTCTCTCATTTTTCATTTGGTGTTTTAAAAAGAACTCACATTTTTCTTTGTGGATTTAAAAAGAACAAGTGCAACTTTGATTTTCATGAAGGATTACTTAAACTAAAGGCATTTAAAAAGGATGTATGTACTTCTCTCACACTTTATAGCAATCTTGAGAATCAAAAGACCTTTTTCATGACTTTAGGGTGATATAAAGCAATCACCTCCACACTTCAATTTGGGTTTAAAATTGAACAAAATCTTGTGCGAGTGTGAGTGGGGGCATTATCACACATATTCTCTCTCTTTGTTGCCATCATAGATTGATCAAGTTACAAATTTTGTCTTTACTCACTTTTGTTTATACTAGAGGGCCTACCTTGGGGAAAAAATACTCACCCAAGGGAACAACTCAATCGGTAACACTCTAAAGCCAAGAGTATTTCCAACTAGTATATAAATGTGGGTATTGGAGTAAACACCAATATCACATGGTTGATTCCAACAAGATGGATCCGAAAGGGGACTCTTACTGGATGGGTCAATCTCCACGAACAGAAAGTCCGAAATAAAACCCTTGTTTGTAGTGGCCTATTAACTCATTCATCGAGTTTATCAAAGTGGTGCATTGGAACTTAGATTCCAAGAAGTTACTTGCCATGTCCGATCTTGGTTAAAGTATAGAGGTTAAGACTTCATTCTTAACATACCTTTATACTCTTTCCTTGGTTGCATGTAAAATCATCTCTTCTTCTACAAAAGGCATGAGGCAAGCCCACTAAGAAAAACATACCAATTGAGTTAGGGTGTTATATTGCTTGTGAGTTAGTTTGAAAACATAGTGCTTTGATCAAAAACATTGGAAAACCAACATTCAACATGAGCATCAAATCTCAAACCCTTTAGGAGAAGCAAATATCCTTGAACAAATTCACATGTTATTGCTTGCCCTTGGGATTCATATCCTTAGAGGCTTCTAAGCATTTGGATTTCATCTCAATTTTCTCCTACTAAGGTCAACAATAGGTAACTCTTGCCTCAAATTTCCTCGGTTTCCGCATAATACACTTTGTGGGATAAGGGGAAAGTTGAGACATTAGACATCTATATTCAAAATCTAACCAAGAGTTTGTTTGTGGTAAAAAAATAATCCATTAAGAAAAGATTAAATCAACTAGACCCTACACATGTGCTTGACATCTTTTGGTCATATGGTTTTCATGCAAACATTGGTCTTTTGATTTTGAATTACTCTTAGAGAAAGGCATGTTATTCACTATCTTGGTCTAGTAAACAAGCCCTTCCTAGGTTCATTTAGGATCAAATCAAACAATTCATCCAAATTCCAAACATTTATCAAAATCCATCCCACCAAACAACTTTAGAGCTTTGGAAACATCATTCTAGACTTGGGTAGATCATCAAAATCAAAATCACCTTGTTAGAAATCCTTTGAACAAGTACATCCTAAGATCACATCCAACATCTTAGGGTTTACAAGTTCATTACCCAAATCAAACCAATCAAAATCAAACCCTAAGTTTAGCATTGATCCAAAGTCCCTAAACGTTCAAGACTCATATCATTTCCCCTTTTCATCCTTCATCTCATCATTGGTCCTAAGAACCTTAGAGGTCACTTTTGCAACAAGGTCAAAACATAAGAGGAACATGGAGTATAAACTTGATCCATACATCATGACTAGTCCAAGTCAACTAAGCTATCAAAGCCTTACAATGCCAATTGATTATCAACACTCACATTTATACAATCCGTACATGGGATCATTATCTCCCGCAAACCTGAATGGTACAACAAATGTGAGTATGCCTAGTCAAAATGTTGGAACACATTTGCCGATGGTAAATCCAAGTCCAAACCTACAAATCCACCAATCAAACAATCAATGCATGAGCCTTAAAATGAACAACGTCATCCCCACAAATCCCTACATGCCAAATGAGAATGAACCATGTACAAGTTTTCCAAACATGAATCTAGAAAACTTTGGGATAAATATGTTTGCAAATCATGTGAATATTGTTCAAAATCCAAACAAGATGTTAATGACTCTAAGTCAAGGTAACACCATGCAAAATCAAAGTTACCTAAATCAAGGCAATGTGATTCCCAACATCAACAATGTTCAATTTCAACCTATCATGCCAAATCTGAACATCATCCCAAATCATAACATTGTCCAAAATCAATTTGTCTATGATCCCATTCAAAAACCACAAGTATGCATGCCAAATCTGCTTGAACAAAAACCAAATCAACTATATCAAGGGAGTCAAGATCGAAATCAAGATCAAATTTGGCGAGATCAAATTGCTACACTTACCAAAATAGTTGAGTCATTGCGCCAAGAGACATCTCCACCACCATTACCCATATCATCATTCCTTGGTTTAGGGATTCCCCCTTTACCTAGCACCAATCACTCCATCCAAATCAATCCACCTAACATCAATCAAGCCATCACATCAAATCCTTTCAATATACTATCGACATCGCACCAACATATGGTATCTAATCAAATGACAACATCAATCCTGACAAATCAAAACACAGTCACCCAAGGACCTATCACCTCAGTCATTCCAACAATCACTATCACTTCAATCATTCCAACTACCCCTATCACACCCATCATATCTCAACCCCTCACTACCATGATCACTCCAAGCATATCTCAACCACTTGTCACTACACCCAACACAATTCAGAATCCACCACCACTACCACCAAAACCAAACGTAGCAAGACAATATAAAATTGCGCTAAAAGCTCACTAGGCCTACCAAAAGGCAATCCAACAATATCTAGCCACACAACAAGAAACACAAGCTCAACAAGTGCAACAAGCCTCTCAAGCTTCCCAAGCCTCTCAAGCTACCTAACAAACACAAGCAAAAACATGAAAAAATGATAACTATTGGGGACAATTACCAAGATCTATCCATCAATGAAAACC
Source organism: Sequoia sempervirens (assembly GCA_007258455.2). Lineage (NCBI taxonomy): Eukaryota > Viridiplantae > Streptophyta > Pinopsida > Cupressales > Cupressaceae > Sequoia > Sequoia sempervirens. The sequence continues at coordinate 98,470 of VDFB02325927.1, read as the reverse complement.
TTGAAGATGTTTCCACCTCATCGAATGATCAAATTAACATACATCAAGAATCAATTTTTTACCATGATCCACCAACCAACAATGATCTAATTCAAGAAATGTCAACATCATTTGACCCTTTGGTTGAAGACATTGGAAATCCCTCCACCAAAATTGTTGAAAAAAATGATCAAGATCTCTCCATCGATGAGCACCTTGAGGATTTTTCCACCCCATCCGATGATCAACTCACTATACATCAATAGCCACTTTTTAGTGATCTATTTCGAGGAGTGTTAGAATTATTTGATCCCATTGACATAATTTACAATCCATCTACCAATGATCTTATTGAAAATGTCTCTACATTGTCTTATGAGTTAGAGGACATATCTCAAGAATTTATGCCAAAGCATGATCAACATCTTTCACCAAAGTCTAGCAATGGTCCTTTCCAAGACATATTGACATCCTTCAACCTCATGGTTACAGATACTGAAAGAACCTTGAACTCGACACTTGGGGATATTGAACCACTTACCATGTCTAATGACAACATCTAAGAACCCTTTGTAAGCAATCCATCCTTTGAAACTAACCCATGTCAAGAACTTGATCCAAAGCATGTCGAAAGAAACTCTGAAATCATTCAAGATCAAGAATTTGTATATTCAAGATACTCCAATAATCTAATGGAAACTCTCCTATCTATGCAAGATGATCATATCCACATAGCACATACTCCTCCATCTACCCATGAGATGCTTTCTATGGATGGGCACATAGATGATCTTCATTCAGAACATGATCCCTTTATTCCAGACATTGTTACACAAAAAGAGTAGATTATTAATTAGGTGAAGCCACAATAGTGGTTTACAATTGAAGTGAGGAAGGAAAACTCATAGAAAATGAATGCATGGAAAAAAACTTGATTTTAGGGGTTCGTACGAACCTATTGGTTCGACCAAACCCATTAGGGGTTCGTACGAACCTATTGGTTTGACCAAACCCATTATGGGTTCGGGCGAACCCTCCTAATACTTTCCCACCAAAAAAGCCATCAAAACCCCTTATAGAAGGGGGGTTCGAATGAACCCTAGTTCGAGCGAACCCCTAGGGGTTCACGTTTGAACCCCCTTTATTCCTCATCCCCTCCCTAAGACACAAAAAAAACCTAAATTTTGGCACTTCAGAGCTCGGGTTGAGGATGAAAATGGAGGAATCTTCACAAAACTAACTTGAATCAGGTAGTCCTCAGAACGAGCTATCCAACGAATATAATTTTAATATGTTTTGGTTTTATTATGTATTTGTTTTTTAGTTTTATTAAACATAGGTTTTCATCAAAATGAAGGTCTATGTTCTCGCACATGTGGAAAAATAGCATATTATCAAAAAATAAAATAAAAATATGAGTGCACCAGATATTGAAGTCCTTGATCTAACAAAAAAATAAAATTGAATTTTGATATATACAAAAAAGTTGTGTTATACGGTCACGCTATGTTTGAATTGTAATTTGTTTGAATTTTAAAACTTGATTAAAGAAAAAATATTCAATAAAAAAATATCTAACTAAGTGGAAGCACTAGATATCAGAGTTAAAAATCAAATTTGAAAGAATTATAATTTTATCCTTCATGGAAAAAAAGTTATGTGTTATACGGCGCCACTTTTTAAAATGTTGTTTTTTGAAAAAACTAGTTTTCGTGGGAGATGGAAAAAGAAGTGCAATATGATTCCAAAAAATTTGAAAATTTTATTTTTAGAATCTATAGACAAAATGTGATGATACTCTAGTTTTCATCATTTTCAAATTCTTCATGGTTTAGCTTCTATAGGTGCCCGAATGTGAAGATTTAGTTTAAAAAAATAATTTCAATGTCCAGTTTGGCCAAAAATTGTAAACCACTATTGTGGGATCACCCAATTCCTACAGTCAAACTGAGTTATCAACATTAGGAAAAGATATATCCCAAATTTAGACTAAGGACATCAGGTATGCAGATATCCAACATTATCCGCTCAAGGAAACAAGTCAGAAAGAACAGTGTAATCCAGAGTTAGCAGAACAACAAATTCAAACAATGTCATCTACAATGGTCATTTGTCAGAGCATGTTTACTGAACAAGACATCTCAAAACAAGCAGAATCAAGGAACAGAGGTGCCACTAGCACTATATTTTGGGAAACTTTATGTAGTGCAAGCATCAACATAGGGAGCATGAAGAATCCTTATGATCAAACTGATGTCAATACTACAACCAACCACACCATGAATCTTCATCCACTCATCACCCCATCCATGAATTGGGACCAACGTCAAAAGAAAGATTTGAATCAAAGCACAAAGAATGTTATCAAAGAAAAAAAAGCTAAGAAGCATAATGGACAAATCAAATACACATGGATACCAAAGCATACAAAGAAAGATTATCCCTATCAAACTCCATCAGTCAAATAAACTATGGGGCAAGATAAAAAAGGGAGAAGTATCCATCAAATATGGTTGCAAAAGAAAAAACAAGCTTTTCAAGCAACGTACAAAGTGTATCAAGCAGTTGGTCCTAATTTCATGCACACTTTTGTAGCCACCCATCATTGCTCATCTTCCCAAGTTTGGAGAGTCAAAGATTCCAAACTGTCAACCAATCTATCTTTTATCCCTAAACACACTCCATCCATGCCTCCATGCATGATATCTAATTCTCATATTGACCATGTATTGGCAACAACCCTTCATCATAAGGAGTCAGAAGGCACTCTATCACAATGTCCATATAGAGACAGAGTTAACCTTGATATCAATAAAGCAGATCAAGAATCCCAAAAGTTGCATTCAAGTGCACGTACCTTAGCAAAGAAACTTCTTCAGGAAGGATATTGATGGCACAGTATGACAGAAGTATCTACATCAACACCTCGAGGTGGTTCGACATGAGCTTAAAATCTTTCAGAAAAACCAAAAAAATCAAAAAATATGAAAATCCAAAAAAATCATAAAAAGGGGATTGAAAACAGTAAAGAAAAAATCCTCCTCTAGTGAAAACCACATGGGTGGCGCTTTGGGCAAGACCATGATGAAAACCTGGCAAACAGGCGTCATGTATGGAATCGAGCATCTACGTGCGCTACTTTAGGAGAAAGCATCTCATCCAATCCGTAATAAATCTAGCATTCCATTCATCCATGAACCATTTATCCAATCCATTTTCATCTATTTGCATCCATCATCCAAGTTATCTTGATCTTGATGAAATTTTTGGGAACACTTTACACTTGCTTATGGTAAACATCTTTGACATGGGTCATTTTCATTGATCTTATCCTATGCAACATTATTTGAGCCATGAAGCATTATCCAATGAGCATTCATTATCTAAACACTATATCATATCACAAGATAATCCTTGGCATCCTTCGCATGCTTACCATATTCATCCATCCATACACCTATCTAGGCATCTATCCATAACACTCCTTACATTGCTAGACACTAGGGGTAGATGTTTACATCTTGCTTTGAGAATAAATCTTGATCTATATCCTCCAACTTATGTGGTGATCCAGAAATTGGCAAACGTGAAACCAAGTTGGTCAAGGCATTTGTGATCCAAAATTCCAAAACACTAGGCCATGGCATATTTGACAAGAAGACATTCCTTATCAAGCTTCATCTTTCATCGAACATCAATTCAAATAATCACTATCAGTTGCATCTACGTTGCACTTCAAACATCACATCAAATAATCCAAACATCTTTTGTTCCAAACCAAGCTTCAACAATCCTGATCAATCGAATCCAATCAAAAAATCATCATCTTAGAATATCCTTGTGTTGCTTAAAATTATCCTTGCATTGTTGTGCATCCTCAACAATGTTATCATCATCAATCCTAGTCAATCTTGATCAATCTAATCCTTGCATTGTTGTGTATCCTCAACAATGTTATTATCATCATCAATCCATCGATATGATCAATCAACCTTAGCTTGGTTTTTAGAAAAATCCCCAAATAGAGCACTGATATCATCACACATCCAAATCATCAAAATCATGCGAAAAATCCAAAAACATCCAAAATATCAAAAAATCCAAAAACATCTGAAAAGACATAAAAAATATGGTATCCGAACTACATCGTCTTTGAGCTTAAATGTAGGCAAGGCTAATCTTTGATCAACCCCCAAGACATCAAAATCCAAAAACATTTGAAAAACATCAAAATCAAAAACATTAAAAAACAAAAATCCAAAACCATTCATAAAATCTCACAAAATCCAAAAACATTTGAAAAAATAAAAATCAAAACATTTGAAAAAATCAAAAATCAAAAATCAAAACATTTGAAAAAACCAAAAATATCAAAAATAGCCTCAAAATATTTCAAAACATCAAAAACATCCAAATATTTGAAAAAAAATCCATCTGTCACATCTCGCTTGCACCTGCAATAATCAATCATCCATAATAAACTAATCGTCACCTTCATCCTTTGGCAACACAAACAAAAAAAATCACAACAATCAACAAAAGCAAACTTCAATTGTAAAATCAAAATCGAAGCAACAAACTGTTAAATGCAAAATCAAACTCTTAATCATTTTCAAACATGTTAGTCAACTTTATATTAATAGCCTATTAATCAACTTGTCAAACCATCATCATCCTATATAATGCATGTCCTAGGATATATCATTTTGACAATGGGCATTATTTTTGATATCACTTTGGATTCTTATCCTATAAAAAAAAATCCCTTTTGGCTGAAGGTATGAAGAACATTGGCTTGTTTGTGTACTTGATCTTTTCTTTTGATTTATCTTATTGTGCTCACTCCAAGGACCTCTCGATGATATCCGAACAAAGGATTTAAAGAGATAGGAATGGGGCAATGATCATTATCTTTTGTCTGTTGTGCTTGTTGGACGTTCTTGTAAAATAACTTGGCGAATACTTTCTTTGTTAGGTACGTCCTAGCAATGTTTTCGTATGTCAAGTGTGAACAAGAATACTCCTATCTATTTGTCGATTCAAAGTCCATCGCACTAGGTACAACACCATCCTGGTTCTTTATACCTTGATGCATTGTACCTATGTGTGTTATCAAACATAAGGTAAGTAGCCCTTTTAAAATCCCAATCCTTGATAAGAAAATCATCCATCTATCATCATCATTTCTCGTCATCATCTCTCATAAAGTTGGCCTATTGGATCCTCTTTTCATAATCTAATGTCTTGTTTTCTGCACTAACATCACATCATTAATTAATCATCATCACCAATGCATCCATCATGCATTCATCCTACATCCACAAACCATTAGCATTCTGCGCATCATCTCACATTCATGTTCATCATCATAATATAGATCTGTTAGTCTAAGCATCTGATAAATCATACATTTTCATAATCATAGCATATCACATCATCCATCATCACATCATATCATCATTTAAGTTGTTTAAGATAATATAGATTTGTTATTCTAAGCATCTTAAAACCATATCATTTGCATCATCATTCATAACCATCCATTTTGAACCTCTTTATCGTGAGATCGACCCTAAAATTGAATCTTTTTGCTCAATCTCTCAAATAAATCTTAAAACCATATCATTTGCATCATCATTCATATGCATTTGATTAGGTCATATTCATCCATTCATCAAATGAATCAAGTTTATTTATCAATCTCCTAAAGTTAGCAACTTATATTAAATAAATCAACTTGATCCTAACATCACCCTGCTTTTAATTAAATAAATCAAGCCTTTTATTTAATTAAATTTGTAATCACCTTCCATCCCTTTTGATTTAAATAAATCAAAATATTCAAGTCAAATGGGTCAAATAAACTAATCATCACCTAAGCTAATCTAATCCTGATTTACCTAATCTAACAACCCATCACATCCTCTAGCTTTTCCCACTTGCACCAATAAATCATTTTAATTCATTTATAAAATCAGCATTTTCCATCAACATGGCATCTTTGAGGAATATTCCCTCAAATTTGAATTCAAAAAACAAGTGGACATGTACATCCAACAAAGCAATTAATAAGCTCTTACATGTCCCTTGCACAAGTCAAACTCAACATTTAACTCTCAAATTCAAATTTGAAATCTCCCTCTCTTTGGCACATTGACCAAAATGTGCTCATCCTCCAACCTATCACAAGTTGACAAGTGGCCTCTTTTAATTGGCTTGTTTTTGATCCCACATTGCTCTCTCATAAGCATTCTTTCAACTTGAGAATCTTTAAATAGAGGTCATCTCCATGATTTAATCTTCCACAATCTCAAGCACAAATGCACCATTGTCATTTGAATCCATACCATCTTAGCATTTCATCTCCGCAACTTGATCCACAAATCCTATGAAAAGTCACTCTCTTCATTTGAGAACTAATTTTTCCCATCAGAATGTGTGCAAAAAGACAAAGTTAACTCTGGTATCAATGAAGCAGATCAGGAATCTCAAAAGTTGTATTCAAGTGCACGTATCTCAGCAAAGAAACTTCTTCAAGAAGGCTATCGATGACACATCATGAAAAAAGAATCTACATCGACATCACCAGATGGTTCAGCATGAGTTTAAAAAAAAATTAGAAAAAGGGATTGAAAACAATAAAGAGAAAAAACATCCTCTAGTGAAAACCGTATAAGCTGCGCTTTGGACAAGTACCACAATGAGAACCTAGCAAACAGGTGTCATGTGTAGAATTGAGCATCTACGTGCACTAGTTTAGGTGGAAGAATCTCATCCCATCCATAATAAATGCAACATTTTATCCATCTTATCCATAATAAATCCATTCATCCATGAACCATTTATCCAATCCATTTTCATCCATCTGCATCCATAGTCCAAGGTATCTTGATCTTGAAAAATTTTGGTGCACACTTTATGCTTGCTTATGGTAAACATCTTGACATGGGTCATTTTCATTGATCCCAGGTTATTTGGGCCATGAAACATTATCCAAATGAGCATTTTTTATCTGAACACCGTATCTTATTGCAAGATAATCCTTGACATCCTTTGCATGCTTACCATATCCATCCATGCATGGCATTCCATACATTGCTAGACACTGGGGGCAGATATTTGCGTCTTGTTTCAGGAATAAATATTGATGTATATCCTCCAGCTTATATGGTGATCTGAACATTGGAAAATGTGAAATCAAATTGGTCAAACTACTTGTGAGAAAAATTTTAAATCACTAGTCCATGGCATATTTTGACGAGTAAATGTTCCTTATCAAGCTTCATCTTTCATCAAACATCAATCCAAACAATCACTATCAGTCACATCTAATGCATGCTTCAACATCACATCAAATCATTCAAAATAATTTTGTTCCAAAATCAAGCTTCAAAATCTTGATTGATCAAATCCAATTAATCCATCATCTCATGAAATTCTTCCCCATCCTTGTGTTGCTTAACACTATCCTTGCATTGTTGTGTATCCTCAAAAATTTATCATCATCAATCCCTTATCATCTTGGGATATCCATCCTAATCCTCGTGTTTCTTAACACTATCCTAGCATTGTTGTGTATCCTCAACAATGTTATCATCATCAATCCATCGATCTAATCAATCAACCTTAGCTTGGTTTTCAAAAAATTCTCAAATAGAGCACTGATGTCATCATTCATATCCATATCCAAATCGTCAAAATCATGCGAAAAATCCGAAAACACTCATAAAAGTTAGAAAAACATCAAAAACATGGAATCTAAACTATGTTGTCTCTAAGCTTAAATGTAGGCAACACTAATCTTTGATCAGCCCCCAAGACACAAAAAGCACAAAAAGATTCGAAAAAATGCAAAATCCAAGAACATTCATAAAATCTCAAAAAATACAAAAACATTTTAAATTTTGGAGAATCAAAACATTTGGAAAATCTCAAAAATACTAAAAACAGCCTCAAAACATTTCAAAACATCAAAAACATCCAAATATTTGAAAAAATCCATCTATTCCATTTCACTTTCACCTGCAATAATCTCATCCATAATAAACAAATCGTCACACTCACCCTTTGGCAAAACAAATAGAAACAAGCATAACAATCAGCAAAAGTAAACTTCAAGCGTAAAATCAAAATCAAAACAACAAACTTTTAAATGAAAAATCAAACTCTTGATCATTCACAAACATGTCAATCGACCTTATATCAATAGCCTTTCAAACAACCTATCAACTTGCCACCATCCACTAACATGTCCTAGGATGCATCCTCCCTACAATGGGCATTATCTTTTGGCAAAAAACTTTGGATAAACAAGATGACATGCCACCATCCACTAACATGTCCTAGGATGTATCCTTCCTACAATGGACATTATCTATTGGCAATCGTTTTGGATACTTATCTGAAACAAAATACATCCCTTTGGCTAGAGGTATGAAGAACATTGACTTGTTTGTGTTCTTGATCTTTTCTTTTTGATTTATCTTATTGCGCTCATTCCAATGACCTCTCGATGATATCTAATCAAAATGATTTAGAGAGAAAGGAATGGGGCATCAATCATTATCTTTTGTATGTTTCTTGTTGGATGTTCTTGTAATATAACTTGGCAAATACTTGCTTTCTTAGGTACATCCTAGCAAGGTTTCGATATGTCAAGTGTGAACAAGAATACTCCTATATGTTTTTCAATTCAAAGTCCATCGCACTAGGTACAATGCCATCCTAATTCTTTATACCTTGATGCATCGTGCTTATGTGTGTTATCAAACATAAGGTAAGTAGCCCTTTTAAAGTCCCAATCTCTGATAAGTAAATCATCATCATCCATTTCTCATCATCATCTCCAATAAAGTCTCATCAGATCATGGACTTGTTGGATCCTTTTCTCATCATCTCACTTCTTCTATCCTCTTTCACGCTAACATGCACCCATGCTGCATCCACAAACCATTAGCATACATACATCTCATAGCATATCACATCATCCATCTCACATGCATTGCATCATAATTTAAGATATTTAGAATAATATATATTTGTTATTCTCAGCATCTTAATTCATTTCATTTGCATCATCATCATAATATAGATCTGTTAGTCTAAGCATATGCATAAAACATCCAATGCATAATCATATAAGAATCATCACATCATCCATGTCATCCATTCTACATGCATTATATCATCATTTAAGATGTTTAGGATCATATATAATTGTTATTCTCTGAATCTTAAAACCATCTCATTTACATCATCATCATAACCATCTATATGTCCATCTTGAACGTCTTTATCATGAGATCGACCCTCAAATCGAATCTTTCATTTGATCTCTCGAGGGGGCAATGTACCAGTATACTTCTTTTCACTGAGGCATCTGAAAAAATCAGAGTTCTTTTGACTTTGATCTCAACAAGGTTATTCTTTGAACTAACGCAACAAGTACATTTCTTCAAAGAGGGGAAAAATGTAGACACTCAAAATTGACATCATGCATTCCTCATATTTAATTAAATTCATATTCATCCATTCATCAAATAAGTCAAGTTCATTAAATTCAATCTCTAAAGTCTTCCATTTAAATTAAATAAATTCATCTTTAGCACTAACATCATCCTCTTTTATTAAATAAATCAAATCTTTATTTAATTAAATCTAAAATCATTTTCTTCTCATTTTGATTTATTTTAATCCTAAAATCTAAGTCAAAAGTCAAAATCACCTAATCCCTCATTAAATTAATCAAATCCTAATTAATTTAATCCTAATCACTTGTATTCTCTAGATTTTGCCACTTGCACATGAAAATACATTTAAATGATTTATTAAAACCTTTATTTATTTCCAACTTGGCATCTTTGGGGAATATTCTCCAAGTTTGAAATCTCCCCCCAAATTGACATGTACACCCAACAAGGCATTTAAGAGCTCTTAGATATCTCTTACATGTCTCTTGCATAAGTCAAACTTAGCATTCAACTCATATTTTCATCAAATTCAAATTTCAAATCTCCCCCTCTTTGGCACATTGACCAAAATGTGTTCATTCCTCAACCTCTCACATGTTGACAAGTGGTACTTTATCATTTGCTTATATTTTGTTCCCCATCCTCTATATCTTTCAATCTTCCATCATCCTTTCTTATAAATAGAGATTTTCTCTATTGTATTACTCCTCGACAACTCCACAATCTTAGGCAACTTGATACACATTCATCTTGCACTTGGTCATCATCTTGCATCTTTTTATCATCCAAGAGCTTATCAAGGGTTGGGAAAGGGCTTCTTTCCACAAAAGCACCAATCCACTATTAGATAAAGTTTGATTCATGATATTATGTGTTTTATTTAGCTTCCTTGTTTTCTTAGTTGCATACCTAACATGATTCACAATTTCATAGAGATGCTTTGATTTTCTTTGTTTTAACTAACCATGCTAATGTTTGTTATAGTTAAAGCATATGCAGATTTAGCTTCTGCATCGCCTTGAGACCTATACAACACTTTCTGATAGAACCTAAATCGGGATCTCAGAAAATTCCTACAAATAACTTAAAATTGGTTTTCTAATGGGGGCTTTTCCTTGCTCAAACCCCTAGTTGGCTAATCAAACCTTAAATTGACAACAATATACATAAAACCCTAGCCTTGAGTGTGTTAAAGACTAGGAAAGCATTAAGTATGATAGAACCCTATTCTATAGTGCTAGAACAAGATGTGCAAATATGATTTTAATGATGCAAGACTTCAAAACTAGAAATCCTACAACACATCAAAAATGGAGATAAAAGACATGCAAAGGGAATGTAAATGGAATGCAAACCATAATATGAAGATAGAAAGAAAATGGAAGATGGAATCACTTTGAAAACAAGTCTTTAGATGTGATTTGATGGCTAGTTGCATCTCCTCAACCTAGATTTCTCCATGATTCACCATAGGCATCCATCATCAACTCTTTACAATGTTGAACCTTGAATGAAGAGTGAGCTTCAAGACTTGCAAAAACCCTAGTTTGTTGACCTAAAACTTCAACTTTGCTAATGAAACTTGTTATGGAAGACTTGACTTTAGAATTTTCTTTTGTGAAATAACTAAGAGATATGAAAAATGACTTAAAATGAGTATTTATAAGCATCAACACCTAAGTTTCTCGTTATTTAGACCTAAGAGGCCGACATTCACTGAAAAATTAAGTTGAATTAATTAAATTCCCCCTCAAAATTGAAACTTCCCTCAATAAGGACTCATTCACTACCCTTTATGAATGGGTCCCACGAGAGGGGACTCATTCACCCAAGGTTGCAAATGGGTCCCACTAGTGATTTTTGAAGGTGGGTTTTTAGGATATGGGTGAATTGAATGATGTTTGTCAAGATTTAAGTGATTTCTAAAGTGAAATAGGCCTTTAGATAAAAAATAATGGGTTTTAGGGGCTCATAAATGTTGTTTTGAAGGATGAATAATGCATAGGTACTCAAAAGTAGGTCTAATTAGGTGTGAAATTGTCTCTGTTCTCAAGAGTATCCAATTTTCTATGCCACAATGTGTCAGCAGGAAAAAACCTTACGAGTGTACAATATTTGCATGATATGTCGCCACACACCAATAATCTCCCACTTGGAGACTGATCCGGCTCCACAACAAACAATCTCCCACTTGGAGACTAATCTTGGATGACACCACTACACTTCTAGCTCCTGCTAGATTATATGTCTAGCTAGTTTCTTATGCCGACCATTGTCATCTATTAAGGCCAACGAAAACTAATGAGAAAATCGGTTTCTCTCATGTAACTACCTTTGTGAACATATTTGCAGGATTCTCACTTGTGTGAATTTTCTCCAACTTCAACTATCCATCCTCCAAAATTGATTGGATGAAGTGGTATTTGAGTTGTATGTGCTTAGTTTTTGAATCCAGAGTTGAGTTCTTAGCAAGATGAATGGAACTCTAGCTATCAATGTACAAAGGCATATCTTCTTGTCATTGTCCTAATTCCTCCAAAAAAATTTGTAACCAAATCATCTCCTTGCTAGCTTCCATAGCATCATCATACTCAAATTCAGTGGTTGAAAGCACTACAACATTTTGTAGCCTTGAAATTCAACTAATTGCAATTTCTCCTACAATAAAACATGTCAAGCAACACTCCTCCTGCTTTCAATATCACTCACCAGATCAAATTCAACATATCTTTTTAGAGTAGAATTTGTTCAGGTCCAAAATATAGTTTCTTTCAAGTAATACCTCTCAAATATCATCCAACCCATTTTACCGCATTCCATTGTTTCATTCTTGGATTGCTCATATACCTACTCACAACTTCCATTTCATGTGCAATATCTAGCCTTGTGCATACCATTGCATGTACATCAAGCTACCAACTGTTGATGCATATGGTGTCTTAGATATTTTGTCTTCCTCATCTTGTGTCTTTGGACACATCTCCTTAGTCAACTTAATATGACCAAGAAAAGGTGTACCAACTAATTTTTCATTCTGCACGTTAAACCTTTTCAACACCTTCTCTACATACTCACTTTGACACAAAAATAATTTTTTGTTTGTCATGTCCCATGTGATCTTCATATCAAGGATTTTTTTTGCTGCACCCAAATCCTTCATAGAAAATGAATTTTCTAATTTCTACTTAAGTTCATTAATATGTTGTATGTTAGACCCGACAACAAGCATGTCATCAACATAAAACAAAAGAATAACATAGTTGCCATTACCCAATTTCCTAAAATAAACACAATAATTAGAATGACATCTTTTGTAACCTTTTTCAGCCATAAAACTATCAATTTTCAAATACCATTGTCGAGGTGCTTGCTTCAAGCCATATAAACTCTTCTTTAACCTACACATGGATTCCCCCTTACCCTTGAGCTCATATCCCGATGGTTGTTGCATTCATATTTCCTCTTCCAAATCCGCATGGAGGAATGTTTTTTTCATATCTAGCTATTCAAGATGCAAGTCTTCTATAGCCACAAGACTTAGAACGCTTCTAATAAAAGTCATATATACAACTGAAGAAAATATTTCATCAAAATATATACCTTTTTTCTGTGTAAAACCTTCTAATACCACAATTCTAGTCCTATATATTTCCTTTCCTCCATCTTCTTCCTTCAACCTGTAAACCCATTTATTCAAAAATTCTCTTTTACCTCGAGGAAATTGGACTGTCTCAAGTTTCATTCTACAACAAGGAATCTATTTCCTCTGTCATGCCTAGCTCTAACTACTTTTCAATATCTACTTGCATTACTTCTTCATAACCTTCAAGTTCACCAGAATCAATTAATAATATAGAATATAACAATGGAGAAAATCTTTTTGGAGGTCTAGTTATCCTTGTAGAACATCTAACAATTGTAGGAGTCTGTGGGATAACTTGTTGTTGTGCATCACGTACCACTGACATTTTATTTTCTAGAATCTCATCCAACACCACATATTCCTTTTTGGCTTGTTCATGCTTCTTTTCCTACAACTAATCCTTATACATGACCTTCTCATTGAATATAACATCTCTAGTCCTAATTATTTTATGATTTTCATAATCTCATAATTGATAACCAAATTCATCTACTCCATATCCAATGAAGGTACATTTTTTATACTTAGCCTCAAGCTTGCTTCTATTTTCAATATCAACATGAACAAAAGTTTCACAACCAAAGTTTTTCATAAATGAAAAGTTCACCTTTCAACCTATCCATGCCTCCTCTGGAATGCCACCATTCAAAGGATTTGAAGCTCCCTTATTTATTAAATAAACAATAGGATGTATAACATCTTCCAAAAACTATAAGGGTAGTCTAGCATGCAGTCTCATGCTCCTTGAATGCTCCATAATGGTCATATGGGTATGCGCAGTATCATCATGGAAAAAATAGGCCCTTAAGTGGTGAATTTTTTTAGAAAAATCAGAGTTAGGCAACTTGACATAAAAATTTGAATAAGTTATCTATATTATTTCAAAAATATGTAAGAATAGAATCTGTAGCAAATTAAATGTGGTTTCTAAACTACTAGGTTTTTTTTTTTTTAAATCTATTTGGTGAAGATTTGAAATTTCAATGTAGTAGCACTTAAATTTTAGGGAAAAAATAAGTAGGTGTTTTCTGACCACCCTAACCACAATAAAATGATAATATTTTTTTATAGGAATTTATAAAACAAGTAGAGGACTCATGTCCCAATGTGATGCATATCTTTTTGTAATTTTTTCCAAGTAAATAATTAATTATAATTTTTTTATTACAACTTTTAAAAAATATAAAAACTCATATGTCTGACCACCTTAACTTGGTCAAAACTTCAAGAAATTATTATTTTTTTTTAAATTCTATAGTACATGAAGCATAGAATGTGATGCATGTTTCAGATTCAAAAAATGTGATATTGTTTGAAAGCTATAGATTTTTTTCAATCAGCCTATCAATCAGGTATTTTGTTGTAATTCAAATAGAAAGTGAATAATAATTATTTCTTAAATTTAAATTAAAGCATAATTTGTATTGGTGGAAAGCTGAGAATCTCCTTTAAAAACCCTTTTCATTTCATCAATTTTGGGTAAAAAAAAGTCATCAGCCACATACCCTACACATACCCATCATATCGCCACTTTTTGGCCCATAATGATCCTGCACATACCCCTATTCATCCTCTTAGACACACCATTTTCTTGTGGTGTTCTAGGAACTATTTTTTTCCTACAAATTCCATTATATGAACAATAATTTCCAAATTCTCTATTGCAATACTTGTCTCCATTATTAGATCTGAGACACTTCAATTGTATTCATGTCTCATTCCCAACCAAAGATTTCCACTTTTCAAAAGTTTCAAATACTTCTAATTTTATTTTAGGAAATACACCCATGTTTTCCTAGTTGCATCATCAATAAAAGTAACATAATAACAAGAGCCACCAAGAAAAGATACTTTGTTGGTTCCCATATGTATGTCTAAATACACAAGCTCTACTTTTTCACTCTTCTTCTCTTTCCCAACTTTGAGAAATCAAACTCTTTTCTATTTTCTATAAACACAA
Source organism: Sequoia sempervirens (assembly GCA_007258455.2). Classification (NCBI taxonomy): domain Eukaryota; kingdom Viridiplantae; phylum Streptophyta; class Pinopsida; order Cupressales; family Cupressaceae; genus Sequoia; species Sequoia sempervirens. The sequence goes on along the minus strand of VDFB02325927.1, from coordinate 83,418 downwards.
TTTTTATAGAACCCCAAGTCAATCTGATTTAGACCTAGTAGAAACTTTCTGGAGTGAAGTATCTTCATCTCTCTCACCCATGTTCCCAATTCTATGATGACACAATTTTATTTATATCCCTATAGCAAGTGTTATAACTATCTTAGTAGGAATTGTTTCTATAGCAGTTAAGGTAGAATAAGTATTACCAGTACACAAATATAATGTTCTACCTTTTCACCTTTAGCTACTACTAATGCACCTTTAGTGACCTTCCAGACTTTGTATGGAAAAGGTAACTATGCAGCCGTCACTACCTAGTTGTCTTATAGAAATTAAATTCCTTCTCAAATTTGGAGCATGCCTTACTCATAGGGTAGGGTTGGATGGAACACTCATTGTTCCATGCTTTGGGTCTCACCTTGGTGAACCCCTTTGGTGTCACTCTCCACCACCTTAACCTATAGGCCCTAATGCTTATTAGGCATCCCTAGTTCTCCTGGCCAATCCTACTATCATCTCCATTTCCCTAACCAAGCCAATCTTGGTGCTCACTCTACCATTCTCTCCTTAGCCCTTAATCTTCCTAAAGGCTAGCTAAATCTCCAACCTTCACTAACTCGATGTAGGGGTGTGTGATGTCTCCCATGGCTTCAAGACCATCCCCTTAGGGTTCTTGATCATCCACCAATCTCCAATTCTCCATCGTTCTCACTAAACCCTCTTCTAGGGTTTAAAAGGCTACTAGCCCTTGAGCCCCAATTAGGCCTCCTAACCCGAGAAAAGTGGCTTAATCTCCAATCTTTCTAAAGAACATTCCAAACTTCCTTTGGAGATCCTGTTCTTTTTCCTACCTCTCAAATATTTTTGAGGTTATAGACCTTCACTGTCCGTACATAGGCATAATCCTCACTTTTCAAGAATTAGGGCTTTTTTAGGCCATTTCCTGACCTCACAGCGAACTGTCAGCTTATTTCAATCACCAAATGGACTGGTGAAACCACTTCCTTCATGCCAAGCCTTTGTAAGGCTTCCTGTATCCACCACACACCTAGGTTTGCCAGGGGATTGACACCCCTACAACTTTAGTGCTTGTTTTCACTGTCTTTCCTAACTGGGCACTATCAAGCTCGCCTAGGAAAGAAATTTCTCCATGATACTTTGACTCCTACAGACTCCTAACCCTAACCTATTTACAGACATGGAGCCTACCCACATTTCCCACTAGCCCATACTCTGTATATAGTGGTAATGTGAGCTAAAACCCCATTTTTTTCATAGTCTACCAATCAAAACAGCAATTGAAGAAAGAACAAAGTATTTACAAGAAATATTGGAAGCGGATAACCTATTATCTACTGTACCAAACAATGCTTGAAGACAATCTCACTACATTCTAAGCTCTACAAATTTCCATGATCAAGCCATTAATCTACTAATTCAAAAATAGGAACAAAAAAGGAAATGCACACACAAAATATCACTATTCTCTTTATTTCAAACTAATTGCAAACTCCAATGGTTCCAACCTCAATTCCAAGTCGAGGTCCTCCTTATAAAGGTTAAACAAAAATGGTTACTTCTCCCCTTGGTTGGACATAACCACCACATTAGGCAAAAATTGCACAAATGCAACATTTTGGGCTTTATTTCCAATATCTAGTGAATCCTAGTGGAGACAAGTTGCTAAACTCTTCCATTCTACCATGAGCTACTGATCAACCTTACTCCTAACATATTTTAACACCTCTAACTCAAAACTAAATGGTCAACATGACCTTAAAGCATTAAAACCACAAAATTTCATCCTAGGCTCACAAATTTGTCTAGTGCTACCTAATGCTTCCTAGGTGCTCCTGCACCACTTACCTCCTATAGCAAACATTCATTTCCATTTTGCAACTTGATTTTTATCTTTCCCTTTTCAACAATCTGATAGGGTTCATCATCACCAAAATATACCTATCCTAAATCACCTTTAACATAATCTACAAAATATTTCCTATGGGGTGTGGCATGAAACGAAGCCCCTAAATCTATTACCGAGGAATCATTAGCATTATCTAAACACATAAATAAAGCATCCCTCAATTTATTACTCACAACATTAGCTTCCTTACTATCATCTTTTTGTCTATATCCTTGTTTTCCCTTTCAAGAACAACAATCCTTCTTCAAGTGTCATGGATTTCCACAGTGCCAACAATCCATTCTTCCTCTAGATTTAGATCTACCTTTCATCGACTTCCCTTGTGACTTTCCATGATTAGTTGGACTTTTTCCTCTCTTCTTTGTTCTTCCCCTATTCTCTAAAGTCAAAGTATTACTCGATGTTGAACTCTCACCTATGCTTTTTTGTCACATTTCCTAACTAAGGATAACACCCACAACATCATCAAATTTCAATGTATTTGAACTAGAGACAGAGTTACTTACAGCCATTACCAAGCTATTCAACTTTTTGGACAAAAACATCAAACCAAGAGAGCCCTCACCTCTTCATCAAAATTCACTTTTACACAAGTTAACTGATTGGTAATTGTATTAAACTCATTTAAATAATTTTTCACAAATCCACCTTCAATCATTTTCAGATTAAACAAACGCTTCATGAGAAATACCTTAATTGAGGCTGAGATTTTTTCATACATTTTAGCCAAAGTTGTCATCAAATCCTCTATTGTCTTTTCTTCTATTATATTGAGCACCACAAATGGTGTCAGGCACAACCGAATGGTTCCTAGTGCCTTTCTATCTAGAATCTCTCATTATTCATCAATCACAACTTCCTTCTTTGGTTTTCCTTGCAATGGCCACCATAGATCCTTTTGATATAAATATTCTTCCATCTACATCTTCCATAGTTGATAAAAAAATTTGTTGAACTTCTCAACCTTGAACTTTCCTTCTTTCATTGCTCCCACTCAAATCTAGAGGTTTCCTACCAATCGAGCAAAATACACGACTCTAATACCAACTGTTAGGATTTAGGTATTGGAGCAATAAACATTAATAATTATATACAGATTAAATAACCAAGAAATAATAATGAAGAATAACATAAAAGATATCAACACAAAATTTAATGTGATTCACCCAATATGGGCTACATCCACAGAAACACATCCATCCAATCATTTTATTATCCAATACAAAATAGATTACAATCTCATGAACACCATGCCACAACATACATCCCAACCACTTATAACAAGCTTTTAGGAACCTTCTAGAATTATGGTTTTACAAGCTCTTTTTTCATTTGACGTGTTAATGGGAAAACCTTAATGTGTCAATGGGAAGAAACCTTGATGTGTTAGTAGGAAAAAACCTTGATGTGTTAACAAAAAAATTTGGGTAATATCACAAACACCATTGATACGTTACGAGTGTTCAGTATTTTCATGATCATTTGCCACATACCAATAGTTTTCTAAGGTTCTAATTTTTTCACAATGTTATCTAGTGTGTTGGGTGTCTACCTGCCACTATGTTTGGTTGCATAGAATGAAGGTGCTCTTGAGTTTCAAGTGGTTGTAGTAGTTATGAAAAATATTATTATGATACTAGAATATTCTAAGATGTTGTATGGATGTTGTGGAGTATTATTGTGTGGTCTATGAGATGTTTCTAGACCTTGAAAGGTGTGTTTGGTATCGCTTGTTAGTGTTAGTACAAGTTTGGCCAACCTAGCATGTTAGAGCTAATTGTGGAGGATATTTTTTGTTTGAGGGAGTGTTGAGAAGTGTGCCAGTGTAGATTTGGGTTCCTATTAAGTAATGGCATGGTTTGGATTCACTTCTTTATATTATGGAAGTTTTTGGTGCTAACCTATTTGATGTTGCATAGTAGAGGTGTATATGCTTCCTTAAGGCCAACATAAATGAGATTATTTTAAGTTGCAAAGGGTATAAATGTAAGGAGAATTATTGTGTGGATTAAGAGAAAAGTATGTGATGTGAAATATGTAAAAGTAATTAGGTGTGAAGATACATGTGTGCAAGCCCTAGTGCTTATGAATTCTTAATGCAGTGAGTAGATGGTGTCTACGTTTTAGTTTGTTTGATGAGTTATTTGTGCTTCAGTGGAACTGCACCTTTAGCATATGAGAGATGCATCATTAATAGTCCAAATTGGTAGTGATCCACCCCTTCTTCTTTCTTCTTTCTTCTGTACATTGATTCCTTTGGCAATGAGCTGTCGAAATTGAACCTTTCTTTATCTTTTTGGGCAGTAAGCCTTATTGTATTCCATGTTACAATTCATATATTAGTGAGCTAATCATAACTATGGTTTTTCCCTTGTTGGTTTTTCCATGTAAATCTAGTGTTCTTATGTGTTTGATGCATTTACATTACTACTTTACATGTTTACATTCTGTTAATGCATGTTAAGGGTTTAATGGTGGATAAGAGTTTAAAAGCTAATGTAGATTTGAATGTTAATGAGGGTTTTTTACGTTTTAAAAGTGTACAACTGATTCACCCCTCCCCTCTTAGCTTTCCTATGCATCTTACAAGATATTTGAGGAAAAGGACTTAATAAATTGTAAAACCTATCATTTTCCCTTTTCATTGCCAAAATCCCAAAACTCCCATTTCACATTTTATATTTCATAATTCATGAGAGGATGTTTCAAATTTGATAGTTTGCAAACAAATATTTTCCTCTTAACATTTTAGTAATAATTTAAATAAAATTCTCTTACAAAAGTAATGTTAAATGACCAACATAGAAAGTTTCCAAATTAACTAATACATATAGGTATTTATTGTAAATGGCTAACATAGTAATTTTCTAAATTAGCTAATACATTCAAGTTAAATAATTGCATATAAATTATCTAGTATTTTCTAACATTTCACAATATTAATATTTTTAAGACCTTTTTAATAAGGAAGTAAAATAACTAAATTTTCAACTAAGCATTTCAATAACCTAATAATATGTAAGATAACTGAAGTTGATGAAAATATAAGTAGAAATAGGAACTTTGTAATTTCATCCACAACACAAAAATCTAGAATTGTAAACAATTTAAATTAGTGGTGAACTACATAAAGAAAAGGGAACATCATTTTATTTGTAACTCAATAGGATGGGTTAAGCAGCCAAACATACCACAAGATCCATAAGGTCACTAACTCAACCATGAAGATTGAGTACAATGAGAAATTCAATTGAATCCACGTTGTCCTATTCCAAACCCATCCATTGGTGAAATACCTATAGATCCTATACACACATGGTGAATAATTAAATATGACAATAGATATCATAGTCAAAGAAACATATAATGACCAATGAGGAAATGTAATCTAGCAAGGCATAAATCTATCCTACAATTATATCATATCATAACCAACTCAACACATTATTTAATCCAAGAATAAAAATATTTGGATAGGACAAGAGATAACACATGTGTATGCACTAAAATAAGTATCATGGACATGGAAATCATAAGCATGCTATAAAATCATAATAGTCCATGATCATGATTATAAGCATTGAATCATGTGATCTAGGAATGATAAGGATCATAGGAAGCATTAGTATCATGAGAAAGGTAATCATAATAAGCCTAATGAACACCAAATCTAGAGTTAACATCATAATCATGGAACATAAGAAGCATATAGATGTAAAATTGTATATGGAATAGCTTTATAACAAAGAACATGCAATTTCCTATGCAATAAATGTAGGACATAATAAGAATATAAATATGTGAAGATAGAATACAAATAAGAAACATGTGAAACATAGACCATGGGAGGACATTAGAGTCAAACAAAACATAAGAGCTAGAAATGGAACATAGGAAATAATAAGATCTAATTGTAGACGAATGAATAGGTTTTTTTGAGTCATCAACATGCTATCTGGATAAATAGAAATATTAAAGGTTTTTCTGATTCATCAACATGCTATCTAGATAAATAGAAACATAAAACCAAGAAAGAAAAACGAAGGGAAAAAATATGGTAAGTAGTAAGCAGCATGGTGTTGACATAAAATTTTACACCCCTCTTTTTCAAAGTTATATATCTTTCGTCCTTGTTTAAATTTTAATTCTCAAAAAGACAGTCTATATTGGTGAGAAACGAATTTCATCACATATGTTTTCATCGTTTCCCTCGTTCTACCTTCAAACTACATCCTAGTAACACCGAACTTTTGACATTTTGTATTGCTCAGATCATTAAATAGTTTATATGGAAAGTATAAAGTCTACAATGTCAGCAAATAAAATAGTGGGTACAGTGAACCCACCAAATGTGGGTCAATCTTGTGAATATAAAATGAAGAATTTTTAAGTAAATAAATAACTTGTACAAGTAAATAAAAATATTTTTTCAAATAATTTAAAAAAAAGGAAAAGTTATATTAAACATTTGAAAGCTTTCGAAATTGCGTACAATCTGGTTCTGAATTTTTTCATTTTTCATAGAACGGACGATTTACTCGGAAATGTTTCAAATCAAAAGGACACTTGTAAATTGCACATGGATATGAATAGAAATGTTTTGAGCAATATAGTAGTTATTTTATTTCATATAATATTTGTACCTTTTTTAATTATTTTCATTTTTTTTTAATATTGTAGTATTATTCATGCAGAAATAAAATGTTTTAAAATAAAATTTTCTTAATATTTGATTTTCATGAGTATGATTTTTTGAAAAAGATATAAGAAAGGATATTTCTTGACATCTTTTATATAGATTTAAAAATTAAAAAACTAAATTACTAGTTATTTAAGTACTTTTTTAGGGTTTTAGGAAAATCCACCGCCAGCAATCCATTGTGACAAAAAATTAACAAATTAAAGCATTAATATTTTCATTTGCATATTCAAAAAATAAATATTTTAATATAATATTTAAATTTTATTATTTTTTATTTATATCTAAATATAAAATTAAGATTTAAATATCATAAATAAACATAAATATAATAAATTTTTCATAATTTATATTATTTTACTAACAAGTAATATTAACACTTAAATATAAGTAAATATTATTATTATTTAATATCAAGATTATATTAAAACATATTGATTGTTAAATCTTACACATAATAAATAAAAAATCTTTCAATGTAGTAAAATTTTACTTCAAAATTAAATTAAATATATTTAATTTTATATATTAAATACCTACAATAATATATTTATTCTTGTTCTAGATCCTATTTCATATATATATATATATATAATCTTAAGTTTTTAATTCTCTTCTTTTTAATGTTTAATTTTGTAATTTCTTAATAGTTTAATAAAAAAATTAAGAATATTTCAATATACATTAGAGATATAAAAAAGGATATCTCTTGACATCTTTCACACAGATTTTTCCTCAAAATATATAACTATTTTATGTGTATAACATAAGAATTATTAAAATATTTTTTTAGATATAAAACCATCAATTAACATGAATTAAATCTCATTCACCATGTTTTATATAGTTTATCTATTATATTTATAAAGAATTATATATATTAAAGAGAGGGAAAAGCTTTCCTATTAATGGGGCTAGGGGATTTGAGACCTAAAAAAGTGCCAAGAGGCAAGGTGATTGTCTCCTCTAATAAGATGGTTCAAATTAAATTTTGATGGGGCACCTAAAGAAAATTCAAGCATGTCTAGAGTTTGTTGTGTAATATGCAATTAGACAAGGAAGGTTGTGTGCTCTACTTCCAAAAGACCCAAGATGGGAATTAATAATGAGGCTAAGTTTTGGGCTATTTTCTTAGGCTTACTCATGTGTTCCAAGATGAATATAAAAATTTATCTATTGAGGATAATTTAACCATTCTTATCAATGCAATTAGGTCCAAAGATTCCCCCAAGTGGAAGCTCAAATCCCTTTTGTACATTTTTTTATCCCCTTTTGGAGAATTTTGAAGGATCTACACTTAACCAATGGAAATTGATCATTTAGGAAACTTGGATATGCATTGTGTCTAGGAGCTAGTTATTGACATTCCATTAGTAGATTATACTCATTTGTATTATTATAATTTTGTGGAGGTGGAAAGTAGGTGCATTTGATCAAGACAATCATAAAGTTGTATTGTGTGGGGGAAATGATTAATGGGAGTGCACTAGTTCAAGTAAAGTGAAATAAAGATAATGCATGTTGCTTCTCCTTTAGCTTGCTTTAGGTGTACAGATTTACTTGGGCTGCATTTATTTTTTAGTATGAATCTTTGTATTGGAATAAGTTATTTTGAAAGTAATGGAGACCTCCATTTTTTTTGTTCTTAGCAGTAAATCGATTTAATTAGTAGGTGACTAAGAAATTCCTGTAGAGTGTTTTCAAGACTTGAAGTGGTGTTATTTTAATTGCAATATAGTGGTTGCTTGATGAAAATTTCCTATCTATTGAGCATAAAATAGTGTCAATTCTAACATAGAACCATGATTGTGGCTAGATTGTTGGGTTTAGGTGAGCCTAAGGATGTAGTAAAGATCATTGTGGAGATCATAAAGAAACATTTTTTTGGAGGTTTATTGAAGGTGTTTAAAATTTCTTACTATGTTAATGGTGTCCATCTTCTAACCAATTTTCTTAGAATCCTTACATAGGGGATTTGGTGGAATGACACCCTTTTGTCATCTCCTCTCATCCTACTTCAAGCATTTTCTATAGAAGGAAATATTCTAAAGGCATAAAGTTTTTTAAGAAGGTTTTGGGGCTAGTGCCTATGGAGGGGGTGGAATGGTTGATGAATCTCTTTGACAATTTGATGAAATCTCCTCTAGCTATATAAGTGTAGACACATGAAATTAGCATTATGCACTTAATTAAATTCATATTCATCCACTCATTAAATAAATCAAGATCACTAAGTCCATTCATCAAATAAATCAAAGGTAATCCATTTAAATTGAATAAATCAACTTTATTTAATTTAAGCCTATCATTACCTCATCTGATTAGATAAATCAATTTTTAATCAAATCCTAACATTTCTATCTTTTCATTGAATTCAATCTCCTAAGGTCATTTATTTAAATTAATTAAATTAAATTTATTTTAATCCTATCATTATCCTTTTAATTAAATAAATCAAACCTTTATTTAATTAAATCTTAAATCACCTTTCATCTCCCTTTGATTTAATTGAAATCCCTAAATATAAGTCAAATGGGTCAAAATCACCTAACATCATCTAAGTTAATCTAATCCTAATTAATCTAATATAATCACCCATCACATCCTCTAGCTTTTCCCACTTGCACAAATAATGCATTTTAATTCATTTATTAAAATCCTTATTTTCCCTCAACAGGGCGTCCTTTGAGAATATTGCTCAAGTTTGAATTTGAAAGCAAGTTGACTTGTCCCTTCCAACATGGAAATAACTCCCCTCTTACATGTCCCCCACTTGTAATTTAAGTCTCTTTTTCTCCCTCCAACAAGCCAAATTTGAAATTTAAAAAGGCCAACCAGTCTCATTTATTGGCACATTGACCAAAACTTGCTCATTCCTCAACCACTCACAAGGTGACAAGTGGCTCCTTCTTATTAGCCAAATATTTATCCCACATTGATCTCTTTTGGGCACTCCTTCAAATTGAGGTTCTATAAATAGAAGGCTCATTCTTCATCTTAGCATCCACAATATTATGCAAAGTTACTCTCTTCAATTGAGAACTAATTTTTCCCAGTTCATTTCATCTCCAACAATCTTCATCATTTGGGTTTGTCAAGGATTGGGAAAGGCTTATTTCTCACAAGTGACACCAATCCAATAAGGAATAGGTGTGCATCATGTCTCTTTCATGCTTCTAATTATTTTTATTTTGTTATCTTCTTTGAGAGGCATCATGCATTATTTCATAGGAGTATATAGCAAATTTGCATGCACTAACCTTTGTCATGAAGTTTAATAGGTATGCAGATTTTATAGATGCTCACAATAAGTATGGTGTAATGTTCTTTATTTCATAAACTCGTAGGTAGTGCATAGTGTCTCTATTTTTTTTGTTACTTTCCTAGAGTCTAAGGGTATGTTAATGTATTCACGTTGTCAAAGATAAAAAGGTATAGTCAACTATCTCATGCTTAAGATGCCTATGACTTTTTATTGTAGGGCTAGCCTTATATGGCCTTGTTACTCCATATGGATTTAAGTTGAACTTTAAAATATAAAAAAATTGATAACATCAAAGGGAGCAACCCCCATCATTGTAATTCATCAATAAATAGGAGGGAATATATTTATATGTTGAGGTTTATGTATTTATATATAGTATAATCTTATCTAACCCTTAATTTCGAAATTTCTAATCATAATAAGTTAAATTTTTTTAAGATTATATAATAAATATATTAAAATAAATTATTTTCTATCCCTTTTTATATATGGTAGCATATAATATGTAGAGGAGGTGTGTTGTATAAATTTCACACACACGCCCCGCTAAAAGTTGGGACCCTCTTTTGCTTTCATTTTTGGTATTTCAACCCTTGGTTTTTAGGTTTTGTTACCTTTGCACGTGCTTGAATGATTATCTTATTCTTTCAAATTCCCCCTTCTAGGAAGTACATTGAAAATATTAAGTTATGGGCAGTTTTTGGGTTTTCCTTCAACTTCAGGATTTTCCTCTGCTATCAAAATTCCTTGGTTTCCTTGAAAAAATAGTGTTGGCTACTTTTGTGCTTTGATCCAGATATTTTGGTTCCTTGTGGAATTTCCAGTGGATCAGATATTCCTAAATTTTTGTCTTCTTGTCAAATTGTTGGATTGCATTTGGCCTCTCTTGTTGATAGCATTAATGCTTGGTGGTAATATCCTTGCAGCTAGTATTTAGTGGATTTTGGATGATTTCTTGTTGTCATTTTCCTTGCTTTACTATTGAGGATTTTTTATACTGAGTGCTTGATTGATTCACTGATTCGAGTGATTGATTTGAGGATTTATTGGTGGATTTCTTGCATCTTCGATTGCTTGCTAGGGTATTGAAGTTTTTTTTGGGTCGTTGTTGTAGCCAAATTCACTTCATTCAGGTATGCGTCTCTGGTTTTGCTTGTGTTTCTTGAGTTTAATGGTGCCTAGCATTCTCATGTTGCCTTTTGAAGCTCTATCATGTATGCATGGTTATTTCCATTTTGGGTGGTTTTAGGGTTTTCTGAACTTGATTAATTTGTTAGCCCTGAATGAATTCATGAATTTTTTTTTATTTCACTTAGGTGAAACTCGTTGGTGTTTCCTTTGACTAGCGCATCCTCGGACTTAGTGAGAATGGAAATCATGATTTAAGCTAACCCCTCTACGTTAATGGAAAAATTTTAGGGTTTGATCTTGGAAAATTTGGAACCCATGGATAACCAACAAAAGACATGAAACAATTCATATTTGAGCCCAAGCGCCCTCAATTTGTAGTTGTTCGATCATTCTGGGTGAAAATGGGACAAATAATAATTCTCAAGATTTTGTGGCCTTTGTAGAATTCCCACACCTTTGGATTTCCCCAGTTTCTCCTTTGTCTATTAATTCTCCTGGTTGTACGCAAAAACCCTGAAATCTCATATACTTCGAAGATTTCCTTCCTAGGTGGATTTTTCTGAAATTGTCTCACACTATGGAGAATCCAAAGGGTAGTGATTTTAATGATTATGGATCATGCTTCTCATGCTTGATATTAACAATTTAAAGGATGTTGCCTAATTTCCTTCAATTCTATGGTGACAGATTCTTGATATTCATGCTTAATCATTAAAATCCACTTAGCAGGGATTTTCCTAGATTTCCTCCCTAGTGTGATTTCCCTGGATGGTTCAAAATCATGGATTTCCTATTAAAGGCACTTCATTTTAAATTTAGGGGATTTTGGATCTTTCTTTTGAGTTGGTTGATCATGATTGAAGTGTGTATGGTTGGTTAAACATCTATGTTTTTGAAAAAGAAAAAATAAGTTTTACAGGGACCTGAAACCACAAAGTTTAAACATACAAAGATAGAGCAAAAAAATTCCAAGAGAACAGACAGTTGTCCCAAAAAGAAATGACAGCAACAAAGAGACAACAGGGTCCAAAAAAGGACCGCCAAAAAGCCAAAGAAGACAACAACAACACTACTCCATGAAGTTCAAAAACTCCTCAGCTTCCTTCTCAACTTCACTCATTTCCTATATTCCCTGCTTGAGGATTTGAACCATATGTGTAGAAGCAGGGACCTTCCTCTTTGTGTTAGCCCAGGTGCGAGTCAAAATCCCTTCAACAACATCTCTGCTACAACCTCTATCCGCATCCAAGTCCACGAATAGCGAGCCCTTTCAATTTTTTTCCAACTTTTCCACCATAGCATTAATGATAATGGTGTTATGCCTGGCAATTTTATGATTATGTGCCACAGTGGCCCTGATATTTTGGCCGATCTTGGACATATTGCTCTCCAGCCTAGACAATCTTTCCTCCTGCAACTATTGTTTTTTCTCCATTAAGGGGGTGTTCTATCCATCATTCTCCTTACAACTCCAACTCAACTTCTGCTCCAACTCCATGACTCTGATGCTGAGATCTATATTATGGACATTCAAATCACATAATTCCTTATGGGCCCACTTAAGAACAGTGAAAATGCCATCAACACTTTTTTCCACCATACTCATTATGTCATCAAACCTAAAGTTATTCGGGGCAGAATTAGTTTCGTCCTGATTAAGGGATCTTTTAGGGGCATTCACAAATCTTCCAGACGTAGGGGCACTAGGGACTGACTCATTACTAACCATAAGATTTTTAGTATGAATTTCCAAAGAATTCCCAGAGTACGAAACCAATTTCATAACCTAGGCACCTTTAAACCCAGAGACCAAACCCGGGGTAGGGCAACCAGGCGAAGGCTGGGGATTAAGACAAGATGACAGAGCAGAACCCAGCATAGGGAAACCATGTGAAGGCTGGGGATTAAGACAAGAAGGCAGAGCTGAACCCTCAAAGACATTCTGGCAAGAAAGGGACTAAGGGTCAATGGTTTTAGTGCCAGCATGAGAAAAAGCAAAAGGGGCCAAAGGATCATTCTCCCTACTACTTTATGTATCCTCATCGTCCAACTCCCCAGCACTAACATTTTTAGGTAGAGTGGGTAAATTTTGGAAATTCTCAAAGATGAGCTTGACAAGACCAAGGTGAATAATAGAAATCCACCTAGGGTTTCTTTCAACATCATCAAGGAAATTCTTCAGAGAAGAGAATAAATAAAAAGGCAAAAAGATACAAACCTTGTGATGAAAGTGGTTCAAAATGGAAAAGTGATAACCATACGCCTTGGTGAAGCGACCATCAACCGTGATGTATTCCATGATGACTCTCAAGACTTTCCTCCATATTGATTTAATGGACTCCACATCAAAGTAGCTATTAGAAATCTTAACCAGCTTGGCCTTCTCCTTATCTTTCTTAGGAAATCTGATAACCGCTTCATCAGAGAACCAGCGGTCCTGATAAAATTTCACACCCTCAGTCGAAAGACTAGTAATCTCACCAATGATTTGCTCATTTAGCTTAACATTCCTACCAAACAGCACAATCTCACCATTTTTCCAATTTTTGGCGAAATAGTCAAGCATCATCTCATTAGTACCATGGAGTTTTTCCAAGAACGGAACTAAACCTCAATTTTCAATTTTTTCCCAAGCTTTAACATTCTTCCTGTGCTCTTGAAAGCTACTTGGCTCAACATGTTTTCTCTCTCCCCCCATCTTCAAAGCTCTGCTATACCAACCCCTACAGTTGCTCTGGGTCCTGTATGAGCTTATTTTCCCAGAAACCCAGAAAGCGTGCCGAAAATGCTTCTCAAAAAGGAAAATGACATCGGTCCCATCAAATCTAATGAGATCGATGTACTTAATCTTTATCCACTTCATCATGGCGAAGACAAACTTCTCTTCCATGTATAGAATCATAATAGATTAGAGCTTTAACCTTAGAATGGAGGTAATCATTCTTCCTCCACGTGTTTTCCCCACCCCTCTTGACCCCTTCATTGGAAAAGTAATCTGCCACCTTATTGGCTTCTTTGTAGGCATGGGAAACTTTCACTTTGTCGAATTTACTTAATATAGCAATTGTATCTTCGATCCACTTTTTGATGGTCCACGAAGGGGGGGTTAACCCAAGAATGCAATCTATTATGTTCTTAGAATCCCCCTCCAACCAAAGACATTTCATATTCATATTGAAAACCAAGTTAACCGCATGATAAGCCCCAACAGCTTCCACAACATGATTAGTTTGGGTGCCAATGTAGGTTAAACATCTATGTTAATATTATAAAGGTGAATTTATTATGGTTCTTTATTGGATGTAGGATAAATTGAGTAGGAAGATGGCTAGTAGGGCAATGGGCAAGCTTATAGATTCAAGTGTTGAAGGATCTTCACTCTCAGAAGTAGAAAGAATTAAGCTGGACATAAAGAGTAAGGTTCCTAAATCCAAGTTGTCATCCACTTGGTCTAGAATTGGTAACACTAAAGTAGGCAGGTGGGATTATGAGGGATTAAAGGCAAGAATGGCATAGCTGAACCCTCTATTGTTGGCTAGAAGATTGATAGAATTAGGGTTGGCTCATGTGGTTGGGTTTCCTCCAACTATACACTATTATGAGTTGGTGTTAGAGTGTGCTAGACACTATGATAGAGGCACACAAAGGGTGATTTTTCCTCAAGGTAGGGTGTTGGCCAACTTCTCTCCTGTATCTATGACATACACTATTGACATGCTTGACAGATCTCATGTGGTGACTCTAGGCCTAAATGTTGCCAAGAGTTATTTCAAGGATGATACTAACAATTCTCGATAGGTGGTTAACTCTTGGTTGGAAAAACCCAAGCCCCACATCTCAAAGATGCCAACACAATTATATAGGGAAAAGTTCAAACTAGAGTACTATGATGCATCACACTCCTTAGCAGGGTGATAGGTTTGAAGAGTGTTGGAGTCTTTGAGAATTGGATGTTCTTTTTCATTTTCAGAATGGAACATAAAGTAGCTTATCACTGGGCAGGCATTATAAGTTCCATGATTCATTATCAGCTATGTAATGTGCTACAAACAAAGAGCTTCACCATGACTTTTTATTTAGTTTATGCACTTGCAAGGTTCCACCCATATAAGGCGCTGAGTACTAGAGGCACTTTTGTGTAGGATGTAATATATGAAGTCTATCCATAGTTACACTTAGGCAGCACCAGCAATAGGAGGGTGAATGATGCATTCACCATGTACATCACAAGGTTCCTACAAGGTGTGGACCATGTTTGAATATCCAATCATGCTAAGGAATTCATAAAGAAGTATGGTGCTTCGTTTATACAGTTCTGTACCTTTTCTTACATCAGGATAGATGGTTTCAAGAGAGCCCCTTATAGACTTCCAAGGTATCCTACTGATCATCTCATACTCCTAGAGGTCTCAAGGAAAATATGTGACTTTGATGCTATAGTCAAGAAGGAGAAACACAAAATCAGATTTTGAAATGACTTTCCCCTCAGAATAGGTGGAAATGAGGCCTATCCTTTTGTACAAACAAAACACTTCTTTGAGGAAGAGATGGGTACTTTGGGTCTATCCTTCCATTATAAAAGGTCCAGATTTGACATAATTGGTGAAGCCTAGAAGAAAGCCAATAGGGAATACAACCTCAAGGTTGATATAGAAGACTACTAGGCCAACTACAAGGATGAGTTTGAGATCAAAAAGAAGAAATTATCTAGGCTTCTAGTTGATTTAATTAGGCTATATAGTGTTAAGGTCATCCTAAACCAGATAGACGATGATGGAGATGTGATTCAAGGCCATGATTATGAAGCTGTCAAAGATAAACTAATCGGTGAAATAGATTGGCTAGAGGAAGAAAAGAAAAAATTGGTGCAAGTCATGGCTCCAGTGGTGCAATATACAAAGTTGTGGCTTAAACATAAGATTTTAGAATGAGAAAGTGAAGGTGTACAATGCACCTATGACCTGATGGGTGACTTGGAGTCCCATTCTACTTTTGAGGAGTCAGTCAAGGAAGATCCTAAGGGTAAGGCTAAAGTAGATTCTCCTTTTAAGATCAAGAGAAAGGGTGCTTGGGTAGACGCTAAGAAGGAAAAGAAAAGGAAGCCTAGTGCTAAGAGGACAAATGTTGCTCCTAGGGAGAAGGTATTTACTCAAGGAGATAAACCTGTGGAAAAGGAAGATGAAGGTGGTGCTCCTCTACCTAAGAGAAGAAGGATAGTTAGATTGTCTCAAAAGAAGGAATCTTCTAAAGTAGAGGATAGGGCCAACCCACCGATAGTGAATGTGGAGATTTCAGGGGAGAAAACTCAAGTGTATATGAGATCAAGAACTCCTTCTCCCAAGGATAGTGTATCATGAAAGGAAGTACCTTTAGCTACTTTTATTATAGAGCAATATGATGTTGCCCCTCCTCATGGAATTCACAATGTACCAAATGAACCCAAAGATGTTGGGTTCCATCAAGATTAGGAGGATGAAGAATTCCAAGAGGTGAACTCTACAGTGTTGAGGCAAAGATAGAAAAAGTGTTGTAGTTCCCCTTAGTGACATATGAGGATTCACCTACCAGTGATGATGCAAATGGATCTCCTATAAAAGTAAAGATACCTGAGAGAAATCCTTCATCAATTCCTAGGGAACAAGAACGTGATATAGAAAATGAGGAAAACTTAGGAGATAAGGATGAAGAAGGGAGTAAATTTGGAGAAGTTCCTATTGAGAAAAATTTGAATGTGGATTCTCCTAGGGATGAGCTTGACAAAGATAAGCAAGGTGAGCAACAGTTAGCTTCCCCCACTCCTAGCTAGCTCAGCAAAAGATTGAGGAGTAAATAGATTATAGTGGAGGACACTCTCCCTAACTGAGATGATTTGTTGGCCAAAATTAGGAAAGGAAAAACAAAGCAGAAGGCCAAGGTTCTTTCAAGGATTGAAAGAGATGGGGTGAATAACAGAGTGGGAGTGGTTCATGTTGCTACCCTAGCTCCTTATAAGAATAAGGATGATGTGACTAGTGATAATTATAGTATAGAAACTATAAACCTAGGGCCTATCTCCATGGAACAAGAAATTGAAGAATATGAAGGTTCTAGTGCTGCAATCTTCTATAGATTAAGGAAGGAGACACAAACTAAGCAAGATTTGAAGAAGGAGAATCAAAGATTGAAGAAGTACTTGTAGTACTTGATGAATCCATTGCTATCTATAAGCTCCTAATCTTCTACTGCAAGTTTTATGCTAGAAGAAACCATAACAGAGCTGGAGAGAATGAAGACCACTACTCTTGCCACAACAAACTAGTTAGAAGGGGTACAAATTAAGGGAGATAATGCTATAAAGGACATCCTTTCAACCAGAGGAGATGCAATGAGATCAATAAATTGGTTGAAAAATGTATTGGCTCAAGATAAAGAAGATGTGGATCTCTTGTTGTAGAAAACCAAGACCATCATGGAGTATACTAAAGATAAGTTAGTGAATGATGGAATTCTTCCTTTCTCCAGAGCTGCAAAATCTTGGGAATGGTTAGAGGCTTTGCAAATAAGGAAAAACATTTTGAAGAAGGTGTATAAGCAGAGGAGGAAAATTGAAGTCACTCTAACCGATATCTATAATAAATGCATTTCTTTCTTTGAGGTGATGAAAGGGAGTGAGAAGTTTGCACCAAAGAATTTGAGTTTAGAATAGTTGAGAAAGTGGTGGCAAGATGTATATTCTCCAATGAATTAAGATCCAATTATTGAGCATCAGTTGGATGATGCGGCCACCTATATTGCAGTTATTGATAAGTATCAAACCAGTAAGGCTGAGTGGGATAAGTCGGCGGAGTAGTGAAGAGAAAATATTAAATCTATTGAGAAGAGAATTAAGTTTTTACCTTTGCCACCTATAGCCAACTTGGACAAGGTACTTTTGATGAGACATGATAGGGTGGAGAGAAATAAAGATAAGCGACGAAGCAGTTAATGCAAGGCTACATCAAAATTTGTGCTTCCCTATTATTTTGCATGCATTGGTTTGAATTATATTGGAGATCCTAGGCCGACCTGGATGGAGTTCATGCCTTTAATACATATTCTATCTTCTTTTGAATTCCTCTTGGCCAACTTGTTTTATGGCCATTTATTATTATTTTAAATTATAATTAGGCCGACATGCCTTGGGGAGTATCTATAAATATGGCATTTTGCCTCATTTGTAAGTGCTAGATATATAGTTTTGGATATTGGAGTGAATTAAGCAGTAGAGCCAGAGTTAGAAGTTAGTTCATTTTAAGCAAGTGTTGTAACAAGTTAGTTCATTTTAAGCAAGTGTTGTAACACAGAACGCTAGAATTGTTGTTGTTATTGGGTGATTCAATACAATTGAAGACATTATACTTTCATGAATTCTCTTGTGTTTATTTATCTTACATGGTTCTTGTTGTTCTATCTTTTGAGGTTGCTTGAGAAATATTAGATATATGTCAGATTTAGAATTAGACATGATTCGGTGGTGTTTATGGTTTGATTCTTGAAGTGTTTACAACAATCCCTAGTCCACACTTTTCATAGTTAGCTGATTGCTGGTTGCTTTGCAAAGTTAGCCTAGACCTTATATTTATTGTGCTTAATTCAATTGTGAAGGTTTATTAATTTCAATTGTAATAGGGGTTTTTTGGATGAATGGTCATGATCTGAAAATCTTTAATACCATAGAAGATTACACTATTTCTATGAGATTGCAGATTCATCTAGGTTAAGCAGTGATTAGTTTCTAAGGGATTGGTCAATTTCAAGTGTTAGTCATTTGCATTGTTAATCTTAGGGTTAGCATTAAACTTAGAAGTCTCTTAAAACTTTCTCTTTTGCTATTTCTTTATCATTTAAGTTAGATTTAGGATTGAAGTATCATCATATTACTATATCTAATAAATTACAGGATTCATTATTTGCTTGTAGTAAGGTCCCTTTTTTATTACCAACATTTTCACATTTATCACTGAGTTGTTTATGCATTGTCAAGACCAAACATTAGAGACCTTGGGGTTATATCTAGAGGCATGCTAATAGAGATCTACTTTTCAAAAGAGATAGAATATCATATTTTGTCTAAGTTGTTGATGTGTAGAAAACATCATCAATAGACTGGTGCTAGAAGGAGGGCCTAAATAAGCAAGCTGGATCAATTTATATATGCTATTTCTCTTGAAATATTCAAAAGAAGAGCTAGATATACTCCAAGAGAAGAGGAATTTCAATAATTTCTAGCTCCTACCAGGTCAACAAGGACCAAAAGAAGGGGTGAGTCATCATCGACCCAACCACTTTCATCATCCCTATCATCCTCATCTTCATCAAGTTCATCCTCATCTAATTCTGAGGACATTCCCATTCAACAACCTCAGCCAGTTATAAATCAGCCATTACCACCCCCATTGCTACCAATGGCTTTCCTTGCCAACAATCCATCTCCTTTGACCTTCAACAATTACAATGTCATGCCAAAGAACCCATAACACTTTTGTTCTAAGTTCCAAGTTAATGACCCCAATAGAGCTACTGAGGAACACATTACGATCTTTCAGACTTGCCTTAGGGATAGAGGAATTAATCATGAGGATGTAGCATGTAGGATCTTTCCTTATTCCTTAGGAGAAGATGCATTCTACTAGTACAATCATTTACCTACTGGGTCTATTCAGAATTGGATTGAAATGGAGAATGCATTTCTATAGAAGTTTGGGATCCCGATTAGTCCCAATGAGCTTTATCATTAGTTCACCAATGTTAAGAGAGAAGTCCATGAGCCCATATCATCCTTTAACAATAGGTTTCATCATTCCTATACACGATTATAGGCTCCTTATACTTTTGATGAAGCCACTACTTTAGAGGTTTATTATGAGGGTCTTCACATTCTAATAGCTATGTTCATGAAGTGGAGAAACAACCCTCCCACTACCTTGCCTTATGCATATGCAAAGGCTGTGAAGGTTAGTACTACTTTAAGACAACATTTTTCTGGACCTTTACCATCACTAGGACCCACTACTCACCCTGGACAAGTCCCAGCTCTCAATCAAGCTCTCACTAATCACACTCTAATCATGAATCTGGTGCCTTAGTTGCATATGGTTACTTACCCAGGACCTCCTGTGAGTCAAGTTCCACCTACAATCAACTACCCTTAGCAAAATGCGAATCAACCTCTTCATCCACAATTTAGGCTAGTTTACCTATGTATCTGCATAATTCTGAAGTTTTGAACCAATCACTTAATACCAATACTGCAGTATGATATCCTCAAAACAATGCAAATCTACCCCCATATAGGAATTAAGTTAAAGAGAGACTAGATGAGCTAATTGAATAGGTGAAGAAACTAAATATGGAGGTAACTTATTTAAGGAACCAAAATAGTCAACTTCAAGTTGCTCAAAGGGGTATGCAGTCCAATTATAGCAAATAAAATTGAGATATTCAACAAGGAGAACATTTTGATAGAGGTCAGCATCTTGAAAGAGGATATAATGATAGAGGATATAATTATGATAAAGGAAACTCTTCAAGCCAAAAATTTGATAGGGGTCAGACTAGTGGACAAGGGTTTGATAGGAGACAACCACCTAGATAGAACAAAACTTGGAATACAAGGCCTATCAATGGAGGAATTCCTGCCCCATTGGATCAACCAATCAATCAAGAGAAGCCTCCTAGTGGTGTATACTTGGCTAAGGCTGCTTTATCAGGATGGTGTAGGCTTCATAAAACAAGTCTACATTCTAAGTTAGACTGTCCAAAATTTCATATAGCAGCTTCAATCTTCCAGTGTGAAATTTAGAAAAATTTAAGTAGTTAGGAGATGGTGCCATCTACTCCTTATCATTCATCAGTCTTGGTGCTCAATCATGCTCCTTTTCCACAAAGCAAGGAGAATATACTTGAGGAGGAATCAGACCAACTTAAAGAAGAGGTAGATCAAGTGTACAATGGAGATGAGATTACGTAGTTGTTCATTGAAAGTCCAGTGAATGAAAATGGCCCCATCGATGAGGAAGAAGCTTACATTGAAGAGGTGCAAACATTCCAACTACCTGTTAAGAAGTATGATTTGAGGAACCTGTCACATAGACATCCATACGCTGGAGGTCCCTTCACCACCTCTATTCCACCAAATAACTTTCCTATGCCTCTAGATCCTAATGCCAACAATAATCCACCATATTCTATGGTGTTTAGGTAGTATTTATCTAAAGATCAAGGACCTATGGACATCTTAAAAGGGAAAAGTATTGAATCAAACAAGGACAGGTTGGTGGAATACCCAAAGGAGGCCCTTGCTAACTTGAGTGAGGAACAACTGTCCATATATGTTGCAGAAGAACTCAAGAAGGTAAAGGTAAGTCTCTCTAAATTTGAGTTATTGAGAGTTCCAACCATTAGGAATGTAGTTCTAGGAGCTTACAATGCAAATTCTGTGTCAGAAGGTAAGTAGGTTAGTGGGAGTGTCAATAGAGCATCTAGTTATCAACCAATAAGAGGGAAAGATCAAACTCACAATCAAGTTCATATGCCTCCTGGAGATAAAGGAAAAGAGAAAGATAGAACTCAAGTTGCTAAGGTGGATGCTCCCTTGACTCTATTCCAAGGGAAAACAAACACTCCTCCATTTCTAATCTTTGTTCGCATTTTTGGTAAGAACTTGCACAACTATTTGTTGGATTTAGGTGCTTCCACTAATGTAATGCCTTTTGGTGTCTGTAGAGCTTTGGGTATTACTCTTACTAATTCCCGAAAGAAAGTTACTCAATTGGATAGAATTGAAGTTAATGTTGTGGGGAAATTGGACATGATTCATATGCAGGTTGCTTTTGACCCTAGAATTCAAAAAGTTATTAATATATAGGTTGCAAATATACCTAATGCTTACGGTATGATTCTGGGAAGAGAGTTTACCAGGGCTCTAAATGGATATGTATCAACTGATCACTCTCATATGTGGCTTCCCTGGAAGGTAGTACTGAAATAGATCAGGATTGAAAGAGAACCCGGGATGAAATATATGATCACAAAATATCAAAATACCTAAAATGAAATATTGATATTGTAGGCATCCATTAAAAATCTGCAAAAACTAAACTTGATATAGGGGTTAGTATTTTACAAATCTAACAAAATACATCTATGAAATACCTTGTAAAGACTTCCAAATGCCATACATGACAAAATAAAAACTAAAGCATTAGGAAAGCAATAACAAGTCACCTATTCCATAGTGGATTGGTGTCACATGTGCTAGTGACCCTTTCCCAACCCTTGATCAATAGCTAAAATGATGAAATGCAAATGGAGATGATGAGAAAGATGAGTTCTCAAATTAAGAGAGTAACCTTGCATAAAAGTTGTGGATGATGAATGAGAATGAAGGCCTTCTTTTATAGATTTTCTTGATGAGAGATTGGCCAAGATAGTGAATGTGGGATTAAAGATCCTCCAATGAGAAGAAGACACTTGTCAAGTGGTGAGTGGTCAATGGTTGTGCAAGATTTGGGAAGAGTGCCCATGAGAGGGAGAATTTGAATTCAAATTTTGCCATAAATTTTGAAAGGGGGACAAGAAAAACAACAATAAATGCAATGTTGGACTTGTCATGTTGAGGGAAAATGAGGTTTTTTTAAATAAATCAATAAAATTGATTTACTTGTGCAAGTGGAGATATCTAGAGAATGCAAGTGGGTGAGATTAGTATTTAATCAGGGTTAGATTAAATAAATGATGATTATGCTGATTTAATGGTGCTTAGATGGTTTTGACTTTTAGGACTTAAATATTTGATTTATTTAAATCATAAAATGGTGGAATATGATTTGGGTTTGATTTAAATAAAGTCCTGATTTATTTGATGAATGGAATATGATTATGCATGATGTAAATTTGACATATCTACATTTTTCCCCTCTTTGAAGCAATGTACTTGTTGTGTTGGTTCAAAGAATAACTTGCTGCGATCAAAATTCAAAAAAATTCTAATTTTTCGGATGCCCCAGCGGAAAGAAGTACACTGGTACATTGCCCCCTCGAGAGATCGAGTGAAAAGATTCGATTTGAGGGTCGATCTCATGATAAAGAGGTTCAAAATGAATGGTTATGGATGATGATGCAAATGAGATGATTTCAAGATGCTTAGAATAACAAATCTATATTATCCTAAACAACTTAAATGATGATATGATATGAGATGGATGATGTGATATTCTATGATTATGCAAATGTATGATTTATGTAGACGCTTAGACTAACATATCTATATTATGATGATGATTATGCAATGCATGTGAAATGATCGATGTTTCCTATGATGTATGATATGGATGATATGTGGTATGCTGATAGTTTTGTGGATGCAAGATGGATGCATTGGTGATGATGATGTTAGTGCAGAAATGAGATGATGACAAGAGGATCCAACAAGTCTATGATTTGACGAGACTTTATTAGAGATGATGATGGTGATAGATGAGAAATGATGATGAGAAATGGTGATGATAGATGGATGATTTGCTTATCAAGGATTGGGATTTTCAAAGGGTCACTTACTTTATGTTTGATAACATGCCTAAGTACGATGCATCAAGGTATAAAGGACCAAGATGGCGTTGTACTTAGTGTGATGGACTTTGACTCGACAAATAGATAGGAGTATTCTTGTTCACACCTGGCATACGGAAACCTTGCTAGGATTCACTTTAGAAGTTTCAAACATCTCAGACCAAAACACGAAAAGGTATAACCAATCAATGCAATAGTCAACAAGCTGTCCAAAACATCCTTCATACATATCTAACAGAGCAAGTATTCGCCAAGTTATTTTACAAGAACGTCCAACAAGCACAGCAAATAAAAGATAATGATTGTTGCCCCATTCCTATCTCTCTAAATCCTTCGTTCGGATATCATCGAGAGGTCCTTGGAATGAGGGCAATAAGATAAATCAAAAGAAAAGATGAAGCACATAAACAAGTTGATGTTCTTCAATACCGCTAACCAAAAGGGAATGTGTTTTTAAGGATAAGGACCGAAACTTATTGCCAAAGGATAATGCCCATTGTAGGAAGGATACATCCTAGGACATGTTAGTGGATGGTGGCACATCATTTCGTTTATCCAAAGTATTCTTTCTGATAAATAATGCCTCTTGTAAGAAGGATTCATCCTAGGACATGATGTTATCAGATGATTGATATGGGACTGTTTGGATGATGGATTATTGACACAAAGACTTGACCAAATTGTTTACGTAATGACTAAGACTTGAGACTTGACGCTTTTGAGTTTTACTTTTAACCTGCTAGACTTGTTTCTAACTGTTTCACCAAAGGTTGATGATGACAATCAGTTTATTATGAATGGTGTTTATTGCGGGTGCAAGCAAGATAAGGCAGATGGATTTTTTCAAATATTTGGATGTTTTTGATGTTTTGAAATGTTTTGAGGCTTTTTTGGTATTTTCAAGACTTTGCAAATGTTTTGATTTTTATTTTTTCAAATGTTTTGGGATTTTCTGAGATTTTGACCGAGAGACTAACCTAAAGACCTATCCTAGGGGCCTCAGGGGCTGATCGACAGATTAGCCTTGCCTACGTTATACACATAGAGACCACGTAGTTTTTGATGACTTGACCGATTTACTGATGATGATATACATGATGAGATGGACCAGTTTATTATGACGGACTCCTATAGGACTGACCTAAATGTCTCAGGGGATGATCAAAGATCAACCTTGCCTACGTTCAAGCTCAGAGATGATGTAGTTCAACAAGACGACCTTGTTTTTGGCTTTTTGAATAAATTTTTGACTTGTTTTTGGATTTTTGGTTTTCTGATGTTTTTGGATTTTTTGATTTTCTGATGTTTTTGGATTTTTTATATTTTTTGATGTTTATGGATTTTCTAATTTTGAGGACTTTAAGAACATACACGAATCCGATCCAATGGGAACATGCCCCCAGCATGATGCAATAGACTACTCTGATAAAGGCAGGACAAACTAACCTTGAGAATGGGCTGAGTAGTACTAGGAGGGATCATGATACGAACACAGGACCAAGCTATGGTGCGGATGCGAGTGGATGAGTGATGAATGGAGATGAGATGGATGATGGAAGCGAAATGGAGGGATAATGATGAACAAGCTGTAAAGGTCCTAGTGGATGGAAAGTGCTTATTTACACAAGGCACCTGTTTGCTAGGTTTTCACCAAGGTACTTGCCCAAAGTGCCACCGAAGTGGTTTTCACTAGAGGACAATTTTTTTATTCTTTTTTTGATTTTTTTGGATTTTTTGATTTTTTAATTTTTTTGTTGTTACCAAGACGCCTGTTTGCCAGGTTTTCACCAAAGTAACCATTTTTTCAGGACTTTTTCTTATTTTTTGGATTTTTTGGTTCTATACCTTGAAATAATTAGGCATAAATCTTTTTGAGATGGGAGCTATTCATGGGCTCCTGCAAAGGTTCCCCTTTGGGTGTTGATAGCTTATATGCCCCTAATTTATAGCTTGCTATGATGATAAAAGGCCCTAACCAATTGGGTTCGAACTTGCCTTTGCTACTGGGATGTGGGACATTTTTCTGATTTTCCTTTAAGACCAATTCTCCAACTTGGAAAGTCCTGCTTCATTTGAGTCTATTTGATAGACTTGTAAGTGATTCAAAGCATCGATCCTTCTCTCATCCAGTAACTCTAGCTCGTTTAGTCTTGAAACCTGATATTCTTCATTAGTGATGATATTTTGCAATGATATTCTGAGGGATGGGAGCTTGATCTCAATAGGTAGTACAGCTTCTGATCCGTAGACCAGGGAGAATGGGGTGGCGCCAGTGGGTGTGCGGATGCTTATTGGTAAACCCAGAGGGCAGGATTAAGCTGCAAGTGCCAGTCACGACCTGCATCATTGACTATTTTCTTGAGAATTTTGAGGATGGTTTTGTTCGTGGCTTCTGCTTGGCCATTGCCTTGGGGATAGTATGGGGTGGAGAAGCGATGCTAGATTTTGAATTTCTCACACAAGTTGCGGACATCTTGATTCTTGAATGGTGTCCCATTATCTGAGATAATGGCTTGTGGGACACCATAACGACATATGAGATAGTTCAGGATGAATTTTGAGATCTGCTTTCCAGTGATATAGGTCATGGGTATGGCTTCCACCCACTTTGTGAAGTACTTAGTTGTAGTTATAATGAATTTGTGGCCATTGGATGAGGTGGGCAAGATTTTCCCAATGAGATCGAGTCCCCACTATGAAAAGGGCCATGGTGTGATGATCGGGTGAAGCTCTTAAGCTGGAGCATGGATGAGGTCCCCATGCTGTTGACATTGTAAACACCATTTAGCATGATCATGTGCTTCTCGCTCCATTGTGGGCCAATAGTACCCCAGCCTCAGCAGTTTCTTGGCTATGGTTATTCCACTCGAGTGTGAGCCACATATACCGTTATGAACCTTAGAGTGGTTAATGCCTCCTCAACATTGAGACAACACAGTAAAGTACCCTCTATGCTTCTACAGTATAAGGTATCACCTAGGATGACAAATCTAGATGCTTTTTTGGTGAATGTTCATTTTAGGCTTGATGGTAGGTTAGCGGGTATGACTCCTATGTGAAGATATGTGTAGATGTCATGATACCAAGGATCGCCAGGACCAACGATTTGACACACATATTCTGATTCTGGTACCTCGAATGTGTGAACAAGAAGTTGTCAAAATTCATATTTTGGCACATTGTGAGGGATGTCTACTAGAGATCAATTGTAGCCATGTATCAGAACCTCTGTTTTGGTTCTTGAATTTTCAAAATTATTTCGATGAAGGATTCCTTTAGAGTCTCCAAAATTTCTTTGTATACTTTAGTACATCCTTTTGTGTCTCCATTATTGAATTACCTGATCATTTATGCCTACCGAGTCTCCATATTATAGCTTTCTAAGATAGCATTGCCAGAATCAATTTGCGGTGAATAAGTGTCATCCTTTGATGATTGAATATGTTTTTGATATATGATGGCTTTGTATGCTATCAATGTTGAGTCCCTGATTGTGTTCTGATAGATATGGATTATTCGACAATGAAGCATAGAAGATAGATTGTGCAAGATGTACGATCCTGGATAGCTGCAAACAAGATGAAGAAAAAATGATCTCAATAATACATATTGTGATTTCTTTCCTCTCTACATACTCAATGTCATATTCTAATAATATCATGACCCATTTTTCCATTCTGCCAGTTAACATTGCCTTGGATAAGAGATACTTGAGGGGATCAATTTTCATGACGAGATTTATCTTGTGTGCCAGCATATAATGTCTAAATTTTTGGGATGCAAACACTACTGCGAGGCAAGCTTTCTCAATGAATGAGTAATTTAGCTCGTGACCGACCATTGTCCTGTTGATATAATATATGGCTCTTTCTATTCCGTTTTCATCATGCTGAGCAAGAAGAGCTCCTAGGGCTACTGCTATTGCTGACACATATAAGATCAATGGCTTTCTTGGGATAGGTGGCATTAACACTGGAGGTGTCAATAGATATTCCTTTATTTTGTTGAATGCCTCTTTGCATTTTGTATCCCATTTTTATGATACCCCCTTGTGGAGAAGGTGCAAATATGGGTTTTGCTTGTCTGCCAATTGTGCTATGAACCTTCTAATGGATTGGAGCCTGCCTTGGAGGCCTCTCATTTGCTTTAAGTTCCTCGGTGCTTCCATCTCAAGGATTGCTTTGACTTTTCCTGGATCCACCTCGATACCCCTCATGGAGACTATGTATCCTAGCAGTTTACTTGATTGTACGCCGAAGACGCACTTCTTGGGATTTAGTCTAACCTTGTATTCCTCTAATCTATCAAAGATAGCACTTAGGGTTGCTATATGATCTTGTCTTTTTCTTGACTTTGCTAGGATGTCGTCGACATAGTCTTCAACTGTTTTGTGAATCATATCATGGAATATTAGTGTCATGG
Source organism: Sequoia sempervirens (assembly GCA_007258455.2). Taxonomy (NCBI): domain Eukaryota; kingdom Viridiplantae; phylum Streptophyta; class Pinopsida; order Cupressales; family Cupressaceae; genus Sequoia; species Sequoia sempervirens. The sequence continues at coordinate 55,404 of VDFB02325927.1, read as the reverse complement.
CCCTTTGATAGGTTGCTCCTGAATTCTTTAGACCAAATGGCATCATGTTCCAGTGATGTCCCCCACGAACAAGTGAAAGTCATCTTGTGTTGGTCTTCTTTTGCTATTATGATTTGGTTATCTTGAAAATCCATCCATTAACGATAACATCTCATGCCCTGCTGTCATGTCTACTATCATGTCGATGTTGGGGAGCCGGAAATCATCCTTGGGACATGCTTTGTTCAAATCTCTAAAATCTATCTGATTCTGATAGCTCTGTCAGGTTTTGAAACAGGTACCAAGTTCGATACCCATTCTGGATAATCAATTGGTTGGATGAATCCAACATCTAATAGCTTTTTGAGCTCCATTTTGACTAATAAAGCAATTTAAGGATGCATTTTGTGAAGCTTCTGTCTGACAGGTTTTGCATCTGGATACACTGCTAGGTGGTGGACCAAAGTATTTGGATCAAGTCCTGGCATATCAACATAACTCCATGCAAAGTTTATTTGTATTTCCCTTAGGAATTCCTGGCATATCAACATAACTCCATGCGAAGTTTATTTGTATTTCCCTTAGGAATGCTACTAGGAGTTCTTGCTCTTCATGAGATGTGATATCGGGGTCTCCTCTGTTCCTAGGTTATTTGGGTTGCATTTTTCAGCCAAGACTGCTGACTTCTCTTGGTGAATAGCTCTTAGGGGAAGATTGAATCCTTCATCCTCAGGCGCCTCAGAGAGGTTTTCACCATTGGATACGTCCTTTATTTTTACTATTTTCTTGTCGGAGAGTGCCACGGTGTGGTTTTCACTCAAGGACTTGGATATGATTCTTAGTTTCTCACTTTTGCGATTGAAGGATTCAATCGTTTCCCCATAGTAGGCGTGTGTGTCTAACTCCATTATGAATCCTACCTTATGATCTCCATCTGGAATGTTATCCCTCAGCCCATGGATGCGAGGAGTGCTTCATCATTTTGAATGTATACCGGTAGTGGTCCCTCGTTGGTCATAGTCGATCAGTTGGGGGGTAGACTAAGCCGGATCTCATGATTTTGACTATCTGGTTCAAAGGATATAGGTACTAATCATACATGGGTGGTATCTTCAAATAACCTAAGGTAAAATTTGGTCAAGTGATCTTCGTCATTGCTTACTTTCCACCTAAGTAGTAAGGGCTTGAAGAAATTCAGATAAAGTTATGCATCAATTTTGTCCTATAAGGTAATTGGGAGTGCTGCCTTGTACTTCAGAATATTAGTAGCTCTAACCGGAGGACTTTAGCCCGCGTATATCTGAATTTATTCTCGGTACATCAAGACTAAGATTTGTTATAGGTCGCATCTTAGGCATGATTGGTATTAAGAGCCCATTGTCATTTTGCCCCAATCTTTGGTTTCGGTCATAGCCCATCGCAAGCATCATGTGTAGGCCTTTGCTCCTTTCATCCATTGGTAATTCAGGTGTCAGTCTTTCATCTCAGTACAACATGTGAGATGGATCTACTTCAATAACCTCTCGACCAAGGTCTCCCCAGCTTGTGAATTCAGGATAATCCTCAGGATACGTTTGTGATGTGGAAGCTTGATTTTCTTGTGGGTGTCCTTGTGATCTAGGATATTGTGGTAACTCTCCTATCACAAAAGAATTGTTAGGGAGCCTATAAATTCCACAACCATCATCTTGGATGATGAGCTTGATATCAGATATGGTGGGAATGGCGGGTGTCTCTGTCGTAGAAGTGGACATGAGAGTGGTGGGATCGATGTATGATGTGGATAGGCCCTCATCATTTTTTGGCACTTGGGGGATTTTGTAATATTTGGCTTCAAGGTTCTTGCAGTATGAAAATGGCTCAGGATCTCCATGGACAGTAACCTCTTGTCCATTATGTGTAAATTTTACACATTGGTGGAAGGTTGATGCTACGGCTTTCATTGCATGGATCCATGGGCGTCCCAAGAGAATGTTGTAAGGTAAGTCGAGGTCCAAGACCTGACAGGTGGTTTCCATAAGCGTTGGCCGTACTTGGATAGGGAGCTTAATTGTACCTTGAGACACTCTTTCTTGGTAATCATATGCTCTGATTGTGATGCCTTTACCTTTGTCATTGGTATCCTCTGATATTTTCAATTGTTTGATTAGGCTGAGAGAGCAGATGTTCAAACCTGCACCCCCATCCACTAGGACCCTTTTGATTTTTCTCTTGTTTACAATGACCTCCAAGTGAAGTGCGCGATTGTGAGATGGTTGGGCGGGAAAATCTTGGTTAGAAAACGTAAGGAGATTAGGTGTTATGATGTTTCTAACCATAGCTTGGAATTGTTCTACATCAAGGTCTGCATGGACAGTGAATGAGGCTAATGCTTCCTCAAGGATCTTTTTATGTGCTGATGAGATTTTTAACAACTCCATGATGGATATGTGTGTTGGCATTCTTTTGAGTTGTTCTACAACATTGTAGCTATATGGAACAACTCTTGATGTAGGGACTCTATTGGGTTGGGATGACCCTGCAATGGTGACTTTTCCGCCTCTTGTGGTGACTCCACAATCTTTGGCATGGGTGCCTTTGATGGTGATGACCATGCAGTTTTCATTGAGGTTGGCAACAACTATTTTGTATACATGATTTACACTGCCTTTTCCTTTATCCTTGTTATTCCGTTTGTTGCCATGATTCGGCATCAGATTCATGTAGATTTTAAGGTCTTGATTCCCTATAGGTGGTTCCACATTTATGATTCTTTTGTCGATGAGATCTTGTATGTTGTTCTTGAGTCTCATGCAATTATTTGTGGTGTGGCCTTTGATTTTGTGGAATTCACATAGTTGATTCTCATTGTACCAAGGAGGTTTGACATCAGGTTCTTGGTAATTCTCAAATGTAGGAGCTTGGATGAGTTTTTCATTGATTAGTTTTTTCATGATGTCCTCAAGTGGTTCTCCCAAAGTAGTGTATTTTCGTTTGGGATAAGTCTTGCATTGAGGTGGTCCTCTTTGGTCATTGAGGTTATTGATGGTGGGATTATTGTTGGATTGATGCGTTGTGTGATGAATGTTTTGATTTGGTGTTTGGATTTGTTGTGTGGATGTGTTTTGGTGCGGACCACTAATGACCACCTTGGTGTCTATGACACCATCATTAGTGACATTTTTGTTTCTCGCCCATGTGCGAGGTTTATCATTGTAGTTTGATAACGGGCGGCTGTTTTGTAGTTCGTGATATGATGTTGATTCGATGGGTTGAGTCACAAGGGCTCTTCCGATGCTAAGTGCCTTGGAGATCAATTAATCGTATGTTGTGATACCCTAAACTTTGAGATGGAATGATAGATGACTTTCAAGATTGGCTATGATTGTACAGACTTGTTCTTCTGGCATGGTCCATTTCTCTGATTGGCCTTGGATCGCCATCGTTGAAGGAATGAAGCAAAATATTCATTCTTTCCTTGTTTTAGAGCGTATAGTTCTTCGAGACTGACATCCATTGTGATGTTACATGCATAATTCTTAATGAATGTGTCTCTAATTTCTTTGAATGTCCTAATTCCTAAAGGTAAGCGAGAGAACCATTCTATAGCATTGCCTAATAAGCTCCTAGGGAATAGCCGCATCAGGTAAGTATCATCATATGCGACCTCCATACAATGAACCTGGAATTCCCTAATGTGATCTTTTAGGGTTTCTCATCCCTCGATATTTGTCAAATTTAGGGATCTCAAATCCCTTAGGGAATGGTTTCATGTCTAGGCTCTATCAAATGGATAGGGACACAAGTTGCTTTGCGTTTTGGTTGTCCACCCCGATTGAAGGTCAAGCACTTGTTGCGAGAGCAACCTGAGTTGTGTCGTCATATCATTCTGGGGATCAAGGGGTGGGATGAATCTGTTTTGAGGTGTTGCAATCGTGGTTTGGATGGATGGGTTGGTTGGTGCATTGTTCAATGGTATCGGTATGTTGTGGTGGGCGAAGTGGGCTTCTACTTGCTTTTGGATGAACAATGCTTGTTGTTTCTCTTGTTATTTGCACTTGTTGATGTTCTAACAACTCTTGTTGTTCTTCATTTGCTTATGCTTTTTGTTGTTGTTCTAACAACGCTTGGTTTATGCTTGTTTCTTGTTCCCCTAATCCTTGTTTATTTGGGTTTACTTGAGTGTTGCTTCTTGTTGTTCTTGATATTGCTTTAATGCTTGTTGAGTACAGCTTGCAATTGCGCTGCTTGTGCAAGAAGTTGTGCTTGAGAGCTTGTTACTTGTGGAATTACTTGAGGCTTGCGCTTGAGCTCCAGTTGTGTAATAAAAGTTGTGGCGGCGACTCTTTTGCTTGCAATGCGCACAACAGGTAAAGCAGGCAGCTTGTTGATTGCTATTGTTGTTGTAATACGCATCAGATCATTGCACTTGTTGCTTTGTACAGCTTATGCAGCTGGCAGCTTGTGCAGCTTGAGCAGCTTGTTGCACGGCTTTTTGTTTTGCACTTGTTGATAGCCTTTTGGAAAGCGGCTTGTAATGCTGCGTCAAATTGGTTTGATGTGGTGAATGTTGGTGGTGGTGGAGGTGGTGGTGGATTTGGAATGGTGTTCGTGGTGAGTGATAATGTTGTGTTGATTATTTGGTTGGTGGATGGTGTTGTCATGTTGATTACTTGATTGGTGGATGGTGTTGTTGATGTGGTAAGTGGCGTCGTTGATGTGATTGGCCCTTGAGAGACCATGCTTTGCAATGTTGTGGGGGTGTTTGAAGATGTTTCCATTGCTTGTGTGTTTTTCGTTTGTTGTTTTGATGTCAACAATAAGTTTTGAGCATTTGGAAAAATGTTTTGATTCATGGTTGGGATAGTGGTTTGATTGATACTTGGTAGGGGAGGCAACCCCAAGCCAAGGAGTGATGTGGATGATAATGGTAGTGGTGGGATAGGTGGAAATGTGAGGGGGGTGAATCCTTGCGAAAGTGTTGTGGTATCGAATATGCCCCTTTGTTCGAACATATCCCCTTCTTGTAAATTTGTGAGAAGAGGTGTTTGTGGTGCTCCGTGAAAAGATGTTGATGATGGGTCATAATGTAAAGTGAGAGGAACATTTTGGTGTAATGGATTATGGGGGATGTATTTTTCCAAGGTGGTGTTTGCATCCAAGTTTTGGTTATTCACAAGGGGATGTGATTGAAGTGCATTGAGGAATGTGTTTCCCTTGTTAACATTTGGTTGAGTTGGAGCAATCAATGTCATGATTTTTGGAATGTTTTGCATGACGTTTTGGGATGGAGGTGTAGATGAAATGGGGATGGTGGATGAGATTGGTGGAAAAGATGTCTCTACTATAGTGCTCACATCAAAATCCGAAGGCAACTTGGCCCCTTGTTTTGCTAGTTCAAGCATGTACAACGAAGGGTTGAGTCTCATCATGATGTTGATGATTCTATGGTTATCCAGATTTTGGAGCATTTCAGCTATTTCTTCTTGAGACATTCCAAAGGTATGATCCTCTCCATGGGTTTCCTCTTGTGGGTTTTGCGATGATGTTGGAAGGCTAATTGTGAGATTTCCATCCCCAATGGGATTCATTTTAGGAGTGGTTTGGCTAAGATCACTTGAAGTGGGTGTTTCTTTGTTGGCTTCCATACTCTTCTTGTATTGAGATCTCGTTTGAACCATAAAACAAGGATCAATCTTCGAGAATATGGGAGATGAATCTCTTGATTCTTTGGATTAATCTCTATTTTATGTCCCAAAGTGAAAGTTTCTAGGATGCTTTTAGGATCAAATGTGATGATGATATGATGGTGATGTTTAAGGATGTTATGGATGTTTTTGGATTTTGATAGATCTTGAATGAAATACTAGGCTTTGGATTTTTGATTGGTTTGATTTTTTGGATTTTGAGATTTTGTCTTTGATCTTGATTTGGATTTTTATTTTTATTTTGACCAAAAAGACCCTAAGATGTTTGATAATGATCTAAAGGATAGTTGTGTTCAAAGGATGATGATTTGGATATGTGTGAGGAGAAGGATGCATCTACCCACACCTACCCAAATAAGATGATTGTTTCACTAAGTATATGGAGAAGGATTCATCTATATACACTAAGCTAGACAAGATGATTTGGATGACTTTGACTAATGATATGAAAAAGGATGCATTTACACATGCCTAGCCAAAAGGTGTTTTGATAAATATTTTCAAGGACTTGGTCTCAACGATTTTGGTGTTTGCTTGATTTTTTCATAAAGCCTAGCACTTCAAGGATGATTTTAAGGTTTTTCAAAAGATGATTTGTGAGATGGATTTTGATGTTTTGAAAGATGGATGAAAGAGGTTTGATTTGTTTTGATGCTTTAGGTGAACCTAAAAAAGACACTTTGTGTTTTCCTAGACCTAGGTATTGAAGAGCATGCATATGCTTCCTAAAGACCTTTGTAACCAAGGAATGATTTGAACATTTTGGATTTCCAATCAATGATTTGTGCTTTTGGGATTTGGAGTCTTCAACACACATGAAAGTTCATTTTGCTTAGCTTTTCTTAATGTCTTTATTTTACCAAAAACACTCTCTTTGATTAAATTTTCAAACTAAGATGTCCAATGTCTTAATTTCTTTAAACCCCACAAGATATTTTATGTGGAAATTCAATGAAATTAAGGCAAGGGTTTTCCTATTGTTTACTCAAGAAGACAAATTGAGGTATAATCCAATGCTTAGGAACCTCTAAGGACATGAATCCCAAGGGAAAGCAATAGCATATGGCTTGAGTCAATGATATTTGTCTTCAAAAGGGTTTGAAATTTTGAAAATCATGTTGAATGTTTGTTTGCAAAATGTTTTCGAATACAACACTATGTTTTCAAACAAAGAACAAGTACAAGCCCTATGGATGTGTAAGACAATATTTATTGAATCCCCACTTGGACAAGTCTAGCTATGCCTATCTTTAGCAAATGGTTAGATGCTTGACCCCACTGGCTCCCCTACACGACACTCACTTATACAGGGCAGCCAAGCATCAACACCCATGAAACTCCCATGGCATGTTTTCCATTTCTAATAAAGACCGTAAAAGTGTGGGGCGGCTTTAGAATGACCGTTCTTGCACCAACAAATAGATTAAGGATTTTGGCAAATTATAGCACATGGGTTCTAGTAAGGACTTTCCGTTCGTGGAGATTGACCCATACAACAAGAGTCCCCTTTCAGATCCATCTTGTTGGAGCCAACCACCTGATAATGGCGCTTAACCAATACCCACATTTATATCCCGGCTGGAAATACTCTTGTCTTTATAGTGTTACCGGTTGAGTCATTCCCTTGGGTGAGTACTTTTTCCCCAAGGCAGGCCCTCTAAGATAAATAAAAGCAAGCAAAGACACAATCCGTAACTCGATCAATCTTTGATGGCACAAAGAAAGAGAATGTACGTGAAAATTCCCCTACTCACACTCACACAAGATGTTCAATTTTAAACCCAAATTGAAGTTTTTAAAAGCAATAAAATGTATTTTGAGTGTTTCTCTTGCACCCTAGATCGCACGAAGCACAAGGGGAGAGGATACGAACTCAAAAGACAAAATCACACAATTCAAGCACTTGTTCTTTTTATAGCCTTCAAAGCAATTGTGTGATTCATTTTAAGCACCAAATGAAATATGAAGATTGCTTGTCCAATTTTTAGCCCAAAACGAAATCTAGTAAGTGTCTAAGCTTGAATTTTAGCCTTTTGTGAATCGGGAAAATCAAATTGTTCTTTTTAGACCCAAAGGAAAATTAGTGCCCTAGGAGTGAAAAGGTAACAATTTCATAAATAAGTGTTGAACAAACACTTAAAGCGTTAAAAAACACTTTGAGTTTTCAAAAAAAAATTCTCTTCATTTTGTTTTCATTTGCTAGCCTTCTCCTTCACTTTGTACCTATTAAACAAAAGACACTTATGTGAGGATCAAAATATTGAATTCATTTAGATCATTAACTTCAACAATAATATGATTTCAATTTAAAGGAACAAATGATTTGGATGATCATAAAAGAAGAATTTTTAATTGAATCATAATCCAAAGATATTGAGCCAATGAATCAATCACAAAGCATAATTCTTTCAAATATATAACCTTATTCTCAAATGTTAACTTTTTCAAAATAAGTAAAATGATGTGATAAACTTTGGCAAGCCTATGAATTTTATAAACCACAAAGAATGCAACTTTCGAAAGCACTATCATAAGCTTCACCTATTGATTATCTCAAAAAGACCATATAGATGCAACAATTTATAAGTTTAATTTTGAAAGCCAATAAATAACTTAGCCTTAAACAAATAAATCCTTCGAAAGTATCTATCGTGTGGCAATGAAATCATAGAATAAAATAAAATCAGAATATATATTCTGACCGTATTGATTTTAAACCCTTTGCACTTGAGAGATCTAGTTACCCCAAATTTTAAATCATCAACTAGTTTGAGTTTCCAGCATTAAAGTTTCAACAACCCAGCATACTTGGACAAGACCCAATGCCTTTTTCAAATCTGTGATTAATAAAGAAGATGTTGTAGCATATTGACAATTGAATATTTTTGATAACTTAATGCAAACAATTGACTATATTGCTCAATCTTTATTGCCGCCAACCATATATGCTACCTAGATTGTTGTGCAATACCTTTACTTGGTGCATGGAGAAATCAGGGAGTAAAACTTTTCAAACAAAACTTCTAGGTGAATGCATTTGGTAGAGGTAAAGTCAACAATGATAGCATGTATCAAAAAGATTTTAATGTTAACTGCAGTTCGAAAACATAAATTTGAAAGGACATAAGACTTTAAGCAAACACTTTTGGCAGATACAAAACTGCGCTATAAATACCAAAGAGGAAAGTTTGCTAGTGAATACAAATGACAGATGTAATGACACCTAAAACAAATCTTTCCAAGTAAATGCAAGTGGCGGATGTATGCTACAGCATAAATTCCAGTAAATGCAAATGGCAAGTCTAAAGCTGAGTTCTCTAGCTTTGTCAGTGTCTTATTGTCTGCGCCCAACAAAGGATGAGGTACGCAGATTTTAAACAGAATGCTTTCAAGAGATATAGTCTTAAAGAATAGGCACATTGACTAATTTAGGTGAATGTAATTGGCAGGTGTAAAGGTTGGTAAGTCATAAATTTTAAAGGATACTCTAGTCAAACATATTTATGACATAGCCTTCAGATTAATGCATGTAACTACCCCAAACTCGCGCGTAAAAAGAAAATTTGAATTCCTGCAAATTAAAGGCGTATGTTTTAACTCTTCAAATTCTGACCAGTGTTGATACTTTCAGAAAAATGCCATGTGTTTAGAAATTTAGAAACTTGTGCTATCATTCTTAATGTAATTCGTAGGTGTGAAGCTAAATTGTCATTGATTGCAGGACTTCGCCTAAAAGAATAGAAGAAAGATCTACTGGAAGATGTAAACAAACTTTCAAGAAAAATACACATAGTAGGTGTAAATTTTCTTTCCTTAGGTCTTTGTCAGAAGGCAAGATAATTTTTTGAGAAAATGCTACTGCTGGGTGTAAATCCAAGCTCCCCAGCCATCACAGCATCCACTTTGTCTACACCAAAGAGAAGGCGTGAATTATTTTGACAGGAAGCTAGGCGAGCAATCCTTTCATAGTGTCCCTTCTACCTATGCACAAATGAAAATTCCTCAAAGCATAAAGCACAGGAGAGGTTTGGTTAGATGTTAATAGTTAGGAATAAAAAATATGTTTTAGTTAGAAATATTAATTTTCCAATAGCTATGATATTTCTCGAAAACTGCCTTGCAGCATCTCATACAATCTCGTGTATCCTTTATCCTTAAGTTTGTGTTTTTGTATGTGAGAAAGGAAATGAGGATTGAATTTGAATTAAAAAGGCCACTAGTAATCTATTTCACGAAAGCATTGAAAGGCACAACAAAGTTTGATTCAGCAAAAAAAAATATCCATGAAAAGCTTTGCATTTTTTAAGGTATGCACTAGTTTGACAAATCAGAATACTTTGAAGGCATGACCAACACAAGCAGCGTCTAGTAAAAGGCACAAAAACTCTTAAATCACGTGATTCCTTCAATAGACCAGCAGGTGAAATGAGAATGCACAGAAAAGACACATCAAAATGGTTTAAAACTGTTACTATGTGCACAAGCTTATAACTAACATGTAGTAAACAATTATGTTGGAAGTATGATAGACTGAAACAAATAGTGCATATAGAAGTTGATAATGATGATAATTAGAAACAATGAACTATCAATCAAATTTAGAAATTGAAGTGACATATATATGCACATTAAATCTAGATATGCATTAAATCAGTAACACATTGGTCAGATTTATGCCCTCCTTCTAGCGCAAAATGTAGGCATCCATTAAAAATCTGCAAAAACTAAACTTGATATACGGGCTAGTATTTCACAAATCTAACAAAATACCTCTATGAAATACCTTGTAAAGACTTCCAAATGCCATACATGACAAAATAAAAACTAAAGCATTAGGAAAGCAATAACAAGTCACCTATTCCATAGTGGATTGGTGTCACATGTGCTAGTGACCCTTTCCCAACCCTTGATCAATAGCTAAAATGATGAAATGCAAATGGAGATGATGAGAAAGATGAGTTCTCAAATTAAGAGAGTAACCTTGCATAAAAGTTGTGGATGATGAATGAGAATGAAGGCCTTCTTTTATAGATTTTCTTGATGAGAGATTGGCCAAGATGGTGAATGTGGGATTAAAGATCCTCCAATGAGAAGAAGACACTTGTCAAGTGGTGAGTGGTCAATGGTTGTGCAAGATTTGGGAAGAGTGCCCATGAGAGGGAGAATTTGAATTCAAATTTTGCCATAAATTTTGAGAGGGGGACAAGAAAAACAGCAATAAATGCAATGTTGGACTTGTCATGTTGAGGGAAAATGAGGTTTTTTTAAATAAATCAATAAAATTGATTTACTTGTGTAAGTGGAGATATCTAGAGAATGCAAGTGGGTGAGAATAGTATTTAATTAGGGTTAGATTAAATAAATGATTATTATGCTGATTTAATGGTGCTTAGATGTTTTTGACTTTTAGGACTTAAATATTTGATTTATTTAAATCAGAAAATGGTGGAATATGATTTGGGTTTGATTTAAATAAAGTCTTGATTTATTTGATGAATGGAATATGATTATGCATGATGTAAATTTGACATGTCTACAGATATCATAAGTGAGTATGGTTAATTATGTGCTTGCAACTCCTTTTGAAGAGTTAGATGTAGAAGAGGTCCTTATGTTGCATGCAATGCCTGTTGATTTCATAGTGAAATCTAGTGGCACTAAAGCTCTAGTGGAACCAATTGATGAAGATGTTCAGGAGGATCACCAACTCAGCTTGTTAGACAATTTCCAAGAATTCATTCAGAAGTGCATTAAGGATCAAATTCAGTTGGGTAGGGAAATGAATTTTGAAGATTTTCTCTTGCCAAATTGGTGTAGAGTCCATAATGCCTCCCACTCTAAACTAGACTATTACTTATGCCAGAATTTAGTAGAACAAGTGAAAAAATGTGTCAAACCCATCCTAGCAGTCAAAATCAATATTTAAAATGTTCAAGAGGATCCTAAATGAAAGAAAGTGATGCTTTCTAAAGAACCCTCCAACAACAATAGTACAAAATATACAACAAGAAAGTCTACAGGTGCTGGTTGTTGGATCTTATGATTTGATGGATCTAAATCAAAGCAAGGAGCTAGGGCAGGATTTGAGTTAATCAGTCCAAAAGGTAAGAATTTCTTTGTTGCTCATAGACATCAGTTTCATTACACTAAAAATGTAGCAGAATATGAGGATTTGTTCCATGGGTTGCTAATAGCACTAAAGAAAAGGATCAATATTTTGTAAGTCTTTGGGGATTCTAAGTTAGTGGTTAAGCAAGTTAGGAGGCAGTACTCTTTTCATGATAGAAGAATGACCAATTATAGGAAGAGAGTATGGGACCTTATTGAAGGATTTGATGCCTTCAACATTCAATTGATACCATGCAATAAGAATCAAACAATACATTCCCTTGCTCAAGCAGCTAGTATGTTGCAACCTTTGTCTCTTTCTGGATTGAAGAAGTTTACAATGGAATTGACCCCAATGCCTTCAGTTCCTAAAAATGTTACCAACTTCCAGGTATTTGAAGATGATAAGCATATTTTGTATTTCATCACAAGTTTGGATGTCTTTGCTTCTCAGATTATTGATGAAACTAAACCACAAGAAGCAGAGGTGGATTTGGAAGGAGTAATCAATTTGAAGACTAATACTATTCCCAGAGGAATGGTGCAGTTAGGAAGGATTTTTTATTTAGACAAGGTCAAAGACCAAGAAAAAGATGCTAAGAAGGAGTCTATCAATGGACAATGTGATACATACAACATGGAGACTCATGAGGATGTCAAGAATTTCTTCATTGGTAAAGTATGTACTCCAAAGGAGAGGAAAGGAATATTGACGCACTACATACATATCAGGATGTGATTGCTTGGAGTTATGAGGATTTAAAAACTTATGACATGTCAATTATAACTCACACTATCCCTTTGAGGCTAGGAGTAAAACCTTTCAGGTAGAGGCAAAGGCCAATTAATGTATTGTTGGAACCCATAATTCAAAAGGAAGTGCATAAGCTATTTTCTGCAAGAATCATATTCCCAGTTAGACATTCCACCTGGGTTGTGAATCTAGTTCTAGTGAAAAAGAAGAATGGTGAAATAAGGTTGTGTGTGGATTTTAGAAACCTTAACAGGGCATCAAAAAAGGACAATTATCTAGTACCTTCACTAGATGTACTTCAGATTGTCAATGGATCTCAAATGATGTCCTTTCTAGATGGCTACTCTAGATACAACCGGGTTATGGTGTAGTATGAAGATAGGCATAAGACTGCTTTCACCACAAAGTGGGACACTTTTTCCTATAGGAGAATGCCTTTCGGTTTGATTAATGTTGCAGCCACATTTCAGAGGGCTATGGACATTTCCTTTAATGACATAATTGGTAAATGCATTTAATCATTTATATGAATGATTTGACAGTCTTTTCCAAGAAGAGAGGAGACCACATAATAGACTTATGCAAAGTGTTTCAAAAGTGTAGGAAATTTGGTATATCTCTTAATCCAAAGAAGTGCATCTTTGGAGTTACTGAGGAAAAGTTGCTAGGACATGTTATCTTAGAGAAAGGAATTGCTATTGAACTAGAATGAGTGGAAGCCATACTTAAGATTCAGCCACCAACTAGCAAGAAGGAAATGAAGTCATTCTTTGGAAAAATCAATTTTCTAAGGAAGTTCATCACTAGATTTGATGAAATTGTCAAGCCATTGTGTTGGGACTATAGATCTCTGAATATTTTCACATGTTTTACATAACCCTAAGTTTCCATATAGTCCTCAACATAAACACATGGGTTTGCTTTCATATCATTCTGCTCACTTTTTGTCCATATTTGTCTCATTGAATCCATCGGATCATGCATTTTTCTTATTCTGGTTCCTATTGGCGTGACAATTTCTGGGTCTCCCCAATCCATTTCTCTGGCAAACATTTGTGTTGCCTATCAGAAAGACGGTTTTGATGTCATGGCAATCAGATTTCATCTACTAGGAGTTATCGCAAGGACTTTGTCATTGTTTCGGTGACTGGAGGATATGTATATTGGGAAGATTTTGGGCGTCGATGTAATGTCACAACGAGATTTTTTTGTCTTACCAACTTGTGCTCTAATGTTCATTTCGGCCAAACAAGTTGTTTTCGGTGAGAGGTTATAACAATATTCTATTGTCTCATCGACTGGTGGTGGATAAATGGATATATCGGTATGAGTTACTAGCTTTGGTGAAATGTCATAGCAACTTCATTGGGTCTCACTGATAAAAAGGGCATGAGGTCTCTGTCGGTGTGAGATTTGATTTCTTTTGGCTATCTAAATATGCTTAGGATGTTTCGGTATGACTTAGTGGACTCTTTGGGACCTCTCCCCAATTTTGAAATGTCTTGGTGAAAGCGAACATGAGTTGCTTCTTGGCATGAGTTTTCTCTTGTCTCAGTAACTCAGGATGGATGAAGGAACATCTCGACGAAACATAAAGCAATCTATATAGGGTCTCCTCGATAACAGTAAGTCACAACAAAGTGGGTGATGTAAAGGCACGTCTCGACAAAAGAAAACTTATGTCACAGCAACATACATGATAGATGAAGATTTTTAGTGAAACTCAATGTGGTCTATATGATGTATCTCCGATACCATTAAGTTACAACGATAGTGAATCGAACAGAAAGTACATTTCGGTGAGAAACTTCTTATGTCTTGGCAATTGAGAAAACATTAGGGGCTCTCAGTGAAACATATGTGATCGACATGATATCTCTTCAACACTAGAAAGTCACGGCGAAGATGAATAAGACAAAAGAGCGACTGATGATATAATTGCCTTCAACATACTTGTTGACTTGTCTCAGTGAATGATTAATTAAAACTCATATACTATGGCCGACATGTAATTTTCTTTTGTGGCCGACATGTGAAATGTACCTGAACTCTACAATTGGCCAACATGATTTGGAAGCGATATGATTCCTGATGCTAGTGTATAAATATGCACTCCCAAATGTAATATGACAGATCAGATTTTAGATCATATATAGTAGGTAGAGATGGATACAGTAGAATAAATTTCTCTTATCAGAGACTATCATGCATGTTTTCAAATGGCAATTTCATTGAAACTCAATTAGTGTGGTAGGTTATTTCTGGTGTCAATTGTTTGTTTAGTTTATCTAAAAGTATTGCTAAGTTGTCTCCATGATTGATTCTTTTTGGTTGTTTAAATTGATGTAACAAGTTTACTTTTAGTTCATCAGTGCAGATTTGTTGTATTTGTGTGGTTAATTAACTGGTTCTCTCAAGAAGCGATTAAATCCTTTTGGTTGATCACAGTAATTAGGGAGATTCATCTGGATTATTAAAGTAGATCTTAGTGGTCATAATCTTGCATGTTTATACAAGTTATAAACAAATCATATGTTGACAATTTGAGTTTTTGCCAGAATAAGTTGCCTACTTCCATTTCATTTGACTCTGCATACCCAATAAGGCCCTGGTCTCTACACTTCATCATTTTGAATTCATTTAGTTTCTTTATATCTATTAATTGAACATTTTAGGATTTAGATTAGAAGATTGCTTTTTCTATTGCTATCATGTTTGGTTTCATTTTATCACTTCCATCTGCCATTGTGGAAAAACCATTGTGCAAGAAAGAAAATCATAAGTCTAGTCTGCTCCATTAAGATAGGTACACCCACCTAAGTCTGACAACACCTGAAGAGTAGAAGGTTGAAAGCTTTTTGACCTTTTCTGTTACCCTAAAGCGTATCAAGAGATTGGCAGCCTCTTGAGGCATTTAGCCTATGTTTCAGAGAGCTAAAAAATTGATGACTCTACTGGGGGGTACATCAGAAAATTTGGCTGAAGACCATCATATAGAGTCATTGAAGAAAAGGTTGTAATTTGAGAAGATTAAGAAAGAGTGATTCCGCTGGGGAGAAGATAAAAAAGAATCATTTTTCCTACTTTTGGAAAAGTAGGTGGTGACTTTGAAAAAGCTTGATGAAGAATGGAATTTGTATATGGAACGAATGAATACTCAAATGCAGGCAGGCATTGGACTCCTCATGTGCCTGATAGTACAATTGGAAATTTTTACAATGAAGGCAGTACATATCATGCACAGCAAAAGCAAGTGAATGCTTATCCATTCCCTCCTAGACAAAGATTGGAAGGTTACCAAGAATGTCAGTGTGATCAATGTCAAGTACAATGTCAATGTGATCAATGTCAAGTGCATCACAATTCTAATTCACTTGGAGATGTCAGCCAAAAATCTACAACAAGGTATGTATCAGAACCAACAATCTAGAGATGATGAATATTTCAAAAATCTTTGGGATGCTTTTCTTGACATAAGGGGGTATGATGGAGAAGATTTCACTTCTCTGTACAATAGAATGAGAAAAATTTGTATGCAATTACCTTCTCATTATAGGCCTACAAGGGCTATGTTTGTTGAGCAATTCGTAAGAGTAGCAGAGCCAGAATCAATTTATTGGCCAAATAAGCGGCATACCTTTGATGTAGTGAATAAATTTATTGATATCATGGAGAGGTATAAGAGCACTATCAATGTTGAGTCCAATGATTGTATTTCTGATGAGTATAGAGGAATTGATCAAGCAATGCAGCTAATAGAAGATGAGATATGTGCAAGTGAGTACGATTCCTATGATATCTTGCATAATGAAGATGAAGGAAAAAGATATCTCTCTTGCATAACAGATTGTGATAGGGAAAGCAGTGTGTGTTATAATGGATCCGGTGGGTATTTAGATTGTGAAGATACACCTGTGGATTTTGATCTACAATCAAGGGATTCTAGCAGCCCTTTTGGAAATCAAGATGAAACATTCTCAAATGAGGAGGATAGTACATCAACATATGAAGAGAATAGCTATAATTGTCATGTTGATGAATTGAAAAAATAAATGGAAGGGGATTGTGTATCATATCACACTGATGAAGAACTTGAGGAACTTGTGGACTCTGATTTATAGCAAGGTGACTCTTGCAGTTCTTGTGGTGATCAAGAGGAACAAGCAATGGACAATGTGTGTCCATTTGGCAGTGAACAAATAGTACCTTCGACTGCAGTTGAAAGCTACGAAGACACATTCAATGAAAAAAAGGTTTGTACATTTGAAAGCAGTTTTCAAAACTTTTTAAGCCCATTGTATGATGAAGAGTTAAAGGATGATCAGATGATGTTTTGCAAAGGTATTCCCAAGAATGAATTTTAGGTGTTTTCAGATCCACTTGATGTTGAGAAAAAGGTATTTTTAGATAAACAAAGTGATGTGTCAAGTTATGGAACAAATGACTGTGTTAGTAATTCTTTTTATTTTTCATTCTCTAATGATCCTGGGCCTCTTTTTGATGATGAAAAAAGTGAAGAATATGATTGTAGTGATGAAAATGTTGAGATTTTTTCACTCAGTAGTGAGAAAATTTTAGATTTGCTAATTCTTAAATATCAGAAATGTGAGCACAAGGATGATCTTAAAGTTTTGTGTCCAGCTTACATTTGTTTTGATAGTGAAAGATCTTTGTGTGATGATTCTTATGAATCTCAGTGCATTTCTCGAGTTGATGGTGAAGCCTTTGAAGTTGATCAAAAGTCTGTTCGAGATGAGGTATGTGATTTTAAAATTTCTAACTCATGTGGAGAAGACATTTGTTTGCATATGAAGGATGATAGAGGTTTAGCTTTGATTGGTTCATATATGCATGATATTGAAGATATGAGTCATGATCCAGTATTGTCTCCAATTGATGATTTGAGGGAGGTGCAAAATGTTTCAGATTTGTTTGTTCTAGACAGAGTTGATATGACAGAACCTTTTAATTCTCAAGAGAATCACTCTGATGGTAAATTTTTAGTACGGTCGGGAGAATGTTTCATAATGCATAACAGTGAGAAAGATAATGAGGAATTTTGCATTGAGTATGCATATATTTTGTATGTTGAAGATAACAGAGTTTTGTCTGATGATGGAGAATATAAACTGCTGAATATTGTAGGGAATTTGGTCCATACTGAGCATGATGATTTTCTAAAAACTTGCAATAACAATGACAGAAAAGATTGCATGAATATCTTCAGGAAGAATCTAATGAACTCAAGACAAAACCAGGTATTTGACAGGGGAAAGTATGGTTTGAGTTTCATATTGTAACAGCTCAGAATAGGTGAAGTTAAAACATAAAGGATTAAGGGTTGCCTGTGCATGGACAACTCTTGCTTGTCCTCTTTAAAAAAATTTCCATGCACAGTAGTTTAGGGTTTTGGTTCACCTCCATATTGCATTCATTTTGCATTCATTCCATATGCTTTTTGTCCATTTCCATTTTTCTCATTTTGTATCTAGTCTGCTCACCCAAAGATCTGGATCCATGCAATGATCTTACTATCATTCACCCCCAGATGGAGCCACTATTGGGACTATAAGTCTCTGAATATTTTCATATGTTTTGTATAACCCTAAGTTTCCATATAGTCCTCATCATAAATATATGGGTTTGTTTTCATATCATTCTGCTCACATTTTGTCCATATTTGTCTCATTGAATCCATCAGATCATGCATTTTTCACATTCTGGTTCCTATCGGCATGACAATTTATGGGTCTCCTTGATCCATTTTTTTGGCAAACATCTGTGTTACCTATCGGCAAGACATTTCTGATGTCATGGCAATCGGATTTCATCTAGTTTGAGTTATCAATAGGACTTTGTCATTGTTTTAGCGACTGGAGGATATGTATATCGGAAAGAGTTTGGGCATTGATGTAATGCCACAATGAGATTTTTTTGTCTTACGGACTTGTGCTCTAATGTTCATTTCAGCCAAACAGGTTGTTTTCGGTGAGAGGTTATAACAATATTCTATTGTCTCATCAATCAGCGATGGATGAATTGATATATTGGTATGAGTTACTGGCTTTGGTGAAATGTCATAGCAACTTCGTTGGGTCTCATGTATAAAAATGGCATAAGGTCTCTGTCGGTGTGAGATTTGATTTCTCTTGGTGATCTAAATATGCTCAAGATGTTTTAGTATGACTTAGTGGACTCTTTGGGACCTCTCCCAGATTTTGAAATGTCTTGGCAAAAGTGAATGGGAGTTGCTTCTCGGTGTGAGTTTTCCCTTGTCTCAGCAAGTTAGGATGGATGAAGCAACATCTTGGGGAAACATAAAGTGATCTATATAGGGTCTCTCCAATAACAGTAAGTCACAGCAAAGCGGGTGATGCAAAGGCACATCTCGGCAAAAGAAAACTTATGTCATGGTGACATACATGATAGATGAAGATTTTTGGTGAAACTCAATGTGGTATATATGATGTCTCTCGGATACCATTAAGTTACAGCGACAATGAATCAAATGAAAAGTGCATTTTGGTGATAAACTTCTTATGTCTTGGTGACTGGGAAAACATTAGGGGCTATCAGTGAAACATATGTGATCGACATGATATCTCTTCGACAATGGAAAGTCACGGCGAAGGCGAATAGGAAAAAAGAGTGACTGACGATATAATTGCCTTCGGCATACTTGTTGACTTGTCTTGGCGAATGATTAATTAAAACTCATATACTATGGCTGACATGTAATTTTCTTCTGTGGCCGACATGTATTTGAAGCGACATGATTCCTGATACTGGTGTATAAATTTGCACTTCCAAATGTAATATGACATATCATATTTTAGATCATTTACAATAGGTAAGGATGGATATAATAGAATAAATTTCTCTTATCAGAGACTATGATGCATGTTTTGAAATGGTGATTTCAATGAAAGTCAGTTAGTGTGGTAGGTTATTTATTGTGTCAATTGTCTATTGAGTTTATTGAAAAGTATTGCTAAGCTATCTCCATGATTGATTCTTTCTGGTTGTTTAAATTGATGTAACAAGTTTACTTTCAGTTCATCAGTGCACATTTGTTGTATCTATGTGGTTAATTAACTAGTTCTCTCAAGAAGCGATTAAATCCTTTTGGTTGATCACAGTAATCAGGGAGATTCATCTGGATTATTAAAGTAGAGCTTAGTGGTCATAATCTTGCATGTTTATACAAGTTATAAACAGATCATATGCTAATAATTTGAGTTTCTGCTAGAATAAATTTCCCACTTCTATTTCATTCAACTCTGCATACCCAATAAGGCACTGGTCTCTGCACTTCATCATTTTGAATTCATTTAGTTTCTTTACATCTATTAATTGAACATTTTAGGATTTAGATCAGAAGATTGCTTTTGGTATTGCTATCAAGTTCAGTTTCATTTGTTCACTTCTATCTGCCATTGTGGAAAAATCATTGTGCGAGAAAGAAAATCATAAGTCAAGTATGCTCCATTCAGATAGGTACACCTGCCTAGGTCTAGAAGCACCTGAAGAGTAGAAGGTTGAAAGCTTTTTGACCTTTTATGTTACCCTAAAGCATATTAAGAGATTGGCAGCCTCTTGAGGCATTCAGCTTGCATTTTTGAGAGCTAACAAATTGAATGCCATGTTGAAGCAAGAAGCTAAGGTTGAATCAAGTGTAGAGGAAAAATAATCATTTGCAAAAATTTAAAGAGTTATTTTTGAGGCTCCAGTATTGGTAATTCTTGATTATGAGAAGCCATTTTACATATATTCATTTGCTTCTGACCACTCTTGTGCTGGCATGTTGACTCAAAAGTCTGATCAAGGGAATGGGCACCCTATAGCATTTATGAGTGCACCACTAAAAGATGTAGAACTATGGTATCCAAGTGTGGAGAAGCAATCTTATTCCTTTGTTAGAGTAGTGAAGAAGTTTAGGCACTATATTCTTAGGAACAAGGTCTTTGCAATAGTTCTTGATCCTACAATCAAGCTATTGTTGATGCAACATGAGTTGGGAGAATGCAGAGAAAAGTGGGTGACCATGTTACAGGAATACAATATTGAGATTCAACCCATGAAGCTAGTAAGAGGGAAGGGACTTACGAGCACAATGGTAGAAATGGTCCCTAACCTTACAGTCTAGCATTACAATCTTGAAGATGTTTCCTTGCGGGGCTTGTATGATGATATTATTCACTATCTCTTCAATCAAAGGTTCGCTAACCATCTTAACACAATAAAGAGAAGGGCACTACATTTGAAGAGTGATATTTTCATGTTGAAAGGATTGTTCTTATACAAAATAAATCATGAAGGTATATACTTAAGATGCTTGGGGTAACAAGAAGTTGAAAGAGTCATGGCTGAATTTCATGATAGATACTGTACTGGTCATGGATTTGTACATTCCACTACAAATTAGATTTTGAGGGCTGGTTATTATTGGCCCACATTATTCATGGACACACACGACCATGTCAGAACTTTCCATGTGTGTCAAACTACAATGACCAAGGAGAAGTATGCAGCTCTTCCACTTCAACCAGTCTTTGAGGTAAAACCTTTTGCATAGTGGGGGATGGACTTCATAGGTCCCATCAATCCACCTTCTTCTGCAGGCCATAGGTATATTCTCACTGTTATTGATTATTTTACATGATGGACTGAGGCTCTTTCATCTAAATAATGTACTTCTAAATTTGTAATTAATTTCATGGAATCGGGTATCATCAATCGATTTGGGTGCCCTTTATCTATAGTTTGTGATAATGGTCCTGCATTTGCATCATCGAAATTTTCTAATTGGGCTTTGATCATGGAATCATAATAAATTTTGCATCTAATTAATATCCACAAGGTAATGGTTTGGTTGAGTCTTCCAATAAAAACCTCTTAACAATCATTTGTAAGTTATTAGAGAAGAATCCCAAAGACTGGCACACTCAACTTAGATTTTCTCTATGGGCAGATTGTACAAGACAGAAGACTTCCTTAGGGACCTCTCCTTATCACCTTGTGTATGGCCTAGAACCTTTATTTCCTATTCAATTGAGGATCCCCACTTTACAGCTCATTAATGAATATTATGATGAAGAGAATAGGTGTGAGGCCTGCCTGGCAGAGCTATTGCACCTTGAAGAAAGGAGAGATGAAGCCTTAGAGAAATTTTCCAAGCATTAGGGCATAGTTAAAAGATGGTTTCATAGAAGAGCTAAGGTAAAAGCCTTTACAATCTTTGACTTGGTTCTTTACTAGGATAAGGCACATGACCAAAAAGGGGAGCATGATAAATTTGAAATTTTTTGGCTCAGCTCTTATCAGATTTCAGAGATCCTAGGAGATAATGCTTTTCGCTTAAAGGCTCTCATTGGAGAGGATATCCCATTGCCTGTCAATGGGCAGTACTTGACGCATTATTTCTAGTCTTGAGTTGTTTTCAGCTCTTTTCCTATACATAGTTAGAGTAGGTTTTCTTTCATGATGGTTTGCTTTGCTTTTCTTTGGTTAGAATAGCTTTCCCTTTCTATTTTGCTTTTTCTTTTCTTTTGTTTTGGTTCATTTTTGCTCCGCATTTTCTTTGGAGGTATTCTTCTTTTCTTCTGGGTTTGTTGCACCTGAATGGAAATTATATTTTTATTTGGGACTAATCTAAGTATTCCATTGATGAAATTTAATCATGCATTTTGAATGGATGGCCAAGGTCTTTTGTTATCATCAAGCAATCTGAGTGCTTGATTTAAAGAGGATGGGTCATTGGTTTGATTTGAACCTGAAGAATTCTGAAATCATATATATTTCATATATCTTAAAAATCCTGAGGTTGTTGTGGGATCTTTGTGAGGTCTTGTTAGGTGAAAAATATTATTTCTACTTCAATGCCACTATGGTTCTCAGCCCTGAGTGTGAACTTCATTGTTCACAAGTTGGAATGAAAAGAAAGGAAATATATATATAAAAAAAAGAAAAATAGAAAATGTTGAAAATCAAAGGAATGAATTCAACTTATCAGGAGTATCCAAATATCTCTATTAGGGCTATGGATGCCTAGCTGGTAGTAGAGCTATGTTTAGGAGAATCACAGTGATAACCTCATCAGGGATATGGATGCCTGACTGGAAACGAGGCTCTATCTAGGTTGCTTTAGGAGTTAGAATCTTTACTTAGCCTAACTTGACTGAACTTTATTTTTGCAGTAGCCCAAGGAGGGAAATGAACTAACTTGCACACACTTGGATTTTTTCGTTTATGGAAGGTTCAGTCTAACTTTGGTTCTGATTCTTTAATTTTGCATTGTGATTTGTTTGTGCAATAGGGAGATAAAAACTAGAGATTCTGGGTTCTTGATTCTAGTATGTCATTGAAATTATTTGAAGCATTTTCCCAACAATAGTTGCGATTTGTTGTGTAGTTTTCTCACACACAGCCCGCTAAAAGTAGGGACCCTCTTTTGCATTCGTTTTTAGTGTTTTGGCCCTTGGTTTTGAGGTTTTGTTACCTTTGCATGTGCTTGAATTATTATCTTATTCATGCAAATTCCCCCCTTCTAGGAAGTACATTGAAAATCTTAAGTTATGGGCAGTTTTCAGGTTTTCCTTCAACTTCAGGATTTTCCTCCACTGGCAGAATTCCCCAGTTTCCTTGAAAACCCGGTGGTGGTTGCTTTTGTGCTTTGATCCAAAGATTTTGATTCCTCGTGGAATTCTGCATGGATCAAATTTTCCTGAATTTTTTCCTTCTTGTCAAATTCCTAGATTGCATTTGGACTATCTTGTCAATAGCATTAATGCTTGGTGGTATGATCCTTTTGGCTAGTATTTAGTGGATTTTAGAAAATTTCTTGTTGTCATTTTCATTGCATTTATATTGAGGATTTTTTAGGCTGAGTGCTTGATTGATTTGCTAGTTCGAGCAATTGATTCATGGATTTATTGGTGGATTTATTGCATCTTTGGTTTCTTGCTAGGGCATTGAAGTTTGTTTCAAGTCATTTTTGTAGCTAAATTCACTTCATTTGGGTATGTGGCTATGGATTTGCTTTTTTTTCTTGAGTTTAATGGTTCCTAGCATTGTCATGTTTCCTTTTCGAGCTCTATCTTGTATGCATGGTTATTTCCATTTTGGGTGGTTTTAGGGTTTTCTGAAATTGATTGATTTGTCAGCCCTGAACGAATTCATGAACCTATTTTTGATTTCACTTAGGTGAAACTCATTAGTGTTTCCTTTAAGTAGACCGTCCTCGGACTTAGTGAGAATGGCAATTGGGATCTAAGCTAGCCCCTCTGCATTAATGGAAAATTTTTAGGGTTTGAGCTTAGAAAATTGGTGACTAAATTTAGGGCATCACCATCCTTCTCCAATTTTCCTCTGAGAATGTTTGGAACCCATGGATAATGGATGAAATACTTACAACAATTCGGATATGAGCCCAAGTGCCCTCAATTTGTAGTTGTTTGATCATTCTAGGCGAAAATGAGAGAAATAATAATTCTCAGGATTTTGTGGTCTTCATGGAATTCCCACACTTTCAGATTTCCCTAGTTTCTCCTTTGTCTACTCATTCTCCTGGATGTACGCAAAAACCTCAAAATCTCATATACTTCCTGGATTTCCTTCCTTGGCAGATTTTTTTGAAATTGTCTCACACTATGGAGAATTTGAAGGGTAGTGAGTTTAATGATTATATATTATGCTTCATATGCTTGATATAAGAAATTTAAAGGATGTTGCATGCTTTCCTTCCATTTTATTGTTACTGATTCTTGATATTCATGCTTAATTGTTAAAATCCACTTAGCGAGGGTTTTCCCAGATTTCCTCCCTAGCTTGATTTCTTCGGATGTTCCAAAATCTTGGATTTCCTATTACAGGTGCTTCATTTTAAAATTAGGGGATTTTGGATCTTTGTTTTGAGTTGGTTGATCATGATTGAATTGCTTATGGTTGGTTAAGAATCTATCTTAATACTATAAAGATGAATTTATTATGGTTCTTTCTTGGATGTAGGTTGAATTGAGTAGGAAGATGGCTAGAAAGGTGATGGGCAAGCTTATGGATTCAAGTGTTGAAGGATCTTTGCTCTCAAGAGCAGAAAGAATTAATTTGGACATAAAGATTAAGGTTTTTGAATCCAAGTTGTCATCCACTTGGTCTAAAATTGGTGACACTAATGTAGGTAGGTGGGATTATGAGGAATTCAAGGAAAGAATGGCACAACCAAACCCTCTGATATTTGCTAGAAGATTCATAGAATCAAGGTTAGCTCATGTGGTTTGGTTTCCTCTGAGTGTGTAGTGTTATGAGTTGGTGTTAGAGTGTGCTAGACACTATGACAAGGGCACATAGAGGGTGATTGGACCTCAAGGTAGGGTGTTGTCCAGCTTCTCTCTTATATCTATGGAACAAACTTTTGACATTCCTAATAGATCTCATGTGGTGGCTCTAGACCTAAATGTTTTCAAGAGTTCTTTCGAGGATAATACAAACAAGGCTCTACAAGTGGTTAATTCTTGGTTGGAAAAAACCAAGCCCCACATCTCAAAGCTACCAAAAAAAATATATAGGGCAAGGTTCAAACCAAAGTAATATGATGCCATCACACTCCTTAGCAGGGTGATAGGTTTGAAAAGTGCTAGTCTTTGAGAATTGGATGTTCTTTGTCATTGTGAGGATGGAACAAAAAGTAGATTGTCACTGGGTAGGCATTATAAGTGCCATGATTCATGATCAGTTGTGCAATGTGCTATAGACAAAGAGCTTCACCATGACTTCTTATTTAGTTTATGCACTTGCAAGGTTCCACCCATATAAGGGGCTGAGTACCAGAGGCACGCTTGGGAAGAATGTAATATATGAAGTCTATCTTTAGTTACACTTAGGCAACACCATCTATAGGAGGGTGAATGATGCATTCACCATTTACATCACAAGGCTGCTTCAAGGTACAGACTATGTTAGAATATCTGATCATGCTAAGGAATTGATAAAGTATGGGGCTTGGTTTATACAGTTCCCCACCTTTTCTTACATCAAGATAGATGGTTGCTAGAGAGCTCCTTATAGACTTCCAAGGTATCCTACTGATCATCTAATACTCTTGGAGGTCACAAGGAAAATATGTAACTTTGATTCTATAGTCAAGAAGGAAAAACACAAAACCGGATTTGGAAATGACTTTCCCCTCAGAATAGGTGACAATGAGGCTTGTCCTTCTGTACAGATGGCACACTTATCCGAGGAAAATATGGGTACTCTGAGTCTATCCTTCCATTCTAAAAGGCCCATTTTTGACATAACTTGTGAAGCTCATAGGAAAGACAGTAGGGAATACAACCACAAGATTGATATAGAGGACTACTGGGCCAACTGCAAGGATGAGTTTGAGATAAAAATGAAGAAATTCTTTACACTACCAATTGATTTAATTAGGCTATATAGTGTTAAGTTCATCCTAGACTAGATAGATGATGATGGGGATGTGTTTCAAGGCCACGATTATGAAGCTATGAAAGATAAACCAATCAGTGAAATAGATTGGCTGGAGGAAAAAAAAAAATTGGTGCAAGCCATGGCTCCAGTAGTGAAGTATACAAAGTTGTGGCTTAAACATAAGATTTGGGAACTAGAAAGTGAAGGTGTGCAATGCACCTATGACCTGATGGGTGACTTGGAGTCCAATTCTACTTATGAGGAGTCAGTCAAGGAAGATCCTAAGAGTAAGGCTAAGCTAGATTCTCCTTTTGAGATCAAGATCAAGGGTGCTCAAGTAGAAGCTGAGAAGGAAAATAAATGGAAGCCTAGTGCTAAGAGGACAAATGTTGCTCCTAGGAAGAAGGTATTTACTGAAGGAGAGGAATCTATGGAAAAGGAAGATGAAGGTGGTGCTCCTCTAAGTAAGAGAAGATGAATAGTGAGATTGTCTCAAAAGAAGAAGGAATTTTTTAAACTAGAGGATAGGGCCGACCCACTGATAGTGAATGTGGAGATTTCTAGGCAAAAAACTCAAGTGTATATGAGGAGATCAAGAACTCCTCCCAAGGATAGTGTGTCAAGAAAGGAATTCCCTTTAGCTACTTTTGCTGTAGAGCAATATGATGTTACCCCTCGTGGAATTCATAATGTACCATATGAACCCAAAGATGTTGGGGGCCATCAAGATTAGGAGGATGAAGAATTCCAAGAGAGTGAACTCTACAGTGTTGAGGAAGAGATAGAAAAAGTTTTGCAGTCCCCCTTAGTGACATTTGATGATTCACCTACCGATGATGATGGAAATGGGTCTCTTGCAAAAGTAAAGATACCTGAGAGGACTCCTTCACCAATACCTAAGGAATAGGAACGTGATGTAGAAAAGGATGAAAACTCAGGAGATAAGGATGAAGAAGGGAGTAAATTTGGAGTTCTTGTTGAGAAAAATTCAAATGTGGATTCTCATAGGGACCAGCTTGAAAAAGATAAGCAAGGTGAGCAATAGTTAGTTTCTGCCATTCCTAGCTGGCTTGGCGAAAGATTGAGTAAACAGATTATAATGGAGGACACTCTCCCTAATTGGGATAATTTGTTGGCCAAAATTGGAAAAGGAAAAATAAAGAAGAACGCCAAGGTTATTTAAAGGATTGAAAGAGATGGGGCGAATAACAGAGTGGTTCATGTTGCTACCCCAGGTCCTGATAAGAATAAGGAAGATGTGACTGGTTATGATTATAGTATAGAAACTATAAACTTAGGGCCTATCTCCATGGAGCAAGAAATTGAAGAATATGAAGGTTTTAGTGCTACAATATTGGGTAGATTAAGGAAGGAGACATATACTAAGCAAGAGTTGAAGAAGGAGAATGAAAGATTGATGAAGTACTTGGAGGACTTGATGAAGCCCTTGCAATCTATAAGCTCCTCATCTTCTACTCTAGGTTTTATGCTACAAGAAACCATAACAGAGCTAGAGAGAATGAAGACAACTACTCTTGCCACAACAATCTAGTTACAAGGGGTGAAAATTAAGGGAGATAGCACTATCAAGGACATCCTTTCAACCAAAAGAGATACAATTAGATCAATAAATGGTTGAAAGATGTATTGGTTCAAGATAAAGAAGATGTGGATCTCCTGTTGCAGAAAACTAAGACCATCATGGAGTATACGAAAGATAAGTTAGTGAATGATGGAATTCTTCCTTCCTCCAGAGCTGTAGAACCTTGGGAATGGTTTGAGTCTTTGAAAATAAGGCAAAAGATTTTGAAGAAGGTATATAAGTAGAGGAGGAAAATTGAAGACACCCTGACTGATATCTATAATAAATACATTTCTTTCTTTGAGGTGATGAAAGGGAGAAAGAATTTTGCACTGAAGCATTTGAGTTTACAATAGTTGAGAAAGTGGTGGTGAGATGTATATTCTCCAATCAATGAAGATCCAATTACTGAGCATTAGTTGGATGATGCGACCACCTATATTGCAGTTATTGATAAGTATCAAACCAGTAAGGTTTAGTTGGATAAGTCGGTGGAGTAGTCAAGAGAAAATATTAAATCTATTGAGAAGAGAATTTAGGTTTTACCTTTGCCACTTATAGCCGACTTGGACAGGGTACTTTTGATGATACATGATAGGGTGGAATGAAATAAAGATAAACGAGGAAGCAATTAATGCAAGGCTACATCAAAATTTGTGCTTCCCTATTATTTTTCATGCATTGGTCAGAATTATATTAGAAATCCTAGGCTGACCTGGATGGAGTTCATGCATTTAATGCATATTCTATCTTATTTTGAATTCTTCTTGGCTGACTTGTTTTATGGCCATTTATTATTATTGTAAATTCTAATTAGGCCGACATGCCTTGGGAGTTTCTATAAATATGACATTCTACCTCATTTGTAAGGGCTAGATATATAGTTTTGGATATTTGAGTGAATCAAGCAGTAGAGCTAGAGTTAGAAGTTAGTTCATTTTAAACAAGTGTTGTAACATAGAACATTGGAATTATTTTTTATAAAGGAAAAGATGGGTTTTATAGGGCCCAAAACCACAAAGTTTACAACAAAAGATAGGAAAGGACAAAAATTTCAATGAATTAAATAGGCTGCAATAAAAGAAAAATCCTGAATAAACAACAACCAACCAAAAGAAGCCAGGAAGGACAAACAAGGAGCCAACTGAAATGCAGACCAAAAAAATAGCAACAACTAATCCAAATTCTTCAGAACAATCTCAGTCTCGACCTCCAGATCCTGCATATCTTGGACACCCTTCTTGAAATTTTGAATTATATGTGGCATGGGGGTGCCTTTCTTTTTAGATTAGCCATGGTTCTCTTCGAAATCCCAATGTCCTCTTTCTAGTTTTTATCTTTCACCTCTTCCAAATCAACAACCAAGGACCCTTGTTGAGCTTTATCTAGTTTTTCAGTCATTATGTTGATAATGATAGCATTATGTCTTTCCATTCTATTATTCTGTTCAGTTATTATCTTCACAACATAGAACACTGGAATTGTTGTTGTTATTGGGTGATTCATTACAATTGAAGACATTATCCTTTGGTGAATTCTCTTGTGTTGATTTATCTTGCATGGTTCCTATTGTTCTATATTTTGAGGTTGCTTGAGAAATATTAGATATATGTTAGATTTAGAATTAGACATGATTCAATGGTGTTTATGGTTTGATGCTTAAAGTGTTTGCAACAATCCCTGGTCCACACTTTTCGCAGCTAGCTGATTGTTGGTTGCTTTGCAAAGTTAGCCTGGACCTTATATTTATTGTGCTTATTTCAATTGTGAAGGTTTATTCATTTCAGTTGTAATAGGGTTGTTTTCGATGAATTTTCATGATCTAAAAATCTTTAATACCATAGAAGATTGCACTATTTCTATGAGATTGCAAATTCATCTGGGTCGAGCAGGGATTAATTTTTGAGGGATTGGTCCATTTCAAGTGTTAATCATTTGCATTGTTAATCTTAGGGTTAGTGTTAAACTTAGAAGTCTCTTAAAACCTTCTCTCTTTTGCTATTTCTTTATCATTTAAGTTAGATTTAGGATTGAAGTATCATCATATTGCTAGATCTGATAAATTAAATGATTCAGTATTTGCATGTAGTAAGGTTCCTTTGTCATTACCAACGTTTTCACATTTATTACTGAGTTGTTTATGCATTGTCAAGACCTGACATTAGAGACCTTAGGTTTATCTCTGGAGGCGTGCTAATAGAGATCTACTTTTCAAGAGAGATAGAATATCATATTCTATATGAGTTGTTGTGCAGAAAACATTATCAACAGGGTGCAAAGTGATTTTTTAAATATAAATTTATTTTATTTAATCAATATTTTTTCAAATTATATTTCTAATATAAGAAATAGCCTTGAAATTTTCTAAATTATGTTTACACTTGAATTGATTTTATCATAATAATAATCTATTTTTCAGTTATAAAACTATTCATAATTGCACCAAGTTGATGAATATTTATGGAATCAATTTTATATGAAATAAATATGAAAACAAAATGTTAAATCATCTATGTAGATTTATATTTTTATAATATTCTTGTGAATTTATTCATATAATTTACACATTAATATATAATATCCCCTCTTTCTTTCTATTTAAAGATTTTTAATATTTTAATATATAAACACACACATACAAACTTATATATATATACCCCTTTACTAACATAATTTCATAAATATTTATAAATCCCAACTTTCATGAATCTAACCATTTCCTCACCACACCTTTCCTTTTTTCATTTAAACCCATTCACTAAATTTTTCATTCCTTAAGACCTATGTCTCCTTTTGAGTGACCACTTGAATCTTGTAAACCCATCTATTTTCTTTAGATGGCATCCTTAGCCTAATTTCTAATAGTGTTCCCTCTAAATTATCACAACACCCTACCACTAGTTCTATCTCATCAAGCATCTATACTTATCTTCATTAATAAAATCACTTCTCTTACTCACAAGTCTATCTCAAAATCGGGTAAAATATAGATATTTAAAATCCACTTATATATGTTATCATAAAAATTTCAAGCTTCAATTAATCTCCATATTTAATGCTATATCAAATATTTAATAATTAATTAATTAAACCAAGATTTCTCTAATGACTAATTAAAAAACCATATTTATTTAATAAAAAATAACCTTGTCCACTTATTAAATTAATCATATTTAATTAATTATCTTAACATTCACCCACTAATTAATTAGATATATTCTTATCTAATTTATTAGGTAATGCATATTTCTCTTCTCATTTAAAAATTAAATGATAATCATTTCTACTTCAACACTAATACCCAAAACTCAATCCTTTATAAACATCTCCACCCTTGATTCAATTTCAATCATAAACAGCCACTGAAAATCCTTTTAGGAATATACATGTATGCACCATATGCTTGGATACAAGTTCAACCTTGACCATCTAAATGCATTCTTCAAAATCCTCCACTTGCTTGTATGTCCTTTCCTCATGTAAAATAAAGTGATTTTATCTCTTTATATACTTGATTACATCATATCCTTCCATTAGAATCCTTTTCATCCCTCCTCACATGTAAAATAATTGTATCTATCCAATCTAATATGTATGGTATCAACCATCCATGTCAAGAGCTAAATTTCTATAAAAACCCTCATTCCAAAGATACTTTCCATATGTAGAACATTGTTTCAAAGATCATATGTACATGCTTCCAGATTGGGAATATCTTCATGAAATATATACATTCTATATTAATCAATCCTTTATCCACATCAAATAACTCATCCATGCATCAACAAGTTATACTACTTATTTTCCATTGAGTTTACACATTGATTGCCTTGTTCTCTCTATTATAAGTTTAATGTCAAGTTTATAATAGGGTTTTTTAGCATGCATGCATCTTACTTATTTCTCCTATAGATTTTTTTCACACTATGGGAGAATGTCACTCTAAAAACAACACTCAAATATTAATAAGATATTGCAACTCCCAAATCAACTAGGATGAGTCAAAATTGTAATATTTAAAGACCCTCTTACATTATCATTATCATAAACAACTCATTAGTTTGGGTGGTTCATTTTCACTTCATTATCCACATCCACACATGTTTTATGAAAATTCATAACATGGACCATAAAGTTAGTAAAAAATCAAGTCCATTATGTGACTCTACATAATCATTCGCTGATATGCATTATAAAGTTTATCATAAGTAACCCCCTACATCTTAGAATGCCAATATGACATTAGATGCCATTGCAACATCTTGCACACATTAAAAAGCATCCAACATGTGACCAAAACTATCACCTCAAAGTGGGACACCCTCTATCCCATGTGAGTACAAAATAATAAATAAATACAATAACCAATTAAATAAATATTATTGGGATGTAAAGTTGAGACACCTTTCATAATGGCTTTAACATATTTCATTACTTAGATTTATGAAGCTAGACTCTTTAAATTACATTTTTCAACTGAAGTATGACTAATTTCAATTATTATTATATGAATTATAATTCTAAATGAGAATTATACAAATCCTTTCACTTGTTAAGTGCTTCCTATGATGTGTCACACAATTGTATGTGATGGAAGAATTTTGCACCAATTAAGAGTGTTACAAAAGCAAATGCCTCTAAATATTTATGCTTTCATATTTATTTGTTTGCTTTATCTAGCCACTCAACTAATTGTGTGTCTTTATCATGAATAAACAATAAATCATTAAATATGGGAGTATTCGTAACTTTTCTCGACCATTTTATGTAGTAGCACTTCTCAATTAGTGTTGTATCAATATCTGATGCGATTATATGTATTTTGCACATGAAAAATCAATGATGACTATAGTGGCACTTTTTTCATGCTATTTCTTCCCTTATTAATTAGTAATATTTTGATTTGAACTATCGTGGGATTTTGGCCTTATCACTTGCTTGTGTTTGGTTTTATCTTCACTTAGACATGATATATGGGCATGACTCTTGTCTTGGCATCAAATTTCTATGCTATAATTTTTGGAGCAGACTATACTAGCAATGTTTCTCACTACTTTGTTTTGGATTTCTTTGACATTTTGAAATTACGGTTAGTCTAACTATGCTTGAATAAAACTTTCTATTATTTTTAAAGGAAAAATGAATAAATAAGAAAAAGACAAAAAGAATCAAACTTAAACTCAAACTCAAACTCCATACAAAAGTAACTCTACCTAAACATTGTTGAATTTAATGGTCAAACAAAAGATAGTAATTTTATATGTCATTAACATTAGAAAATAGTAAATAATTGAAAAAAATTTATCCTCTCAAAGAGACACATGTTTATATATAATTGTATTAACACATTTAGTCAAAATTGGGCAAAAACAAAATGCAAAATGTAACATTAAGAAGAATGCATGCCGTGAGAATAACGCTGTTACCCACCTAGTATTTTATTTTCAAACATTGACTGCACCATTTCTTCCAACATTTATTTATCGTGCGGGGCCTAACATTCTAGCGAATCATCACTAAACTACATGAATAGAGGGGTTTATTTTCCAAAGTTGGGCAGATTTCCTCAGCGATCTTTTCTGTTTTAAAAAAGTCCAAGTTCTCCAGTCGATTGCTTTGTGAGAATACGATGCATCTAAAGTTGGAATGACGTAATCTGTTTGTACATCACCAACAATCTCTGACCTTGTTGAGCAGATCTCTACATAAATATGATCAAAGAGGGAATCCAAATGTAACTCTAAACAATCGGCCTGATGGAAACCGACAATTTTAGTCCGAACAATGGTGACTACTACGCCGAATTTAAGTTTCCTCCTTATGATGCCCTAATGGACGAAAATTTTCAGCAGTCGGGGAATTCCACGGAAACTAGTATTTCGCCGCCTCAGCACAGTGCCTTTAGCGCATATATTAATGTCCATTCAAATGCCGTTGCAGATTATCTTGTCTCCTCCGAGACTCTGCACAAAAAATGCTTCAGAGTTCTGGGAAAAATGGATCATGATAGAAAGTTAAAGATCCAGGGATCGAATCCAGAGGCTCCTGCCCCTGCTCCTGCTGCCAACAATAATAAAAAATTGAATGCAAAAAACAAGAATCGAGGCAAATCTGCATTTCACCACATGATTGCAGAGCGAAATAGGAGAATCAAATTAAAGGAGCATTTCCAGAATCTTTACTCTCTTCTTCCTACAAATTGCAGGGTTTGATATTGCCATAACGTCATTTTATGTTTTTCTCTACGAATTTCTAATGATGTGAATTTGTTCTATTTCTGATTTTTTGTGTCCTTTTTTGCAGAAAGATAAGCATTCAATACTGGAAAATGCCACAAGCTATTTGAGTGAACTAAAACTTCGTGCTGCGAAGCTGGAACAGCAGAATGAAAGGTTGGGCAAATGTACTCCCTTGAATTTCTCAAATAATGGAGGAGGAAGTGGCAGGCTCGAGTCACATGAGGCGTCTTTAAATTTAGGCAGCTCGTTACTTTACCGCAGCGGTGATGTGATCTTAGAGCAATGTAAGGATATCCCCAGCAAAGTTAAAATTATAATTAATGTGCAGATGAAAATGGTTTCGTGCCCAGCAAATCTGCTTTTCAAGATGATAGAGCTGTTGAGAGCAGAGCAGTTGGAGATCCTTTCGCTGTCGCATACGAAGGGATTTGGATTTCAGGCTAATTTTATCGTATTACCAAAGGTACATGTGGTTATACTTCAGTTTTTTGAAACACACAGTTAGCTGATGCCAGATCTATTGGGGAGACTCGAACCCCGGCAACCTTAGAAAGAAATTTGTTTATATTCACTATAGAATTGAGAATTCTGAAATGTATTGTTTTGAATATGAACAGGGCGAGGACTGGGATATTTCCTACTGGCAAACATTCGGGAATTTAGTCAGTCGGACTCTGAACTGAGCATTGGAGGAACCAAAGGAATGGATGATAATTTTCTATTGCAAATTAGGCTACGTAGGGTAAGAGTTTGTAGCTGATAATCATTTGAAACTTCTTATGAAATTGCACATAATTTGGTTCTGAAATTTGTGTTCTTTGGAAAGGATTAAGTTGATTTGGGTGTGATCTTTTTTGTTTAATAATTGGATTTTCCGTGATTTTATAATTAATGTAATATATTTTGAATTTTAATATAAAAGTATACTATTCATTATAAAATAAGAAGCATTTTTTTTGTTTCTAATTAATTTTAGATAAACTTTAAATAAATTTAAAAAATTCGTTGCAAAAAAACAAATATGAATAATTTTTAACTACAATGAATCAAGAAAAATATTAAAATTCCAAAGAAAATTGGCACAAGCTTGATCTTCTACAGTACTATTATAACCCTAGAGATCTCGTGTTCCATTGGGAAAAGTGAATACATAAGTTGATTGATAAGCACTAATCCTTCAATTCAGTTATTCCCAAAACAAAGGGGAATTCTATTGATATTCTTGCCTTTATACTTGCTTTTATGTTTGTTTTGAATTGGCAAATAATAAGTTAAGGGAGCCAAACAAAATGTGATAGCAGTTACAAAATGTGATAATGATTCCAGTTTTGACAAACACATTCATTCCATCTCCCACTCTCTTTCCATGGTCACTATTACTGCCACTTTCAAATATGTTTGTTATAAAACTTGCACTTATATTTTACCAATAGACAAATATTTTTCTAATAGATTTTTTTTAATTAGATTGTACACATTGCAATAACACTATCTTTATATCCACCCACGTGAAGTTCATATGATATAATATAATTTTTTATTCAAAAGTAGAATTTTATTCATAAAGATATAAAATATAGTTATATTTAATTGGATGACAATTTGATATAGATTTTAAGTTGTTAATTTGAGTTATGAAAGTCTATAATTCTTATAGAATTGTAAAGGCAACTTTCTTTATCATAAATTTTGATTAATTTTGTAATATATAAATTAATTAATAAGTGTTAGTTTGAAAATAATAAATTTAGATAATTTGGATAATTGCTTTAAAATAATATATAGAAAATAAATATATGTGATGAGGGCACAGTCTGAGACTTAGAAAATAACCCACAAACAAGATAATAATTTTATTATTCAGAAAATGGAGCTTCTTACATGTAGAGGATCTCAAATCCCCAAGTTCTACAACACATGCAAGTTACAGAAAGCTACAGAACAACCCTTTCGCAATATGCGAGCTTGTTCCCAAAAAGCTACCCAAAAATTAGAAACCCGCCCATAAATAGAGCTCCCCTTTAGTTTGGAGTCAAAACAACATTCAAATTTGAGTATTAGTGGTTTGGCGCTGAAAATTATAAGTTGAAGTTCAAATTTCAAAACAACATTTGCAATTGTATCTTCTAGAAAGTGCGCCAATTTCCTGGTGCCATAACTTTTTGATTCGGGACTCTGATTTGCGAACCGTTTGAACTATTGGAAAGGTCTCAAAGTCAATAATACGCTAAAAAATGGCTACGCCAATTTCGACAAGTTTCGGGGCCGTTCTGGGAACTCTAAGTGCCTCAAATCTAACTCAGAAGATTTTCAGGTGCAAATATGGGAAACTAAAACTACAATATCCTTCAACCCAGGAATAGAAAATAAAAACCGTAAATTAGGAATTTCATTATGACGAAAAGGGTATCCAAAAATGTAAAAACATCTAAAAACCAAGAAACTTGAAATTTAACTATTTTTGGGTGATGTAAGATTGCTTTTACACCACTAGATGCTCCTGCATCAGACACCTAGAGTAATTTGAGAAGTGACCCCATCATGTCTCAGATGGTTGAGGAAAACCCAACCGGTCAACCGCTGCCTTAGATAGCCAGGATGAATCTTCCATAGACCTTCCTCTCCATTTCACCAGATATTCTTCATATTGCCTGTATCTAGTACTCCTTCCCTCACGACTATCGAAGATTGCTTCAATCTCCTCCCTTTTTGAAGTAGGTGTTTGAATGCCATACTGCCCTATTGTTGGTGCTTCCTCTATTCCACCTTCATGATACTCTGTCAAATCTGAAATATTGAACACAGGGGAAATGTTGATTTCATCAGGCAACTCTACCTCATATGCATTCCCTGAATCAT
This sequence comes from Sequoia sempervirens, assembly GCA_007258455.2. Taxonomy (NCBI): domain Eukaryota; kingdom Viridiplantae; phylum Streptophyta; class Pinopsida; order Cupressales; family Cupressaceae; genus Sequoia; species Sequoia sempervirens. The sequence goes on along the minus strand of VDFB02325927.1, from coordinate 18,768 downwards.
GCTTCTTCAAAATCTTACAGGCACCGAATTTCTTCATATTCAATTTGTTATAGGTTCCCATGGGAAACCTTTCTTTCCTCAAGTGGATCCTTACTTCATCGCCAACCTGAAACTCCTTCTTTCTCCTTTTCTGATCTGCCTTAGCCTTATATTGCATATTCATCTTATTAATGTGTTCTCGTACCTTCTCATGTATATTCTTGATGTGCTCTGCAAAATCTTCAGCTTAAGCACTTATTTTCTTCTCTTGGTCCATCTTCCTCAATTCTAGAGCTATTTTGGGGCTACCTCTATACAATATGGAATGGTAATCTACCAGTGCTTCTATTGACAAAATTGTTGTAAGAAAATTTCCTCCGGGTAAGATCAAGTCCCATCCTTGGGTTTATCTCCTACCAAACATCTTAATAGGTTACCTAGACTCTGTTAGCTAAATAGCTCTACCTTTAGCTTCTTCCATAAGGTCCTCCAAAAGTACCCCACAAATTTGGTGTCATGATCTGAAACAATACTCTTTGGCAGACCATGTAGCCTCACCACCTCTTTGAAGAACAAGTCAGCAATGTGGACTACATCATGGGTCTTCTGACATGGAATGAAATGTGCCATCTTCGAAAACCTATCAACCACCACAAAGACTGAATCATTCCCTCGTTGCATCCTTGGCAAACCAAGAATAAAGTCTATACTTATATCCTCCCATGGCCTCTCTAGTATAGGTAAGGGCTGATATAAGCCTATATTCTGGCTCACTCCTTTAGCCATCTGACATACCCTACAGCTTTGTACAAACTTCTTCACATCTTGTGACAATTGAGGCCAATAATAATGCTCACTGATAATGGCAATGGTCTTATCCCGACCAAAATGTCCTACCATTCCTCCACTATGCTTCTCCTTTTTCAGGTTCTCCCTCATGGAACTCCTCGAGATACACAATTGACTTCCCTTAAATAACATGCCATCCTAGATTATGAAATCTAGCCACCTTATCCTATCCACTGTAACAGGTTCCTTGCAAGCTTTCCAAGCCTCTAAAATCAGGATCTTCTACATATAGTGTCTTGAGTTCATTGAACCCAATCACTTCAATCTGCATCTTTGTCATCAATGTATGCCTCCTACTTAAGGCATCTGCAACCCTATTTGACTTCCCACTCCTATGTTTCAAAACAAAGGTATAACTCTACAAAAACTCTACCCATTTCATATGCCTCTGATTTAATTTTCCCCGACTATTTAGGTACTGCAAGGCCTGATGATTAGTATATAGAACAAATTCCTTCAGCAACAAATAATGTCTCCATTTCTTTAATGCTTGAACTATTGCATAAAATTCTTGATCATATACATAATACTTTCTCTTGACATCATTTAACTTTTCACTGAAATAGGCAATGGGCTTACCTTCTTGGCTCAACACTGCTCCAATGGCACAACCACAGTTGGCATCACAATCCACCTAAAACACTTTGTTGAAATCTGGGAGGGCTAGAACAGGTTGCTTTGTCACCTTTTGCTTCAATAGTTCAAAACTTTTTGCCGCTCCAGTGCTCCACTTGAATTCTTTTCTATCCCCTCTCATTGTTTCAGTCAGGGGTACACAAATACTAATGAAGTTTCTAATGAACTTTCTATAAAAACTAGCCAAACCATGGAAAGATCTCACCTCGGTAGCAGTTCTTGGGGTAGGCCATTCCAGAATAGCCTTCACCTTCTCTGAGTCCATCTTAAGACCTTCTACTAAGACAACAAACCACAAGTACACTAATTCCCTCTTCACAAAACTACACTTCTTCAGATTAATCAACAGTTTCTCTTCTCTTAACTTCTCAAAGGCTCTCCGAATATGCATCAGATGCTCATTCTATGGTTACCTTCTTGGCTCCACAAATATTAAAATGAGGTCGAAATTAATGTTTTATACATTTTAACTATGTAAAAAAAATTTAAAACATTTATATTAAAAATAAATTACTCTATAAATTTAACTATGCATTAATTTAAGGGTTTTATTATGAACTACAATATAATTATAATTTATGATATATGCAAATTATTTTAATTAATGATTGATATAAGGGGTCCAATGATTATAGTATAATATTTTAAAATAGTATATATAGTTATAGTATTTTATTATGGTTTTGTGGTTGAAAAATGTCTTGAAAATTTGAGATAAAAATTTTTATGGTTAGCATTCTTTAAAATCCATCCTTTCACTCAAAATTTTTTAGATAATAAAATTGAGGAAAAATAATTTTAAAATTTTAAAAAATTAACTTTGAAAAAATTAAAATATAATGTATCAAAAGGAAAATAATAAAGTTTGATTGGCTACAAGCAAAACATTTAATCAGTAGTTAAGATCAAGGCCATACCTATAGCTCCATGGCAAACTAAAAAATATGTTTTTATTATAAAATTCAAGAATTTGATTCTATAATTTAATAATAGTTATGGTAAATTATTTATTTATATTTATTTATATTTATATATATTAAATGAAAATGATTTCTTGTATCATATTTGTTAGAATTTATATTATTATAATAGAAATAAAGTGGAAGAAACTTGGTCATCATATAATTCTTTTGGTATTTTCTTCCCAATAAAATTTATAGTTCAAAATAACTCGAGAAAACCTTAAAATTAGTTTTAATGATGAAATTTACATTGTTATATTATTTTTTACTTAATTTTATTTTTTACTATTTAAGAACATGTCTTATTTTTTGTAATTGGATTTTCTAATTAAGTTTTAGAATATCTATATTGCAATTTTTTTTATGTAAATTAATGTATTTTAAAAAAAAAATTAATATGATAATACACTCTTTATTATAAAAATAATTTATACATTATTTTCATTGTAAATTTTGAAAGGGACACTATTGAATTTAGTTTTATAATTCTCTAGTAGTTATGATAAAATATTTTATTTATTTATTTATATTTACATATATTAAATGAAAATGCATTGTTGCATCATATGTTTTAAAATATATTACTATAGTAAATAAGATATTGAAGAAATTAGGTCAATATATAGTTCTCTTGGTATTTTCTTGACAATATCACATTAAAATATATAGTTAAAAATAACTCTCAAACCTTAAATTTAATTGTAATTGTGAAATTTGCATACTCATTATTTTTTTACATAATTTTATATCTATATTTAGAGAATCTCTTAATATATGTGTATATATCAATTATACTTTTGTATACAATTTTGCATATTTTCCTAATATTCACTTATCTCTATATTCAAATATTTTCATACATTTATTTACACCCTATACTTATAGCACACAATTACCATTCATTTTTTCCCCTTTGTCACTTTCAACCACTTTTATTTGACATAATTCATGTTTTGAGTATTTTTCACAAATGTGGGGTTGATCCCATAGCCATACACTTGATTCAATTTTTTAAAATATTTATATTCAAGTTTTGGCCTATCCCCACATGTTATCACCCTACTTACAACCAGACTCAACATATACTTTTTATGATTTATTTCTATATTCTTACATTTAAATGCATTGAATTATCAACTAAACATTATTGAGAATCTAATTTTTCTTATAAGAACTCTTCAATTTTTATGCACTAAAATTAATTTACATCTATAACATCTTTCTTAGAGAATTTGCACAACTAAGACCTATTCTCTTTGATCATTTACCTAATTTTTTTAGAGTTGACCCAAGAGAACACGTCTCTATGAAACACATTGGAAACTAATATAGGATCATCTAGCTTGTAAGAGTAATCTTGTATCAACCATAAAAATTCATTTTTAATGCATGCTTTTTTGCATATTTTTTAAGTTATTTCTAGATTATAATAAAGTGTGATATTTTAACTCCGCCACATTACTTCAAATTGAAAATCAATCTAGAATCAATACCAAAAATTTTAGAGTTTACTCTAGAAGCACTATTTTGATTATGTGGCAACTATATGATCATTATAATGATGAATAAACTAGTCAATAGCACCAATAAATGTATCAATTTAAACTATAAAGTACAACTAAGTTGATTAGAAATACATTATATTAACCATTAAATTTAAAATATAACATGGATAGATATTTATAATCTTAACAATATGAAATCAACAAATTCATATTACAAAAAATATAAATGTAGAAACCCTTTCGAGATTATAAAATAGTACATCAATATAAATTATATAATCTACTTAAATTTGATAATTCAAGTAACATTAGAATAAATGTACAATAAAAATACCTCCTCTATACAAAGCCTTCAATGTATAAAGACTTAAGGAATCTTAGAAAATAACTATAAAACAATATCATGAACCCAAACATCATCTTCAAATAGTATGTTAAAATAATTAAAGACCTACTACTTGAGAATGGTCACCAAAATATAAATTAATACCACTCAAACATTGAACAAAAGGAAATAAGGTTCCACCTTTTTGAGAGATGGAGCTTAAGACCTGTTTCACTCTTTAGTTCATTAGGAAAATAAGATCCCTCAACAAACTGACTCAATTGAGGGAAGGAATAGTGGTTTCCTTGTGTTATTAAATAGGGGTTCACCATTAGAATGAAGTTCCAAAGATAAAAGTACAAACACCTATGCACAAAACCCTAGAAACTTGAAAGCATGAAATTAGATTGATAAAGAAGATGAAACAAAAATGTACCTACATAAGTGGAGAGGCCAAAAAAAGGTCTGAAAACTATAAAAATATACCTTTTGAAGCACACTGGGACTAATACAGCAAGTTGGGAAATTTAGTCCTACTACAATATCCTAGGAAAAATTTGGAATCTTTTGCTGACTGATCAAGATCTGCAAAAAGATGGAAAAAGTGTATACTAGGATTCATATGCCTAGTAGGGTGATTCAATCTCATTACTAGGGTTTGACTAATAATTCTATAGCCTCTAATGATCTTCTATAGCTTCCTCTCTATCCGATCTTCAAGTCTAAAAGTCTGAATTTTGGCCTATACATGAGTTTCTATGAAGATGACAACTTCTTGACAAATTTTGCAACTTTTCCTTCAAAGGATCTTTAAGCTTCAATTCACCTAGATCTACAAACACACATCAAGAGAGGAAAATGTGGTTTTGTTAGGGAATGGTGGTTTACCTTGGTCAAACCCTGTTTTGGTAATTAAACCTTGAAATGAAATGAAATAGCATGAAGGATTGATGAATGAATAAATGCATGTAACAATTCACCAAACCTTGTTGAAACCTTGGATTGTAAATCTGAAAACTAGCATGAAGTGGTCTCAATGAGTGTAGATCTTGATCATGAAACTTGAATAGGATAATGGTTGAAAAATTGATTAGATCTTGAATGCTACATCAACAAATTATCTCAACAACATGCATGGTGCACTGAATCTTTGACATGATAATATGGATATTGATTGCTACAATAATCTTCTACAAATATTCCCTTGAATGCCTTGTTGAATTCTCTTAATTACTTTATAATTCTTTTGTGAAATCTTAGGATTATTGACTAAAAATTTCTAGGTGAAACTAAGTGAAATAGCCTTCTATTTGTATAAGAGTTAATTTGCACCCCATGTGTAATTCCCCTTTTTTTCCTTTATCCACCTTAAAAAACCAAGTTCAAAGGCTTAATTCCACCTATTCCTGTTGCTTGCATCACACTTGGTGCCTATTTTAACTGTTGATGGAGGAGTTTCTATCGGGGACACTCACGCGACATGTAGACGTTTGCGTGGCGTGCTTATGTCCCTGATAGATTCTCGCATCTAGAGCCTATAGAGGCATTACACTTCCCATTGGGGTTCAATCTGTAACAACCTCCTTGGCCGACTGACTTGAATATGGCCATTTTTCTTCACCTCCCCTTTAAATTCATTCTTTCCATATGAATTTAAGCTTCTTCTGATCTTCTTCCATCTTCTACACATCTCTTCACCACTTTTGAACTTCATTCACAAGCTTGACAAGCTCTTCTCAAGCTCGACACAATTTCTTCACCACCCTTCGAACACTTTACACTTCACAACATCAACATCAACACTCTACCACTTTAGTTGACCAAGTGTGGAGCAAAACACCATTGCAGCAGAGGCTTGAGTTCCTTTGATTTTCTCCCCCATTAGCCTTGAGCGCTCTTGGTGGAGGTGGTAAGCTTTCACTCCTCTCCTCTATTACTTGGTTGAGTAGCATAACATTATTTTGTAGTGATTTAACTACTCTTTACTTCATTTCTACTTTTCTCTCTATCTATTTGGCTGTTTGTGGAGGTGGGAACACCAAAATGGGGTTTGACTGAGGCAGACCCCTATACAGCCACCCAACAATTTCTCTCTCCCTCTTGTGTGTATTTCCTCACATGGTCTTTTGTATTGAAGAAACCCATGAGTTGCAAGCTTCATCACTCACATGGTCATAAGTATTTCCTTTCTTCTCCTTATTGTCTCTATTCAATTTCAATCTTATTACTTCTTGTTGCTTTCTTACATTTTAGAAGTTCTCAATAATCAGAGTGTAAGTCATCACTTAGTTATTTTTTGAGAAATTCTCTCTCTTTGGTCTGTACAAGATGCTAGTGCACCTCTGGGACACTAGCACGCCACATTGTCCTCTACTTTTTGCACTGACATCCTTTGGCTGAGAGCTTGTTGGTTTGTCTAGAAAATCTTTGTGACCTGCTCTTTCAAATTCTCAAAACTTCTATTATTGTTCCATTGAGGTAGTATATGGCAGTTTACCCTGTGAGGCTCTCTAAGTGAAGAGAACTCGTGAGTACTAAATCCCCCTATATTATAGTATTTATACTTTTTTATGCCTAATTTCTTGAAATTACAATACTACAAGCCAACATCAGATCTAGGATAAGAAAATCCCACCAACAATTTGAATTAAATTAGGTCCAAGTTAAAGTGAGATTCATATAATAGGTTGGGCATATGAGTCCCAATGACTTAAACCTAGGGCATAGATTCCAAGAAGTGTCTTGTTCAATGTAACATTTAAAATTAGGTCTCGAGACCTGGGTGGGACTCATACACCAAAAGGGGTGTATGAGTTCTAGATCCCTAGATCTAGAACATGTAACCTCGAATATTAAATTATGATTTTCCATTTGTTAAGTGTAGGGATTATCCATAGAAAAATGCATTTAATAAGGCTTGTGGATGCAAAGTAGGACTAATCAAGGCATAAATGAACCAAATTTTAATTGAAAGGGCCCAAAATTTAATGTGAATGTGTAAAGCATATTACAACACCAAATTATGGCATCACTTAGCTCATCTTATCAATTATTCCAAAATTAAGTGAGGAAAAGGGATACTTTTTCTATCACTACATTTAGCCCCCACTTTAGTGAGAGAATAACCTTGTGTCAAACACTAAAGTAGATGAATTCACATCAAGAGGTGTACAAGTGTACCAATGCTAGTAATATAAGATGACAACAATCAAGAGGGTTGCATAAGCCCCCAAGATCAAGATCCTATGGTAGACCAACATAGGCACCAAATAATACACATGTGAATGATATTTGAAGCAACAACAAGATAGAAGCATACACTATCAAAAACATAAAGAAGATTTAAGAAAAAGGAGAAAGAAAGGTGGATCAAGCCTTGATTATTTTCCAACTCTATATGGATCAATCCTTATCCAAAAAAATGTTTAAAAGGTGGTACATGATGTCCACTATGCAAAAAAAAAACATGCTCACATGGGCTAATGGAATCTAGTATTCACTAGGTGAGAACTCAAAAAGTTGAAACACACATGCATGTGGCTAGTATGTGCTGACACACAAAAACAAGTGGCTATGGGAAATTTGTTCCTATGGTCACCTCCAATACGTACTAACCATACCAAAGCTATACCTCTTGATAAATTTGATAAGGTTCGACAAAATGAAACTTTAAGCTTATGAACAACATGAAAGCAAAGATTTGTTCAAAGGGACTTTTCTTAGTTCATGTAAGGCCTCTTCTTAAGGAACATCTATCCTAATGTAACCAAGAGAGGACAAATCAAAGAAATATCATGCTCTTAGAGGAAATCAAACCCCAATGACATCACCATGAAAAGGATACATCGTAAGAAGAAAGAAAATCACACAATGAAACATGAGAAATGTCAAAAGTTCACATGTGGCAATGTATGCCCCACTTTAAAGTAGCCAATAAAGAAGAGATGAGATCTTATTCATAAAACCCTATGCCAAGTCATATGTTCTCAAATGAAACTACATCATGAATAAAGGGTTTCCCTGAAAATGTAATGCTAAACATAGAAAGAAAAGTACATCACATGTAAGCTAACTTAAGGCATGTCTTCCACATCCTAAGATTTCTCTTATATATACATGGAAGGTGGTCAACTAGAAAAAGAGACAACAATAGTGTAAGACATGGATGAGCTAATATGATTGATGAGAACTATAATAGAATGAAAATTCATATCAATTGGAGGAACTAGGTGCTGCAACACAAGGAAGAGCACCACACTCTTTAAGATGTTGAATTTTATTAACCAAAGTCTTACATTCATTAGTAGAAGGACCATGAACTCTATGATATGCACAAAATGAGCTCTTGTAGTAAAATTTCTTTCATGTTCTTGGAGGGAGAGATATCAAATGATCTTGAAGGAGTCTCGAGAAGATACTTTCTTGATCAATAGTAGAGGATGGTCCTTCATTTTGCAAGAAAGATATCTCTTGCTTAGTACAAGATGCCATACTTACACAAGACTCTTTAGATTACAAGATTTTGTTGTCTTCTTCAAAGGAAGGCATAAAATATAATGAAATCCAATAATTACTAAGACATGTCCTAGGAGTGCTTTGTGTGATGATATTAATGTTAAGTGAAGAATTCTTTGTTTCTTTTGTTTCTTTCAAAGGATAATAACCAAGACCACTAGTTTCTATTAGTTTAGGCTGCACTAATGCTAAAGTTGGCTTAGAAGAATATTTTCTAAGAGTGTTGATATTGATTGAAGGCTTGTATATTTCTTTTGAGGGACAATAACCAAGACCACTAGTCATTTCTTATGTCCTAGGCTTTATAGGGACATACATACCTTGTTCTTTAGCACCACATCCTTTTCCATTGTACCCAAGTTGTTTCATAAGTTCATAACCTCTTACATAAAGCTTCATTTCTTTCAGATTTGGTGGTTGCTCATAATCAACTTCATTAAATCTTTTTGTGTAATTTGATTCTTCTCCTAAAGTGGTTGAGGTGAATTATTTTTAATTTTGAGTTGACATTATCACATTTTCTTTTCCCTTTTCAAACTCTTTTGCTATGATATTGTATTTACCCATGATTGTTGGTGTGAAATATAAGTAAGCACAATTATCTTCCAATAACTTTGTAACTTCTTCATTATGCTTTTATTTTTCTTTCTCTTGTAAGTGTTCCACTTGTGTGGTTGGTGTTAATGTTTTCAAAGGACTTTTCTTTTCTTTCTAAGTGTGCAAACAACTTTCAGGTTTAGGATAAGCCTAGATTGTGTAAACTTTATTGTTGTAAACATCATTTTATGATGAAGAGTAGAAGGTAATAATCACATTTCATGAATCTATGGTCTACCTAAATGAAGATTATATGAATTATTGTGAGGCATAACATGGATACTAGTTTGCAATGTTCCCTTTCCAACTGTAATAGGTAATGTGATCATACCAAGTGGTTGTTTCCCTATGTTATCAAACCCATAAATAGATAAAGAATTGGGTTGAATTTAGCTTTTATCAACTTTGATCTTGTCAAGAATGTTTAAACTATGCATTAAGTGTGGAACCATTGTCAATCACAGTTTCTTTTATTCTTCACATATTAATCTTAGCTATTATCATGAAGGTGTCATTTTTTTTTTACTTCTAATGGAGGGAACTCACTTTGGTGAAAAACAATATCAACATTCATTCCTTGAATTAGGGCTGCTATATCATTCAAGTTTACACTAGGGGAAACCGCATCTTGTTGCAATGCACTTTGAAGAATATTATGATGACTAGTTGAGGCTTGAATAAGGTCCCAAAAGGATATCTTAATAGGATTATTCTTAAGTTGTTCAACAATATCATATTCATTTCCACTTTGTAAGGAAAATGAGGAGCACTAGGCAAGATAGATTGAGGCAAGGGGAGGGATGTTAGAGTTTTTTGTATTGGTTGCATATTTTTTCTAGTGTTACATGTATGAGAAACAATATTATAACTTGGTTGTTGCAAAACATTTTCATTATAAAGTTTCCTTTTAGGTGGTTCTAAGATAAGCACAGGTTTATTATGAACTTGTGATCGAGGGTGGATAAATGATAGTTTAGGCTTAGGATAGTACTTTAATGGATATTTAATGTGCATAACCTCAAAATATTTATCCTTATTTTCATTGTCTCTTAGTGAAGGAGAATCTAATTTCACTTCATCACCTTCATCTAAGGAAATCATATCACTATTTTCAATGTTTTTTTTTTCTTTTACCATGTTATCTTCCCTAGTAGGAGAATTTTTAGGAGAGCAAAAAACTAGAAATTCATGACATTCAAAGGTTGTTTCATCTAAGATAACTTTATTACAAGTAGGGGATTCATCTATGGTTGGATTTTCTTACTTATCATAGAGAAGAGAAAAAAATAAGAATCTCATAACTCTCATTAGTTTGATCTTCTAACACGAAAATATCTTCATCACAAATAGGAGATATATTAGGAGAAGACCAAATTTGATTGTCATGATTATCCATTTTGTTCTCTTTCACTAAAGAATTTTCATACAGTAGAGAGATGAACTTTTTCTTAGTATGCTTAGAAAGGTAAGATACTAATATTGTTTGACCAAAAATGAAAAGTACTTCTAACCATCTTATGAGATGCTTCAAGAATGTAAAAAAATTATATCCAAAGATGAAAATTAATTTTATCCAATTTATGCAAAGCTTTAAGAATGCAAACAATGTATATCAAAAATTGAAGACCACTTTTATCAAACTTAAATGCAAAGCTTCATGAATGTAAACACTATGTATGGAAAAGTCGTGCCATAGAAAAATGGACCCTTTTCTTGAAATCAGATTAATTCTTGATAAAATGGACTTAATGAGGTGTTAATCTAGTGTTGTGAGACATTTTATGTATCCACACTAGGTCTTGGACCCTTGCAAATTGAATAACATGCTTCTAACAATGTCTTTTAAAGTTGTAAAGTCTTGACAAGGACTTCATCACTTTTCTAGACTTAATTAACCTATTACTCCCTAATTCAAAATCATAAAATATGTTTCATAACATTATTACATCAATCTAGAAAGTTCTTAATGTAAACTTAGTGATAATCTAGTGTTGTAATGTGTCTTGCACATTCACATTGATTTTTGTGCCTTTTTAGGCTATGTGGACCTAATTTTAGTGTTGTAAAGTGTATTTAATCACACTTTCACATTTATTTATGTGTCCCAAGCCCTATTTCACATTTTCATCATCACAAATAGGTCCTAATTAACCCATATTGTGCATCACGAGGCTTTAATTGATCAAATACCTGACATGATGGCATTTTAGACCTTATTTCCTAATTCCTTGGCTTCTTAGGTGTTAGAATGGCCCTTGTGGTACCCATTCACCATGCATGGTGAATCATTCCAATCAAGGTGGGACCCATTCACCATGTGTGGTGAACAAGTCTGATCTGGCCCCCATTTTGACCTTTGAGCAGGAAAAAGTGAAATTTCAAGTTAATTTTCACTACATGTCGGCATTAACTGAGGTATTGTTAGGTACTAAGGCACAATAGTCTATAAATAAGTTTTTCAATCCTCATTTTACATCTAAAAACTCAATCCATATCCATTTTTCATTATTCATTCATCAATATTTCACTCCAAGTCTAGCAAGCTAGGGTTTCTTCATTAGAAGTCTTCAAACTAGATTTCCAAAGCATTCAAGGGATAATTCTACATGTTATGTTACAAAATTTCAAGATCAAAATCATCATGACAAGGTAATCAATTCCATTTTATATGTTTCATTACTTTATTTCATCACTTTGGTTTAATTACCTAAATGAGGTTTGACTAAGGCAAATCCCCGTGCTCTAACATTCAACATATCTCTCTTTTGTCTTTAATTTTTGTAGATTTAGGACTCTTGGAAGCTTGGAAATATTTGGATATCAAGTTTCAAAGTCATTCAAGTCATATATTCATCATTCAAGTCAAAAAATCAACAAAAAGTCACTTTCAGACCCGAATTCAACAATTTTAGAAGTAGAGACCTCTAGGAGACAAAAGTATAGATCTAACCCCATAGAATCAACTCTTGATTTTGTAGATTCCTATAGGAGGAATAATTCACCACCTATGGTGAATGAGTCCCATTTGTGGGCCTGAAAAGTGGTTTTCTCATATTTCAGCTCCTAACAGTCAAAAATAGGTTTCCATAAGTTTTTACCAAAAGTAGGACTAATTTGCAATGCATGGTGAATTAGTCCTAGTGGTCATTAATAGAGGCTTTTTAGACATTCCAGAATATTATAGTAACATAAACCTATCTCTAGGTGCACTCTATTCAGTCTCATTCATTTTTGTTTTCATGTGTTTAAGTTTATAGTTCACATTTGCAATCAACACTATGTTTTCCAACACTTTTGCATTAGGCTAGAATACATTATTTTTTCTACATTTCCATTAAGTTTCCAGCGTATAAAAACATCTTCACACACATTCCACACTCCTGTTTCCATTCTTTCTAAAGTTAACAAAGCCATTTTGGCCCATTCTCCCCTCCTTTTAGGTGAAAAACCCTAACAAGGAGCTAAAGATTTTGTGGGTGCCAAAATCTTTGTTAAATTTTGGTAAACCTTCTATTTTAATTCCTTCTTTTCTGATTTTTGAGTTCATTATTTCATAATAGATTAGCTTCCATTTTATTTTGCATTAGTTAGCTTGAATTATAGGGTTTCATTGTTGCATGTGTGAAAAATGCATATTAGGTTACCTTTTTGCATCTTCCATCCTTCAAAGATGCTAAAATTCTGCATTTTTCATTTCTACCTACACCATGTAGCATTCTAAAAACATATAAATCAGTCACAAAGTTTTGAAAATCTTGAAGAAAGTCCATACTAGGACTCATTCACCACCCTTGGTGAATCAGTCCCTTCTTACCCCTAAAACATCATTGTAAAAAATTTAGAAATTTTCTTTTAGGCTTGTGTTTGGTGGCTTAACTTGTATATATAAGTCAATTGCATTTTTGTAGCATACATTTCACTATATTTCATCTAAATTAGCTCATTCCATGAATTATTTAATTTCACTTTTGCATTCACAACCTTTCATTTTCAGATTATTATAGAAAATTAGTTTACTTAAAAACTAAAAATTGCATTTTCTTTTATGTCATTGCATTGTACTTTCTTTCCTTTTCCTCATAGCATGTTTTCCTTTAAAAGGTTTGGCTTTGATTTTGCTAATAGTGGATTGTATAAGTACAACATTCCCTTTGATGAGTCCGCTTTTGATTTCCATAATGAGGACTTTACGAAACATGACCAAACCATTCGTGCAATCCTTAATCTTACATTTCCCATTGGTGTGAATGGAGGTGTAGACAATCATAACAATCATACTTGTTCTTCTCCCAATACCTCTCCTACTCATGACGAAGGTATCTTGGTGAAAGAAGTTACAAGTCTTGAGGGTCCTGATTCTCCCTTTCCTTATTCCCCTTTGGACGATGTTAGAAAACAAAAACATAAGATCATCAACACCAATTTGCTTATCCCAAATTCATCTCTCCATACCTTCCCTACTTGTACGATGGATTTCATACAAGAGGATACAATCTTGAATGATCATGAAAATCACATTTATCAAGGGGTATTTGCAGGATCATCATGGAAAAAACAAGCCCTTAAGTGGTAGGAAATTTAGAAAAATTAGACTTAGGCAACTTGACATAAAAATTTGAATAAGTTATGTGTATTATTTCAAAAATATGTAAGAATAGAATCTATAGCAAATTGAATTTAGTTTCTAAACTACTAGGTTTATTTATAAAAAATATATATTTGGCAAAAAATTTAAATTTCAATGCAGTAGTACTTAAATTTCAGGGAAAAAATAAGAAGTAGGTTTTTGTTTGACCACCCTAACCACAATAAAATGATAATAATTTTTTATAAGATTTTAGATATAAGTAGATGACTCATATATCGATGTGATGCATAATTTTTTCTAATTTTTTTCCAAGTAAATAATTAATTATGATTTTTTTATTACAAGTTTTAAAACATATAAAAATTCATATGTCTAACCACCTTAACTTGGTCAAAACTTCATGAAATTCAATTTATTTTCTTAATACTATAGTATGCAAAGTAGAGAATGTGATACATGTTTTAGATTCAAAAAATGTGATACTATTTCAAAGCTATAGATGTTTTTCAATAAGCCTATCAATCAAGACTTTAGTCGTAATTCAAATAGAAAATGAATAATAATTATTTATTAAATTCAAAGTAAAGCATAATTTATATTGGTGGAAAGCTAATAATCTCCTATAAAAACCCTTTTCATTTCATCAATTTTGGGTGAAAAAAAGTCATCAGCCACATACCCTACACATACCCATCATATCACCACTTTTTGGCCCATCATGATCCTGCACATACCCCAAGAGGATATATGGATTGAAAGCAATAACCTTCCCTCTCTCTCCTTCCTAATTTTCCTAACATTTGGAATGACCTCTTTGACCAAAAGAGTTTAACCATTCATGAAAATCATAATTGTCCTCCTCTTGATGTATTCACCACTTGTGATGAAGCTTCTTTCCAATCCTCAATCTTGTATGACTATACTACAAGCTCTCCTAGTAGGTTGGATAACTTGAAACATGAGAATGGGACCTTCAAGAAAATGGACATTCAACAAACACCTTCTCCTAATCCTCCCCCTCCTGACAATCCCATCATTGATCATTCCCCTATTGGCAATGAAGTCACTTTGGATGATCCAAATATTAATTTTCATGCACATGTGGTTTTCTATTCTCCTAAAAACTCTCCTTCTAGGGAGGATATTATGATCCAAGACAATCATAACATCCTCTTCAAAGAAAATGAAGAACCTCCCTTATTATGGGATGTTAACAATATTAAACCTCATTATACCCTTTATCTTCCTTCCAATAAACATAAACTTATCCCTTACCCACCTTCACACAACCAACAAACTCAAAATAAGCCTAAACTATCCTTTACCTACCCTCACATTTGCTTCATCCATCTAATCAACCATGCCACACTTTATACCCACCTAACACTAACGTATTGTCGCAATCTAGTGACGATATTGTTTCTCATACATATAACACTCTAAATAACCCACAACTGCCACAACCAATTCCACCATCATTACCTTTACCTAATTCACTTAGGGCCCCTCATTATAACCCACCTACAAATGAGTATGATCTTGTTGAACAATTAAAGAATACTCCTGCAAAAATTTCCGTTTGGTATTTACTTTAGATCTCACCACATTACAACAATATCCTTCAAACAACCTTACAACAAATTGTGATTCCTACTATTACAACTTTGAATGATGTGGAAAGTTTAACCCAACCAACGAATCAAACTAGTCTTGACATTACTTTCCATCCACATGTTCTCTCTCCTTTAGAGTTTCACAAACAAAGTGATGCTTTCATGATCATTGCTCAATATAAATGGGCATGCATAAAGAGAACTCTTATCGATAATGGTTCTACTCTTAATGTGTGTAGTGTGAGTCTCCTTGATCAATTAAAAGTTGATAGGTCACAAATAATACTTGATTCCACCCCTATTCAAGGATTTGATTATTCCACAAAGCAACCGCTTCATGTAACCACTTTTCCTCTTATAGTTGGGGTGTTAGAAACCAAGATCTAAAATTCAAACTAGAAAAGCCTTCCACAAAAGAGAAAATCAGCAAAAAAAGAAAGAGCTTTGCAAAAGATGTGCAAAATATTATTATTTAGTAATTCATAATTACATGAGATAATTTTCTTTATAAAATCAAAGATGCATAATCCTAATCTTATCTTGAGCAACAAGATAGCTCAACAAGATAAGGATGGGAATAAATAACCTAGGAATTAAAATATCACCTAAGTAAAGTTATGCAAGTGTAATTAAATATTAATTACACTAACACTCACCCATAAGTGCAACTTAGGGAGACTAAAAAAGCATGCACCTAAAACTAAGATGAATGCAAGAAAGCATGAATGGGTCCCAGCAACAAGGCCTGATAAGGTACCCAAGTACAAATGCAATAATGAGGTAGAGAAGGAAAACCTAGTGGGAAAAAACCCCCCTCTAATGAGATGATTGCTGCAAAGAAGCACTGGTAGAACACTATGGAGTAACATTGGAACTGTAATCTGACAAGCAAGGAAAGATACTTCTATCTACAAGAAACCAAATTGGAATCATAATAATGTGATAGTAGACCTGATGCCATGAAACACTAGAAAAATCACAAAGTAGAACAACCCTAGAATCTGTGAAGCAACAATAGATGAAATGATGACATAATCTAGAAACTGTGTATCTCGATGTCGATGCCAAAATGAGACTGAAACTCTTTCATTGGAAGAAGTACCATAAAGACTCTAGAACATTAACCATAAAAACATGACCCTCAAACTAAGAAGGATATGAACCAATGTGGATCAATAACCATAAAATCTCAATCTAAAGTGTGAACCGATGTGAATCTGATATGTGTAAAGCTAAGACAAGATGTGGCCAAAAGAAACTATAGAAACTAGATACAACCCATGCAATTTATCATCAAAATAATATGGAGATCAAAGTGCATGCACACTCTAATTAGATTATTATGCAAGAAAACCCTTGATGGAACTATATCTCAATTCATTTATTACAATAAGCCACCAATTGTAAAAGGAGAGAATACAAAAACATGCATAAAAAAAAATAATATGATGTGATACTGAAATGAACTGCAAATATTAAAGTTTCACCCTTCCAATTGCCAAAACATCCAAGTAATCTCCAAAAAATCCAGTGGGACAAATATGGAATAACGATCAACTTGGGATAGATACAGAAAAAAGTGCATGGACAACAATGTAGAGCTCCTCAATACATTACAAATGCCACAAAGAAGGTGAAAATTAGAGATCGTGGAAAAAAGTTATGAGCTCAAAAGCCATAATTGAAAATCTGAATTCAAGTAGAAATAAATGTAGCTAAGCAAAAAATTACTAAAATTGAACTACACCAATAGAAAGTGCTCAGAACTAGCTCTTTGGTGATATCTCATTTGCCTGATTTCGATACTGTATGCCCAAGTTACGCCAAAAAGAAAAAAAACTGCTCCTTGAAGGAAAACTAGGGTTAGGAGGGGGCAAAGAGGGCTGACCATACGTTGACATCATGGTGACATCAACACTTCACAAGGAAAAATTTGATGGCCTAGAGGCTGTCGGGGCAAAAAGGGCCCCCCTGCTAGAAAAAATTTATGGCCGCCAGTATATGCAGTATCAGGTCAGAATATTCCATAGCCGATGGGTATTAGGCATAGGGCTCTTGGTCTTTCAATATGACCATAGGTTTTGTGCTAGGCAGTCGGGGGTTGGGCACATAGCGCCCATTCCCCCATATGACCACTAGCTCTACAAAGGGGACCACAGGGGCTAGAGGTGCCGGTTGCGGACTGGTGGCCACCACTCGATGGGTGCTCCTCCTAGTGGTCGTTGGGTGGCGCTAGGGTGGTAGAGTTCTTTTGAATGGAAGGAACCAAAGCTTTTGAAAAAAAATCATTTTTCTAATTTTTTTTTGAATTTTTTGCCTTGGATTGAGTGCTAGGGAGTATGTATGGGCCCCTGGGCAAAACAATTTTAAATTCCAGATCAACTACACCAAAATTGATGAAATGAGAAGCATTCATAGGGTTTTTGGCCGCTGCAAATCTGATGGTGACCTCCTTTTGTGCCCAAAGTGCCTTGAAAAATTAGCTACCTCCAGAGCTTGCAAAAAATCACCAAGCTTAAAACCCTCATGTATTTGGAAAATGATGACCAAAATCTACAAAATAAAAGCCAATCCTAACTTTTTCTAGTGCTTTGAATCCAATGGTGAAGCCCAATCTGATCCAAGACTCTGTATAAATGAACTCAAGGAATGATACCCTTGAGGAATCCTGAACAAACTTTGCAATGATTTTCTCAAAAATTTGAGAAGGGGCTACAAATCAAGGCTATGATACCATGTTAGAAACCAAGATCTGAAATGCAAACTAGAAAAACCTTCTACAGAAGAGAAAATCAGAAAAAACAAGAGCTTTGCAAAAGATGTGCAAAATATTATTATTCAAGAATTCATAATTACATGAGATAATTTTCTTTATAAAAGAAAAGATGCATAACCCTAATCTTATCTTGAGCAACAAGATAGCTCAACAAGATAAGGATGAGAATAAATAACCTAGCAATTAAAATATTACCTAAGTAAAGTTATGCAAGTGTCATTAAATATTAATTACGGGTATGTACAAAATAATCATGGAAAAAACAACCCCTTAAGTGGAAAAAAATTCAAAAAAATTAGAGTTAGGCAACTTGACATAAAAATTTGAATAAGTTATATATATTCTTTCAAAAATATGTAAGAATAGAATCTGTAGAAAATTTAATGTAGTTTCTAAACTACTAGGTTTATGTTAAGAAAAAAA
>VDFB02325926.1:39027-68570 GCA_007258455.2 Sequoia sempervirens | reverse complement strand
GTCTTGGCGAACTACGGGTGTCTTATCAATGGAAAAGCTAACATCGATATGACCTTTGAACTTCGGTATGATGTCTCATCAAATGGCGATTGTCTCGTCGATGAGAATGTTGAGGTCGATGTGACTTGAAGACTTCGGTGTAATGTTTGGGCAAAGAGCGATAGTCTTTCCGACTGATGAACTCTTTGGAAAACCTTGTGATCTTCGGTGTGAGGTCTTGGCAATATGATGAAGTCTTAGCGATAGCTCTATGGACTCGGTGTAACCTCTTGTCGATGGGGACAACTCTTGGTGATATCGAATGTTGGTTGTGTTGGCATCAGGGAGACACGGTTAGTGTCTCACCAACATGACAACACAAGTTGATTGTTGTTGACCGTTTGAAGATTTTCCTACATGGTGTGACCTAGACGTATTACCTTCTATGCAAGGAAGTGGAAACATCTACGATGTTGAGCTGGTTGATTCGATAGTTGTGATCCGATAGTTGGAAGCAAACCAATTCACAGAGACCATTGAGAACAAATGCATATATGTATGCATTGGACGTTATTAAGAAGTGTAAGACAGAGTTGAAGAGCCGAAGAGAAGAAGAGAGAGAGCCAAGTGGCTGGCTAAAAATCCAAGGCCATCAGGCAGAAGCAGAGGCAGGGTTATGTTGTCAAACTCTCTCATGTGTACTAAGTGATCAGTTGCTACCAGTTGTATCTAGAATGAACAAGATGTAATCTCTAAAAAGGCTATGAGCTTGAAATTGTATTGTAACTGTTTGTTGCTGAATAATACAATGGCTCGATCTTTGGAGTGTGGGGTTTTTTATCCGAAAAGATTTTCCCCACGTAAATCTTTGTGTTTTGTTGTTTGTCTCATCTTTCATGTCTGTATTGGTTCTATTAGAGAATTTTTTAATGCATGTTGTTGAATTTACATGTGTTTTTCTCAGAAGGATTAATGTGGAAAATAAAATGTGTCTATTTCCAATTTAGGACATATTTGTATGTGTCTTTGAGGCAACCTAATCGAAATGAAAGTTACCGAAGGCACTACTGTTCTTAGAGATTTCTCTGAGATGCACCAATTTTTCCTTACAATTTTAAATAGAAAGAGAGAAAGAGGTGATCCTTGAAAAGAATGCACACCATGAAAAACTAGTTATTCTTTCCCCCCAATCATAGAGACAAAGAAAACCACCAAGAACTATCATGTTACTTCCAATAGAGATATGGTTGCACCTAAAATTGTACCACCATGAATGGCAATGAGCAAGACACATAAAGCTACCAATGCCACATAGTGATGAGCAACATGATAGGATGAAAAGTAGTATCAATTAGAGGAAATAGGTGCATCAACACAAGGAAAAGCACCACAATCCTTAAGATGTTGAATTTTATCACTCAAATCCTTGCATCCATTAGTTGAATGATCATGTATTCTATGATATGCTCAAAATGAACTTTTGTTGTAAAATTTCTTTCGTGTTCTTGGAGGAAGAGATATCAAGCGAGCTTGAAGAAGCTTTGACAAGGTACTCTCTTGATCAATAGTAGAATATTTTCTTGTCAAATATATCTCTTGGTTAGTACAAGGTGTCATACATATACACAAAACTCTTTAGACACAATAGCACAACAGCAAAACAGGCAATTAGCGCCGAATTTTACATCAGATTTTAGTGTATTTTGATACATGACTTGAACAATTTGGCTGGCATTAAACTCGATGCAAATAGGCATGGTCAGTTCGGCATCGGATTTAGTGTCGAATTTTCCACCGGATTTAGCGTCGGCTTTAGCACCGGAAAATCATAGCGCCTCTGTTAGCACCTAAAATAGCGTCGGGAAGTAATGTCAGAAATTGCACCAAAATTGGAACCCAATTTGGCTTCTGATTTTGCTTCCATGTCTACTTCCATTTTTGCTTCTAGTTTTTCTTATAGTTTTACTTCTAGTTTTTCTTCTAGTTTTGCTTCCAGGTTTGCTTCTGGTTTTGCTTCTAGTTTTGCTTCCTGTTTTTCTTCTAGTTTTGCTTCCAAGTTTGCTTCTAGATTTGCTTCCAATTTTGCTTCTAGGTTTGTTTCCAATTTTGCTTCCAATTTTGCTTCCAAGATTGCTTTTGGTTTGCTTCTAGTTTGGCTTCCATTGTTGCTTCCTTTTTTGCTTCTAAAAATGCTTCTTGTTTTTCTTCCATTTATTAATTTAATATGTTTTATTTCAATTTAATTAGTTAAATATATTGTGCCTCTTAAATAACATATGATTATAGAGTGAGTAATTTAATTATTTAACTCATGATTAAATAATAATATAATTATTGTAACATGATCACTATCTATAATTAAAACAAGTGAGTCAAATATCTATAATTTAATTGAATTTGACAACATCCATCCTGAGCAGTAAATTAAAATCATCATACTTAATAAATATCCATCCAAAAATCATCAACCACTTTTAATATATATAAATTGACAAGTCAATACTGATAAGATCATCATCATATATAACTAGAACAAGTGAAAGTCAAATATGCCAATACATCAAAAACATGTCAAAATGATACATGTCCAACAGTCGACATAAGTGAAAATGATACATGTATAAATGATATAAATAAAATTGATAAATTATGTAACTCAAATTGATACAAGTCAAGATGATACATGTCCAAATGATATAGTGAAAATGATACATGTCAATATGATACAACTCAACAATATAGTACTATAGGCCGTGAAAATGATACATATGATAGTAACCATGAAAAGAGACATCATAATGATATATCAGAAATGATCCATGACATAGTCTATATGATCATGAATTTCACTGGTTACTATCACCAATTGTCTCATCATCATCATCACCATCATCATCATCATCATAGTCGTCGTTGTTGCCGTCATCATTGTCATCGGCCTCAGTGTCTTCCGTATCTACATCATCATCATCCTCTGCCATGTGATCTGTACCGGCAGAACCAATATTTTGTGGATCTATATCATGTTGAGGGTCATCTTGATCTTCTGGAAGACCCATGCTCTGCAAAAAAAAACATTTAAAATGAAAATTTATTATTTATTTCATACAATAATTTTTTTTATTATATATCTAATATTAAAACATATGAGACGAAACCATAATCATGAATTACATCATATAAAAATGCACATACCATAATAAAATTTCAAAAAAGTTACAGCTAATACTGGTGAGTTAGGAGAAACTTCAGCTTTCAAAAACAAAGCCAATTAGGCTAGCAAACTTGTGGATCAGGCCAGCATTTGGTGGAAGAGGAAGAAAAATGATTGGAACTCTAGAGGCCCACCATAATGGATTTCAGTATTCAACCATGAGAGCAGAAGAGAGAGTTGATATCATGTATCAAAACATTAAGCATGCATTCTTCCAGCCTTAAGGCGGTATAGCGGTGTATGATTTTGATCATTATTTGATGAGTGTCGATGAGACAGTCTTATTTGTCTTACCAGTATCTCAATGTCTCATCGACATTAGATCTTATGTTGCTCTGATGTTGGTTGTCGATGTCAATGAGACAAGTTAATATCTCTTTCCTATATGCCACTATCTCATCAATATTTTCCTTCGGCGATATTTCTTTATATATCGGTGTAACTCTGTCGTGTCAGGGAGACTTGTGATTATCGTTGCGGTATGGCAGTGTTTTGCCCTTCCCTTCAGTTGTTTACTGCTCTACCACCTTGCTCAAGGCTTCTTATTGCGAGGTTGCGGTGTATAATGCTCTACTGCATATGTTGCTCACCTTCGTGGCAGTCTAGCAGTGTATGCTTTTGGTCATTACTTGAAGAGTGTCGATGAGATAATCTTATTTTTCTTACCGATATCTCAATTTCTCATCGAGATTACTTCGTTATATCCAAGAGTTGTGTTTCGTCAAGCACTTGTAGATATACCTTGTCGATGTGACATAAGTGATTCTCTCTTCGATATGCTTGTATCTTGTTGACATTTCACTATTTTACATCGCCTATGAGACATAAATAAGTCTCTTCAACATAGGGGTGTCTAAACCGGTGCTAAACCCGAAGTTGAACTCAAAGCTAAAGTCAGAGCTAAAAGTGGCGCTAAACTTGGATCCAAAGTCGGTGCTAACAACAGCGCCACACTTGAAGCCAATATCGGCGCTAAAGGTGGTGCTAATTTTGGTGCAAATTAGTGCCTAAATTAGCACCGACTTGTCCTGATTGATACAAATAAACGCCAAAAATAGTGCCATCCCGATAAATAGCACCGACGTTTTCAAATAATTGGCAAAAAATACATTAAAATAGTGGGTGGAAGCAAAAAAATGGAGAAAATCACAAGGATTTGTTGTAGTGAGATTGTGAGATTTTGTACTCTCCCTTAAAGGAGGGTGTAGAATCTAATGAACCCCAATCATTACTAAGACATGTGGTTGAAGATGTCCTAGGAGTGTTTTGCGTGATGAAATTGATATTAAGCAAAGATGTATTTGATTCTTTCGTTTCTTTTCAGGGACATTAACCAAGACCACTAGTTGTTTCTATCAGTTCAGGATGCACCAAGGTTAAAGTTGTCTTAGAAGAATCTTTTGTAATAGTGTTGGTATTGAGTGAAAGTTTTTTTTATGCTTTTGTTTCTTTTGAGGGACAATAACCAAGACCACTAGTGGTTTCTTGAGTGTTAGGATCTATAGGGACACAGATACCTTGTTCTCTAGCACCACATCCTTTTCCACTATAACCAAGTTGTTTCAAGAGTTCATAACCTCGTCCATAAAAATTTTCCATTTCTTTTCGATTTGGTGGTTGTTCATAATCAACTTCATCAAATTTTGTTGTTTTATTTGCTTCTTCTTCTAAAGTGGTTGAATTAGATGCTTTCAAAGGTTCTTCTGAATTTTTTGTTGACATTACCATTGGTTATTTTCTCTTTTTTCTCCCATGAATGTAGGTGTAAAATCTAAGGAACCCCAATCATCCTCTAATAACTTTGTGAATTTTTCAATATTGTTCTCTTTTTGTTCCTCTTGCACGGGTTCTACTTGTGAAGTTAGTATCAACATTTTTAAAGGAAATGTGTTGCCTTTCTTAGTGTGCAAACAACTTTTGGGTTCAGGGTCGGCCTTGATTATGTACACTTTATTGTTGTAGATATATTTCATTATACGATGAAGAGTTGGAGACATTGCATGCATTTCATGAATCCATGGTCTACCCAAAATAATATTATACAAAATATCTTGAGGTATAACATGGACAGGAGTTTGCAATGTGGCCTTTCCAACTGTAATAGGTAATGTGATCACACCAAGTAGCTGTCTTCTTATGTTATCAAACCCATGAATGGATAAAGAAGCAGGTTCAATCTTGCTCTTATCCATTCCAAGCCTATCCAAAAGGTTTATGCTACACATGTTAAGGGTTGAGCCATTGTGAACAAGGGTTCTCTTTATCCTACGCCTATTAATGACAGCTACTATCATGAAAGCTTTATGTTGTTTTTACACTTCCAAAGGAGGTAACTCACTTTGATCAAAAACAATGTCTATATTAATTGAATTCATTCCTTGAATTAGGTTTGCTACATCATTTGGTTGCACATTAGGAGGGATAAAAATTTGTTGTAAAGAACTTTGAAGCATCTTATGATAATCAGGTGAGGCTTGAATAAGATCCCATAAGAATATCTTAGCGGGAGCATTTTTAAGTTGTTCAACAAGATCATACTCCTTTCCACTATGGAAGGGAAAACGAGGAGCACTAAGCAAGATAGGTTGAGGTAATGGTAATGAATTAAGAATGGTTTGTGTTTACCTATTGTTCCTTGCGTTATATGTGTGAGAAACAGTATTATAACTCGGTTGTTGTGAAACATTGTTACTATCAAGTTGCATTGTAAAATTCCAGACATCTCCTAGGGATAATGGTTGCTTTTTATGTGGTCCTATGATAAGCACAAGTTTTTTTTTCACTTGAGGTTGATGTGAGGGTGGATAGATGGTAAAAAGTGGGTTAGGAGATGACTTGGGAGGTCCAATAATTAGAGGACTTGTAGGAGGACTCGAGGGATATAAATTTACATAACCTCAAAATATTTATCCTCATTGTGATGATCCTTTAGCAAAGGGGGGTCTAATGTCACCTTATCATCTTCATCTAATGCTTCTTTCCATTTTTGCAAGAATGCATTTGACTCTAGAACACACAAACGGTGTTGAGTTGACCCAAACTGAGAGAGGTTGGTTTGAAGGGATTTGATATCCACCTGTAGGTGTAAACAAAGCATTCCTACGTGTCACGAGCTCCCGAAACGACTTTGTCAAAGTTTGATAATTTTTGGCTTTTAGGGCTTTTAAGAGACTACCTTGAAAAGAGCACCCTAGAATGATTGGGTGATTTGGGAAATGAATTCAGACCTTCCCTAGTATTTACCTACCTACCTTGGCATGTCCATACTACCCATTCCTCAAAATTACTATAAATTTTTCATTTTTTGCTCTTAAGGCTCTTAGGACACTACCCCGAAAAGTGCACCCTAGAACAATCAGGTGACTTGGGAAACAAATTCAGACCTTCCTTGGTATTTACCTACCTACCTCAATGTTTTTGTGCTTCCCATTCATTAAAATTACTATAAATTGTACAAATTTTGTATTTTTTGCTCTTAAGGCTCTTAAGACACTACATTGAAAAGAGCACCCCAGAATGATCAAGTGACATGGGAAATAAGGTCAGACCTTCCCTAGTATTTACCTACCTACCTCGATGTCTTCACGCTACCCATTCATCAAAATAACCCAAAACTTGACAATTTTGCATTATTTGCTCTTACGGCACTTTCAAGACTACCTCGAATTAGTGCACTCCAGGATCACGGAGGGGCTTGGGAAACAAAAGGAGGAATTTCATAGTTTTGTACTATCCACCTTGACATTTTGGTACAGTTGGCTTCGCTCCATTATGCACATAACAAAAAAAATACTTCTTTCCATTTTTGTATTGCTTTCCACTAATAACTTTTGCAAGAATGCATTTGACACTAGAACACACAAACAGTGTTGGTTTGACCCAAATCGAGAGAGTTTGGTTTGAAGGGATTCGATAGCCACCTATAGGTGTAGACAAACCATTCCTACATGCCACAAGCTCTCCAAACGACTTTGTCAAAGTTAGACATTTTTTGGCTTTTAGGGCTCTTAAGAGACTACCCCAGAATGAGCACCCTAGAACGATCGAGTGACTTGGAAAACGAAGTCAGACCTTCCCTGGTATTTACCTGCCTACCTTGACATGTTCACGCTTTCCATTCATCATAATTACTAAAAAATTAACAAATTTTGCATTTTCCAATATTCATGTTTAATTTTAACCATTATTGACTTCAAAGAATGATCAATTGACTTTGTTGTTCATGTTTCTTATAATCCATACTTTCCTAATATTTATATGCAAGAATTTATCAACACAAGCTTTGAGTAGGACATAAGGTTCAATGGAAATGCATCTAGCATTGGAGTTCATGTTGCTTTCATCGTTCAATTACTTTTACTCAATGATTTTTCTATTTTTTAACAATTGGCTTGTAATATTGCAATGCATGTGTCTTTAATAGTAGCAATGATTTGATATGTACATTAGAAAGTGAGGGTATCAGTCTAGGAACATATTAGTTGTGTATCTAGGATAGTTGGTAGCAAGATGCATTGATGTATTTGTACATGAGGACATTGATAAAATTATATGGTCATTCTTAGTTGTATTGATGATTATGTGTGTGCACCTACTTATGTATGTTCATGAATGTCATGCATGTATATAATTTCACATCAAAATCACTCACACATTCTTACATTGGTTCATGTTGGCAACTACTTAATAGTCTCGATCAATGGTGAATACTTTAGACTTGTCTATGAATGAACTCTTGAATTAATGTATGTGAACCTTAATTTGATACACTACAAAAATACCTCCTAAAAAGTGATATGAAAATGTAAAAAACAATAAGTGAATGGTTTGAAGAGATATGAAAAGTTAAAAAACATTTTATCATTCTTCCAATTGAATAATCTCACACCACCTTTCTTTTTAATTTGGCTATGGTTAGTATGAGATTTACCTTCTCAATAAACATTACATAGTGCTTCTCATATCATTTTGCATTAATTTTAGCTTCTTTTGAAAAAAAATCAGCTACCCACTTCATTACAAGAGTTCCAAAAGCTAAAAAATGTCAAATGTAAATTCATTCAAGAGAGCTTTAAATCACATGTATCATTTTGTAGAGGAGTTATTTGAGCCCGTTTAGTACATAATTCTAATGTATTAAGTTATATTTTATTACTATTCTAATGTATTATTATACTTTTGAGTGTTATTGATGTTAAATTGAGTGTTCAACAACATCTAGAATACCAAATTTGACCTAGATATTTCACATAACAACTATGAGATCAACATTCGAAAAGTGGTGATAAAATTTGGTGATAACATTAGATAAATGGTCATAAAATTTGGTGAAGCTGCCAAAGGCAACCAAGTTTAACACTAACATAGATGGATTACCAATTGTAATTCATTAGTTCTATTAAAATGCAATTTTGTTAATCTATAACATGTTTTTTATCATAACTTTAAACCATCCTAAACTAATTATACATTCCAATTTTAAGTTTCAAAGTATAAATACATGCACGTGACGAACAAATTAGATCGACTATCAATTCTTTTATACCAAATTGTAGAATAATTATGTTTGTGTATATACAAATTTGGCATATATGCCTACTCAAAACAAGTTTTATAAAATGTGGCATATATGCCATCTCAATATCTATCAATCCCTAAATGTATCAATATCTAGCAAATCCTAATCTTTTGCTAGATCTTCAAAATTGATCCTCCTCGAAGTATTTGTTGGCTCTGAAGCTACCTAAACAATAACAATTCAAATCACAATTTAGATTAATTATGGACCAATGGTTGATAAGATAGACTACTAAATAGGAACTTATATACTATAATTTAGAATTGTCAAATTAACATCAAAATCACTATATTAAACTATAATATATCTAAAATGGAATTCTTGATTACCTCAATTCTTGCTCTTTTTTCTGCAAGAGTTCTACATATGATTGTCCTGTAGGACGATCAGGAGTCCTAGTATATCGAAATGGTCCTGGATTCGTCACATTGCTAAATTGGGCAGAGGATTATAGCAAGTAAAATAAAATTGATACAAATTAATATATAATTGTTGACAAATAATCATATTTACTAAACATATATCTACTCCTATCTAAACGTATATATTTGCAATAAAAAATAAACACATACCTCTTGGGATGCTTTTACTCTTGTTGTAGATAGGCTCATGATGGATGAACCAACTAAGATAGTTTCATATATAAAAAATGACAAGGTAAGACAATTTATATGCACATGTACATATAAACATAATGTTGAGAATATAAAAAAGCATATACCTATTGTGATGCTTCTTCCAATGTGTCAGAAGCAGTCATCATGACTACAAAAGTACCAGATTGTTGCATAAAAAGACAAGAATACATTAGACTATCAATCTATGTACATGTATTTAATCATAATAGATCTTTCAAAAATTAACATCTGAATAGCAATTTAAATGATACCATATACTGACTCTCTAGGCCAAATGAAATGGCCAATTGAGTAGCCTCCTGGACCTGTGATCCTTTGTCAACAATTGTTAAAGATTCTAGCACATATATACATATTAGTACTAATATCTCTTATCAAATATGAGAGAAAAGATAAAATGCACTATGAAATTACTTTAAGTCTTACCGGTGCATCCACATTATCTCTTGCATCTGATGTCTCTCCTAGAAATGCTCTGCTTCGTTCTCTCTCATCTCCTACATCTAACATATGATGGACCTAATAGTCGGATGTGTCCATTGGAGCCTTAGTGAAATGTCGAAGAGGACCCAAACATATATGGTGGCACATAATGCAATAATGGGGCACACAAATATGTGGCAAAGAGGAGGGTATAACAGTAGCAGCTGATGCAACAGGTGTATCACTATCATGTAGCAACATAAAATGTGAGCTCTGTGTGATCAAATGGTCACTCAAAGCATGTACAGCCAAAATACTTTGATTGCCTACATCTGTAACAATCTTTGGGTAAGGTATTCAGGGTGGGGAAGCAATAGGCGGAGCAGGAAGAAGTGGGGTTACTCGATGTGCACTGGGTCTATCTTGAGGCATTCCTCTACCCACACCTTGGAAATATCGCATATCAAAGTAGTTGACATGCTTACCTAGGACAAACTCAGCATATAGTTTTCGCAAAAAATATTGTGGGACATCAAGATTGTTGTTGGGTGGTTTATCAAAAACCATCCACCAACGTTGCCAAAAATTATCTAGGATACCTCAATGTGTGCACCATTTAATTGAATATTTAGGCTTTTGCATATCTACGGGTTGTCCAATTTTGGGATTGATAAATAGTTGTGCTTATTGGGATTTCGTAATTTCAAGTTCCCTCACTTCATCATACGATCAACCATTGGCATAATATTGCCTCTTGGACTCTCGCCACTCTGCAAACCTAATATGTTGGTTTGTGAGAGTTTCAACATTGGAAATTATTGTTTCTAATGTGGTTTTCATATCAAAGAGGTGAGGGTGTGTCTCATATATCCAACATATGTTTCTCAATTCATTTAAATTTCCACTGATAGCTTCATGGATAGTGGGTACATTTTGTAATGGAGAATTTGGTGGTGGAGGATTTGACTACGTAGGGTTTTCATCTGGACTAGGGTTGGGATTCTCAACCATTGTTAAACCTATTTGATGTTGAAAATTTTAAAAATTAAGAATTTTTTTAATGCATATTTAAAAACCTATTTTTGCACTAAAATTCTTCAAAAATAATGCAAAAATAAAATTAAAAAATCCAACATACCTCTTATTAGTGGGTGATTTTGGAAATCAAATACACTCACAAACGGATATATGAGTTGTTTTCTTGCCTTTCAACACATAGCACAAAATAGGGTAATTAATATATACATTAATATATAATAATATAAAGATTAATATGTAATAATAACTTATATAATTATATTATATTGTAATATCATATTATAATATAATATAATATAATATAATGTATTAATTATATTATAATAATATATTAATATATATTATATTATATTATATTATATTATATAATATATTATATATTAATTATATATAATGATATAATATAATATTAATATATACAATATACCAATATTATATATTAGTATAATAATATTATAAAATGATATAATATAATATATATAAATCATATATTTTATATGTTAAATAATATATTAAATATTAATATATATAAATAGGGCAAGTAAATTGAGTCATTGAACCATAATATATCTATTGATATTGCAATATATATTGTAATATCATAATGTATATAATATATCTACTGCCACTGCCTGTGCTATGCTACTATATATATATATATGCTGTATATATATATATGTATATATATATATATGTCTATACTGCCTATATATACCATATGTCCTATATATATAATATACTACCATATATATATATATAATATATATAATATATATATATATAATATATTATATTATATTATATATTATATTATATTAATATATATATAATATTATATTATATATATATATAGCTATATATATTTATATATATATTATATTATATTATATATATATTATATTATATATATATATATATAATATTATATTATATTATATATATATAATATTATATATATAATATAATATAATATAATATTATATTATATTATATTATATTATATATTATATATATATTTATATTATATTATATTATATTATATTATATATATATTATTATATTATATTATATATTATATATTATATTATATTATATTATATGTATATTATATTATATTATATATTATATTATATTATATTATATTATAATATATATATATATAATATTGTATGTAATATCATATTTATAATATATATATATAATATTGTAATATCATATTATAATATATATAATATTTGTATTATAATATGTATATATTATTGTAATATCATGTTATAATATATATATAATGTTGTAATATCATGTTATATTATGTAGCCAGCATAAATATTTGTATGTATAATGTATATATAATATTTGTAATGTCATGTTATATATATATATAATATTGTAATATCATATTATAATATATATATATATATATATATATATATATAATATTGTAATATCATATTATAATATATATATATATATAATATTGTAATATCATATTATAATATATATAATATTGTAATATCATATTATAATATATATAATATTGTAATATCATATCATATTATATTATATTATATTATATTATATTATATTATATTATATTATATTATATTATATTATATAATATAATATATATAGATAAAATATATAATAATATATAGATTAATGTATAATAATAATTTTCAATATTTTTTTATATGATTTAAATTAAACGGATATTCTTTTTTCTATGGTGCTTGCCATGGCAACATGTACTTTCTACCCAACCTTAATAAAAGTCAGTGAAATTTCGTGTTTTTGGGCAAGTAAAAAATGCATTTTTTTCATATTGCCATTGTTTGGACCCCATGATCTTGCACAAACCTGAAAGTTTCCTTAAATAGACATGAATGGTTCTTATTAACTATTTGAAAAGAACTAGAGTTAAGGTTATGAAAAGAGATCATCATTAGGTAGGAAAATGTAATTTTAAATTGTAGGACAATAGCACAATATTATCTAAAAGAACACAAGCACAAGCACTAGTTTTCATGGTGATTGAAAGTTGAGAATCATTGGCAAAATGGAAGTGTTTGTAACAAAGAGATTTTGTTTCTAGTGAAAGGAGGCATCATCAAGATAGTTTGGTCTATGAGAGTGTCAAAAATAATGCAAAACATGTCTATTATAGGTTATTGTTAAATTCAATACAAAATGATATAAAAAACTGCAAAGCAAGCCCTTTTTGTCTATATAGGAGGTAAATTACAAATCCAAAAGGAAGGTTACACTCTCCTTGAGGTTTTATACCTTTAATTACAGAGGCAGAGATTGATTAAATGATGTTGGATGCCATAAATCAACAAAAATTATGTTCCCAATTCAAATGTGCATACTCAGTGCATTTTTGCATTATTTCATCTATATCCCCTTAGGTTTGATATTGATTTGGATGCCATAAATCAACAAAAATTATGTTCCCAATTCAAATGTGCATACTCGGTGCATTTTTGCATTATTTCATCTATATCCCCTTAGGTTTGATATTGATTTGAAGTTGTTGGCAAGTTTTCCTTCCCTTTCTATCCTTCTCTATCTTTATATTACATATTTATAATCTAGTTAGAGAAAAAAATCAAATAGTTCAATTTCCAATAATTATAATAACCAAAAACTCATAAATGTCCTTTTTTGTTATATGTACACTCATTTAAGAAAAAAGTTATTTAAATACACCCATATTTATCTTTTCATTCTTCATTATATGAATGCACTTGTTTCCCAAACTCGTGAAAAAAAGGCTTAGATTAAAAACTAAAAGGACGAGAACAAGCTTGCAATATTTTACCAAAAAAGTAAACGTTTTTTGTTATTATTAGTAAAAGCAGTTTTTAGAAAGAGCCCAAATCCCTTTACACAAAAAAAAATACAAAAAAGCACAGCTAGAAAAACCAAACTACAAGACATACAACAACAAAATTGTACCTGAAGAAGAAAACTCTAAACTTCACATTGAAAGGCACAAGGCAACTACTCAAAATTAAGCACAAATCAATTCAACACAACATAAAGTCAAAATGCTCCATAGAATTTAAGACAAGTACACCATCCCTTCCGAAAACCTTGCCAATGGAAGAAACGCCCTTGGAAAAAATTGCAAGACAAGAAACCAAGCACAAGTCAAAAGGGGGACAAGGGGCAAGAGGAGAAGATTTCCTTAGCCCCCAACAACCTTCCCAAACTAGAACCCACTTCCACCTCCTTACAAACTGCCACGCAACCATTCGCTTGGGTTAAGACCTATCCCTTGAAGGAGGCAATCGACACCATCTAAAAGAGTAGAATTCAATGAGAAGGAAACCTCCTTGACACAACACTCCACACACTTCAAGACATCACTTTGAGGTTGAGAAGGCATTGACCAAACCTCCATCCAAAAAATTTGTTTCCTTTGATTATTCAAAGAAATTGCAATAGCATGTACCATTTTTATGCAATTAGAGCACACAGTCAAGGAATCTTCATAAGCAAATTGTTTCACCCGTGTACCCAATTTAGAGAATAAAGTTGTTACCCTCAATTTTTGATGTGAACGTTTTTTTCCCTCAACAAGATGCTGATTAAACATATGGTGGTTGTGTAGATGTGTTTTGTTGGTGCCTATAGATCATTTTTTAATATAGGTTGAGCATTTCTAGCAACATTGTTTTTCCAATTAGATTCTAAAATGTTGCAACTTATGTTCTTCTCTAAAGCAACTATGAGGAAGAAAGGGGCTACAGTGACTACAAAAAGTCTAGTTCCACCTATCACTAGAAAGCATGAGGTTATTTATGAGTATGTTATAGTGATAGATAAGGTTGAAGTACATCAAAAATTGAGGGTTTGTTTACTGAATGGTTGCGAGAAGAAGTTTAGAGCAGCTCCAAACAATATTTAAATGGACACAAGAATGTATTGCCAAAGGGAATGTTCCGAAAGCATACATTAGATGTTACAGATATTCTTCACAGTGATGGAGACAACTTTCTTGTGGTTCTTGCATCTAATCATCCAAAACGTATTCCAATCGAATGAGGCCAAGGTGGAAACAATGATATTGGTAAAAATGTGGTAGCGCAGTATGCTCAGGGTTGGAATTGGATGGCACTTATAAGGGATAGGAATATAGGCATGTGGGATGAGGTCTGTATTTCATTTACTAGGCCAATCACACCCTAAAGGTGCAAGTTTCAATTCAATTAGAGGATGGGATATATTTCATCGAGTATGTCGAAACACAGGAGTTAGCAAATTCCAGGTGGCACCATTGTTTTGTGTACTTTTCAACCAATTTTCTTCTATATCCCAAGTTTATGATGGCCAAATAGCTTAGGTAAACAAGCCTTGTACAAAGTGGACATTTTTGTTAATATAAAGGAGCATGGAGCAACAGATTCTTGGAGTCAGTTATTTGGGTTTCGGAAAATTGACAATTACATAGATCCTGCAAACGAAGGAAGAGAAACAATTTAAAAGCAGATATACAGTTCCATGCTAAAATGAATTTTAAATGGTTTGTTGTCGGGTTGGAGGCAATGAGCAACACCTACCAGAGGACATTAATATAGCTCTGAAGAATGATCGGAAGCTGCATCCTTTCTTTGAGTTGATTCGAGTTGACACAAATTTGATCGTCATATTCATGGGCCAACTCTTACGAAGATCTTGGCCGATACTTGAATGGGACTCATGTATACACACATGGATCATTATGGGATGGATTTGCGAATGGAGAAGGAGATTTTATATATGGACCCTGAGAAACCCAGTATCCAGAAAACTTTTCGAAGGACTTTATAAATATGGGTTTAATCTATGTTCGTTCTGTAGGAATTTCAGTTGCAGCCACCATGAGAAGAACAATGCCTCAGGAAGTGTGGTAAATCACATTCTTTCAACCCTTAAATGCCTACTACACATGTGAAGTACCAAATCTTGTTTTGGACTATCACCAACATATACCATATTCCAAACTGGGAAAGGTCCATAATCAAATTGAAATATATGGAGAGCCAAAGAGCCTAGATGATTTATGTGAAAAGGCACAACTTGTTAACTATATTCAATATAGGGAAATTTTGGAAGGATGGACATCACAAATGTGGACAAAATATATAGGTGTTCTAACCTAGAAAATGCAAAACCTGTGGATAGGTCGAAGGGGTCAATTTTATGACCATTTTCATGATCAGATTGTAGGATTCTATGGTACCCGCCCGTCTGGAGAACCGATCCATGAGCAACTAAATCTAACTATATATTTAGAGGTACCACACACCAGTCAAGATTAACGTGCTCACAAAATTTGAAGAAATTTTTTTGGAGTTAGGAAAAGAGTTTGTTCCAATATTGTCAAAAATCTTGGAAATTTTATATGATAATGATATTTTGTCTAGAAATGTAATCTATAAATGGGTGGATCAGAAAGAAATAGCAGAAGGGTTGGACAAAGTCTTTGTCAAACAATTTGAAGCCTCTATCAATTAGGATTGGAAGCAAGCGCCTACAGTGCAGCCTATAATTTTTTCGAAGGAAACTCAAAATTTAACTTCCAAGGATTCTTGGTTATTCAAAAGTTGGGTTCATATGGAGAAGCTTTTGAATACAAAGCCATGTGTGACGCTTAAAATTTTAAGAGAGGCACATAGAGAGCTAAAAGGAAATTGAAAAGTTTTTCATAATAAAAGATAATTTAATTACCAAGAAACTGTTACGAAGGGGAAGGAATGAGATATAAAGGAGAGTTATGTTATAGAAGGGGGATCTTTTTTGCAGCCCTGAAGAGAGAGTTTTGCATGGGGAACTAGAGTCATTCAGCTCTAGCTTCTGTTTTAATATTCAAGGGGAATTATTGTTTTGATGTCAGTCATTTTTCTTGAAACTAATTGTTCTTATGTTCAATTGGTTATTATTTGATTTCCTCCTGCTCTCTCTGCTCATTGAAAGTCTGTGTGCTTTCATGATTCCTTTTTTCTTCAAGAGTTGTTGTGTTCTTACTTTCAAAGTGGAATTTATTTATTCTTTTTCTTGTATTTATTTGTTTGTCTTTTCAACTTTTTTAGTTAAAAGTATTTAAAAATCTTAAATTCAATCATACAAGAGAGCTACCCTTCTCAAACATAGAGGAGAGTCATTAATCTCATAATAGTTTCTCTATTTGTTGGTGAAATTTGTCACTGCCCATTGGGCAAGTCAGTTAATCTTTGCAACGACAAAACTGTTTAGGAACAAAAGTGATCAATAAAGGAAACTTTTTTGCCAATGTCCACATTGACAAAAAATCTAGCAAACAAAAGACACTTTCTTGATTTGGTCACTAAATCATTAGAGTTGAGTTGCCTAATCAAGCTTGCAATGCCCACAAACACTCATTGCAATATTCTAGGGGCAATCTTAGAAGCCTAACCCAACAAGAACATACTTAACAAAATCCCTCCTCAAATCAAAGCCCAAAAACCATCATTTGAGGTATGATGCCACATAGCCAAGGAACTACAACCCACCCAAGAAAATCCAAGCACGATCATCTAAAACGAGAGGGAAACCAAGAAGAAACCTGAAGGCAAGGTTGAGATAACAATCTGGCCATAGCAACCATTTTCTTTGAGCCCAAGCTCAAAAATCATCTATATTAGGCCCAACACTAAGAAACTCCCCAATCAATGAGTTCTTTCACCTTTTGGAAGCCCTGCCAACCATATTGTTAGGAATATTGAGAAACACAAAGGTCGAGCAACCCATTTTTGCTTCCTTACAAACCTCCACCCAACCATATTCACTTGGGTTGAGATCTTTTCCTTGAAGATAAGCACCTAACAATATTTGAAAGAGTTGAAACCAACAAGGAGGAAACCTCCTATATACAACACCCCATAGACATCAAGACGTCAAACGAAGGTTGAGAAGGCATCAATTGGACCACCCTCCAAATATTATTTTCTTTGATTATTCAAACAACTTGTAATAGCACATCCCATTTTGATACAATTAGAGCTCACAATCAACAAGTATTCATAAGCAAATTGTTGCACCCATTTACCAAACTTAGAGGATAACATGATCAACAAATGAAGGTTCTTGCCAATGTCCACATTGACAAAAAATCTAGCAAATAAGAAGGCATTTTCTTGATTTGGTCACTAAATTAATAAAGTTAAGTTGCCTAATCAAGTTAACAATGCCAACAAGCACTTCCCCATCCCAATATTCCTAAAGCAACCCTAGAAGCTCCAAACAAGAACCTACTTAACAAAATCCCTCCCTAGATCAACACCCAAAAACCATCATTTGAGGCATTATCCAACATGGCTAAGGAACTACAACCCACCCAAGAAAATCCAAGCACAATTAACTAAAAAGAGAGGGAAACCAAGAAGAAACCCAAAGGCAAAGCCAAGGTAACAATCTAGCCAAAAATCTAGCACTTTCAAGTCTAGGCTTTAAGATCATCTAAATTGGGTTTCGCACCAAGAAACTTCTGAATCAAAGAGTTCAACTTTTTTGGAAGCCCTATCAACTACATTGTTAGGAATGCTAGGAACCACAAAGGTCAACTCTACATAAACCTCCCCAACATCCACACTCTAGTCAAAAGGCGCAATTAGAACAAGCTCCATATCTTGCAAAACAAAATAGAAGACAACACCACAACCTTGACAAAGGTATCAAGGCATGATCCAACATGGCTAAGGAACTACAACCTGCCCAAGAAAATCCAAGCACAATTAACTAAAAAGAGAGGGAAAACAAGAAGAAACCCAAAGGCAAAGCCAAGGTAACAATCTAGCCAAAAATCTACCACTTTCAAGTTTATCCTTTGAGATCATCTATATTGGGTTTGGCACCAAGAAATTTCCCAATCAAAGAGTTTAAAGTTTTGGAAGCCCTATCAACCACATTGTTAGGAATACTAGGAACCACAAAGGTCAACTCTGCATAAACCTCCCCAACATCCACACTCTAGTCAAAAGGCGCAATTAGAACAAGCTCCATATCTTGCAAAACAAAATAGAAGAGGGCACCACAACCTTCACAAAGGTATCAAGGTCAAGCATAGCAATATATTATACCAAAGAAGCCCCTCCCTCAACGAAAAGCAACCCTACACTCTAGTGCACACTAGAAGCACTCACTTCAACTCCCAAATAGACCCCTCCACAAAAGATAGACCTTATACAAAGGAAGATGCCACAAGACACCCAATCACAATGGAGGAAAGAAAATCCCCTATAAAGACCCCACACAAAGCCAAAGGAAACAACACTCTAAAATTCTTATGTATATTAGATACTAACATAACATCTCACACAACCTCACGAGAAGGAAGAGAAGCCCACTACTCATCCACTAATCTTTGAGCTTTCACCCAAACATCCCAAAGACTTTGTCCTCATCCCAACAACACTTCCATTTATCCTCAAAAGCATCATGTTTGTCTCCATTCGCCTCCTTGTCCAAAGCTTCCTAGTACTTCCCACTCCTTTCCCATCATCTTATCCTCTTTTAATGTAATATACCAAAAACAAACTTTTGAAAACTTTAAGAAATCGCTATTTGTCTTCACCTTATTAAATTACAAAATATGTGTTATAGGTTTCAAAGAAAGCCCAAGAGTAGATCACACAAAGCTAGCCTCGAACCCAAATTCCCTTCAATGTGATAAAAAGCCAAGAGTCTTTCCTTGAGGTAAATAACTATTAGCAATGTAATTCAATTACTTATATTTTCTCTTTCCAATTATATCTTAATTACATCACTTTTCATTAATGTCCTCCACAAAAACAACTTGAACTTATGTTTAATGACACATCATAGGTATATCTAGGTTATGCACCTAGAAAAATAAATAAAATAACATTCTTAACACCCTTTTGCCTTTAAAAATATATTTAAATTCACATAGAGCTAAAATCACAAAATAGTGATTGAGAAATGAGATTTTGTAAAAGATTCAATTCCCACGAGCATGATGTAGAAAGATACGCTAGATAATTATTACAATAAAACCAAGAATCCATAAACACCGAGAATTGATACAAATGAAGTCACACATATTTGCAAATGATGTTTCAAATTTGAGATCATAATGAAGAACACCTCTTAAAAGAACGATAATATAAAATGAACACAATTGCCTCAAAATCGAACATCAAGAATATATAATATAAACAATGGATCCTAGTTCATTAACTATGGACAGGACTATTCATTTATGCTTTGCCAAACAATTGATCTCAAGCCACCCATGACTTAAGTGTCGTATCAATCAAAATAATTGGTCACTCAAGCCTTCGATTTAAAGGTTAATACAAATCTGCGAGGATTGAACATTATCTGTCATTGCATACAATCAATGGCCTCTCATTTTTCTGCCGAGTGGCCATCTTTCCTAATTAGACTTGTCCTCACACAAAGTACATTGTTGATTAGTTGGAGAAGTGGAGCTGCAAAACCAAATGAAAGGCTACAAAAAGGGTGTCAAAATGTAGTGCCAAGATACAAATTCACTGCAAAAAAGGATGCAAACTACGTGGAGCTACAAATTTCATTAGCAATAAACCAAAATGCGAAGCAACAAATTTTAGCTACAAAACATGTGTAAAAGGCCCTTCAGATAGGCTATTTACATTATGCACAAAAGTTGTAAAACAACCAAAGCCAAAAACTATGTCAATAGAGACATGAATCAACTCATAGATTTTTGGCACCCACAAACACAAGATTGCTTGGTTGCCCAAAAGATTGCTCTTGAAGGTACCTCTTAAATGGGAATTAACTTCCAACGATAGTTTTACAATAAAAACGTTGGCACAGAGCAAACATTAGTCAGCCCTGCAAAACTATTAGTTTGTTCCCACAGTTATTAAATTACGTAAAACTGGGAGATGCTTTAGGAACTCGAGCTTATAATCCGTTTGAATTGGTTATTAGTCTATTAATCTTTCTTATTAAATGAGTTTAAACTGTAATTACCTATTAACCTCAGTTCAACAACGTATACTGGAAGTCTTAGTTCAGATTTCAGCTCAGTACTTGCTCATTATTTTACATGATCAAATTGTACATTGGCACTACATCATTGATACGAGACCAAGTTGTGCTCACAGTAGATGAAGCTGATGCTTTGTGGCTAGAGGAGTAGATCGTCTTTATTCAAGATAACTTGAATATAGCGTGTTTATCATCATCCCAACTTGTATGTTTTTCGGTTCACCAGCTGGTAAGTTAAAGCGTCCTGTCCAAGTTATTCAATACAAAGGTAATTAAGCCACATTTCAGAAAGCATTGATTTCTCACCGTGCTGTTAAGCATCCCCCTTGCCAGAATATTGGTCAAATAGCTTTAACATTGCTTGATTATACTTTTCCAGCTGTTACAAGAAACATATTTTTGTCAGACAGTCTGTTAAATCCCTGAACTTCTTGAAATTTTGTTCCATTTCAAAATGTTTGGAACCTTGACATACTGATTGCTATTGGAAAAGTTGCAAAATCAGATATATAAATAAACAACCAAACACTCTTAAGTAAATGTAACCTTTTCACTTAATGTAAAATGCTTGTTGACCAATTTACTGAGAACTGTTTCTTTGCTGGCAGACACTTCTGCTATTCTCCTTTTTCTAATGAATTCCGCCTGCCAAACAAATGTTCAGTAATTGTCATCCAACTAACATATAGCCTATTAAATTATTAATTGAAAGAAATCAAACATCTCTCAAATGGGATGAGTTCATTGTGTCTTTCACAATGGAGACCCATGTTTGAATTCCCAATAGACACTTCACATAATTAAAATGTAAAATGTTGAATCAAGTAAACTATAACATCCAATTCTAGGTGTGGCATACCCAAGAGATGAAGCCAGGTGCAAGTCCTAGATGTACATGACAGGAGATGACTCTTGGATGTGGCATCTAAGCTGAAGGGCGGCCCCCTCAGGGGGAAGTTAGATTTGTCCAAAAGAAAAAGAAACCAAATATCTACCAGGCAACATACACTTGGCAAACTTTTTGGCCAGGTGCAAGTCCTGGGTGTATTTGAGGAAAGACATACCCCTTGGTCATCAAATCTAAGCCAAAGGTTGCATCACAAGGAGGTATTAAACAGATCGACAGAAAAAAGAGATCGAACATATACCTCAATAAACTTTTCAGCCAGTCTTTTCTCCGCTCGCTCAAGTTCTTGTAATCTGGGAGCTAACTGTGTATTCAAAGCATCAAGTTCCTTTTCTGCTTCTGTACACTTTGCCTCCTTATCTGCTTCTATGTTTTTTATCGCCCTCTCCAACTGTTCCACTACGAAGAGAAAATAGAGTAAACAAACTAACAGGATGCAATCTATTTCCACTGATTAACTATATGATTCTAAAACTATTATGATTTCCCAACAAATAAAACCGCCAAAACCTTCCAATTGAAGTTCAACTCTCTTTGCTTCGAGAGCCCAATCTTCCTTCTCTGCATCTTTCAGTTTTGCCTTATGTGCTTTAACATCTTTCTCAATGGTTTTGAACGAATTTATCTGGGAAGAGATAAGGAGACAACATTACTCATCAATCATTAATTTGATCTGCAACAAGAATTTCTATTGTTCTGTGTGTGCATTTAAAGGGAGCAAACCTGCTCTTGCAGAGCCTGCACTAGGGCCAAACTCTTTGTCACTTTGTTGTGTGCCTGAAAGGAGAACACAAAATTCACATACTCAATGACAATCCCAGTGCACTGGATGTTCCAAAACTTTACATGGAAACTAAATAGCAGTTGTGAAGGAGATAACTCAACTTGATGTAACAGCCATACAGACCATAATTTTCTAAGAGGCATTAATAAACTTATACTGCATACAAATTTCTAAAATAATCTCCAAACACAAATAGGGCAAAACCATTGATTTCCTCGATAGTAAACACTTTCATTTTACAAAGTTTTATATGCATACAAATATACAAGAGATTGGTAACCAATTTTATTCAAAAAAAATTGTAGGTGATACTCTTTTATCCAAAAATAAATAAATTAAGTGAAAAAAACATTGGTATCAGCTTTACCTTGATATAAGCTCCAACTGTAGCATTCCACTTTTGATAAGACTCCATTGCAGACTCAACGTTGATTTCTAGTTCTGTTTTGAGGGCCCTCTTTTCTTCCAGAGCTTTCTACAGACAATAAAATAGAAAGCACCTTTAGCAACATAGTTAAATAAAAGTTACTGGTGTCGATGTTGAAACTAATTTGACATTTACAGAAACATTGCATTTCTCAAAATATAAAAACTCCAGAACAAATATTTCATTCCAAAATTACTATAATTATATAAATTGTTGGAAAATAATGAAAATCCTACCATAACCATTAACTTCCATAAGAAACAAAATAAAGACGTAGGATTACCATATTACATAAAACAATAAAATGCAGTTTACATGCAGTTCAATCATTAACTAGTATAAGCTTACCTGGCTGCTAAAAACACGGAGCGGCATCCAGAAAAACAATCAGACTGCTTCAGGTTCAATTGGAAAGCCCCTGTGATGTTGCATTCAATTTATCTAGAAAGTAAAGATAATGATCTTATTATAGATGCTTCGATTGCTA
This sequence comes from Sequoia sempervirens, assembly GCA_007258455.2. Lineage (NCBI taxonomy): Eukaryota > Viridiplantae > Streptophyta > Pinopsida > Cupressales > Cupressaceae > Sequoia > Sequoia sempervirens. Next base: position 45,090 of record VDFB02325926.1, on the reverse strand, counting down.
ACACATGGACATTGTCATTGCAACTTGCAATAGACCTCTTTGTCAAGTTCTATTCTCTAGTGAATCCTGTACTTGGGAAAATGTTGAAGCTTGTGACTGATTATAAAATGGCCCATCCAAATTTTGATTGAGATTGGTGTATCTACTTTTACTTGTTTGATGAATAATGCTAGAACACAGTACTCTTTTTCAGATGATGAATGTCAACAAGTTTTATCATCTTTGAAAACTACAACGACAAAAACAATGCCAAAAGTTTCCCAGATTGTTTACAGCACAGCTGATGTTAAGACATCACACGGTGCAAAAGGCAATCCCACAAAGTTCAACATTGGAGCCTTGATCAATGGTACAATTTCCACTCAACAGAGGGATGAAGACATATTAAGGTTCGTCTCTAATGCAAAATGCCCAACATGTAACATCTACTCCATTTAATCACTAACATTTGACTAATTTTCTTTTATTTTCTAATATATAAAATGATTCTATAATCATTACAATTGGTACAAAATCCTTTACAATGTTTTAACATGACTACAAATTGCTTTACGTTATAAATATAAGTTCACACATCTTGAATCGTACTCAAGATATGTTAAAAGAAAGAGAAAAGAGAGTATCATCAAAGTGATATCCACCTTACCACAAAGCATTAAGCTTCCACATGCTACTCCATAGGAGAAGCCCAACCCATCACAAAAGATATAGCAATATGTTGCCAACATGCATGATGGAATCTAGTGTACTATGTGAATCATTGACAAACCAACATACCTATATGCTCATGCAACATATATCTAATGCACTCATTCAGTGATAAACATATTATAGGAGAGAATGTAAATCAACCAAGCAATGCACTTAAGAATGTAGTCAATGACAATCAATGTTTATAGCATGGAATAGCCCAATCATCCCACTATGACATCTTGACATTCAACAGGATGGATAATACAATATCCAAAAAACCAAAGTCCGTAATTGACATTTAGTCCTTTAAGTTTAACTTAAATAATATATTCCAAGGTAATAATGTCTACTGATCGGTCCACCAAGGAAGTCATTCTGCAACACTACCATAACTCCCTAAATCCACTCACTACTAGGTGATATAGAGAACAAAGGAGGGTCTTACTTCCTCCTCATGACATAATTGGTGGTAAATTATCACCCAATATACATCAAAGGTAACCAGCGAAAAGATTGTAAACAATTTAATAATTTCACTCATTTGTAACAATACCTTTATCGTTATAATAACAATAAATATCATTTAAACTCGTTAAGTGCATCATATAAATCAATTAACAATTTTCAACTTGCAAATTGCAACAAAACGGAACATCCTTTAAACAGTCATAACTTCTTCGTTACTTGGCCAAATTTAAAACCTCAACATGTTTTGGAAAAGTGAAAAAGCAAATAACAAGACTCAGAAAGCATTTTGCAAGAAACCCAAACACATGCGAGCAGTTCTCTCTGCAACTCAGCCCACAATTATTTTACTAAGAACAGCAGTAAATAGAACCAAGATTAAACTTCATTTGGACTCGCATTTCATTACAAAAGGCAGTTCATGTTGTAGCAATGCTAGTGTGGATTCCATTTATTTTCTTGTTATCTTTGGATTTCATTTGCAATCTTAGATAAAAACAAACACATACATGGTTCCTCTACAATTCAAATCAGCCACACTGTATGTTGTAGCTGAAAGAATATTAGCAGGTTGGAAAAAGAAAAAATGAAATTATTTGAGGGAAAAGAAAATGTTTTTGTTTTATATCTGCATTTACCTCAAGTGCCTTAGTTATGAAGATGACCGTATATAACTTGTTTGACAAGATTGTACTAAAAATGCAATGTCACAATGTCTATTTCTGCTCCAAGAGTTTGGATGTTGTGTGTGTCATGGTTTCAACAATGTTGTTTGCCCTACACAATGGCTTCATCATAATCTACCCATGGTTGAGATTGCACATCTTACTCTTCATTCCACAATGAAGCCTAGTAACAGCTCTCCTTATCTAGGCTTGAGCACAAGTTGGGAAACCAACATAACAAGAAGCCAAGAAGACCAAACACTAGAAGAGGAACTTCATGATGGAACTAGTCTTTGAGTTGCTTGAGTCTTACCTCTGACCTCTTGAACTCTATATAGAACTTGCAAATTTATGAATCAATGTAGTCTTTTGTTACATTTCTAATATATTGTTTACCCTTTCCTTGTTTACCAGCTCATTTTCCCATCATGGTACTGTCCCTATTGTTCATAAGAAGCAATGCAAATTATTTCCAATCACAATAGATTGAACCCTCATTTTGTGTGTTGTCTCGCAGACCATCCATGGGCTCCATATTGGTATCAAAGAACTAATCCCTCTTGTCTCAACATTCGTAGGTGCACTATGTCTTTGTATGCACATTCTCACAAGGTTTTCCTATAGGAACTTTAGTCTCAAAACCTGTGAGACTTTGTATTCCCACAACCCATAAATACCATGTTACATATTCATGCAATACATGGGGTATATTGCAATGAGATATTTTGATTTTATTGTATGTTATAATTCTTATTAGTTACCATCAGATGCGTGAGTGTGATCACTGAAATAATGTGCATATATCAGTCAATAGATTCAATCTAGCTATTCAGTTTGACATTTTAAGCCTTGAATGGTTGTACACCCTATAGCATTCATCAAGGATACAATAATGCCATTGTTTCCACTTAAATCATTCACCAAAATCTTACTCAATTTAAACTTTGTTTACTGGGTCTACATTATTTACACAACATATGATGAACAAAGAAAATAAATAACTTAGAAGAAAGAGAAGAGCTAGTTTAAGAGTTGGGAAGTAGAAAGTCAAAATTTTATGTAAACTACCTTCTAGAGGCATCAAGTGCTAAGCCTATAGTTAAATATTTGACCGGAAATGTGCTAACAAATAATTGATAATTTGTATGCTGAACTAGGAAAAATTGAAGAACATACACACATAAGCAATAACCTCATCTTAAATGATACATTATGCAAGTCTAAGTTTACTAATAACTACTTGAACTCAATGTACTTCCCCTTTTGGGATATTCTTTAAAACAATTATATTCACTCAAAATATGATAATAGTTTTATCAAAGATTACGAATTTATGATGTATATATTCAGGTCAATAAATCAGAGCACAAAACCCAAAGTTGATCAATCGTGAATTCTCCAGAAATACTTTGCAAAATTGTTGAATTAAAGGACCTCGTCCCTAGCTTGTCAAGGGATGAAAAGACCTGTCCTTCCAACCCTTAGCCCACCCCATAAGCCCAGAACCCATCCGATTTGCAAATACCACCTAGAATTCAGATTTGATAGCTTGATGTATTTACTAGACTATTGCTGATTTATATTTCTTGATGTATTGACAATTCAATCCTTGTATAATAATTGTATGCTTTTATACATGATTGCTGTTTGAATCGGTTTTCTGCAGTATATTTATTGCTGAATGAATTGATATTTGACAATTGATTTCTCACTTGATGATCCCCTCAAACAAAATTGATTTCTCTTTTATATCTTCCCATCGGAGGGGTCACACCTCTTCATCAACTCTTTTCTTGATAAGTAGGAGGTATTTTTCCACAGCGTGTCAAATTATGATATTGCTATCAGGATTCAACCGTGTAGTTTCGAGTCAAACTCATTGACCCATGTTTCATGAGTAGTGGTTCAACAAGAACCCATCTCTCATAATATCGAATGGTCCACTTAGCACTCATTGCATCTAGGTGATGCTCACAGAGGTGAAGCACTGGTCCGTCCCGGGAGGTCACCCATCCCAGTACTGCTCCAGCTCAATGATGGAATTTTTCTATATATTCATGACATTCAAAGGTTGGTTCTTCTAAAATGACTTCAACACAAGTAAGGGAGTTATCAATGGTTGGATTTTCATGCTTATCAATGATGGAATTTTTCATTTAAATAGATCTTTCCAAATGGTAGGAGCATTAGGGAAGGAAGGAACAAGATTTTTATGACTCACAATAAGTATATCTTCTAACATCAAACTATCTTCCTCAAAACTAGGAAAGATATTTGGAGAAAAAATGTGATTATCATGACTATCTATAATTACCTCCTCACGTGCTATAATGTTTTCCCAAGTAGGAAAGGTAGGATTTACAGAGCTCTCAATAATTGGATCTCTTAACATCAACATATCTTCTTCACAAATGTATTTTTCATAATTGTTCACGATTGTATCCTCTTTCACTAAAGCATTCTCACATGTAAGGGAGGTGTTGGGAGATTATTGAAGACTAGGTAGAGTAATGTTAAGGAATGTTTCAATGATCTCATCTTCTTGTGTCATAATATCTTCCCAAGAGGGAGGAGGAGAGAGACAATCAAGACTTTCATGATTCTCAATGATTGTATCTTCTTTGACCAAGATACCTTTGTCACTAGTAGGAGAAGTATCAAGGGAAGAACAATTATGGTTTTCATGATTATCTATGCTTGTATCTTCTTGTATCATCCTCACAAATGGGAGAGATAGTAGGGTTTGAATGAGTGATAGCCAAGGTGATATTAAGGATTGTGTCAATGGTATGTTTCTCTTGCTCTAAGATGTTTTCATAACTAGGAAAGATAGTGGAAGGATGGCTAACATGTTTCATGATGACCTCATTGTTGTACTCTAAATGGAACTCATAAGAGGGGATATTGTATTTATGCAATAAATTGTTAACCATATCAAAACCACATCTCTTAAAAGGAAACATGCTAACATGAAAAAGAAAGCTATTCAACATATGCAATACTTCAAAAATTTAAACAAATTTCCTATACATCTAAAGATTTTAACTATTGAAATGAGTTTTGGAATGATTTAAAAAAATAAATGACTACACTAAATGGATGATTTGACCTACATACATGAAACAAAAATTCCTAAAACTTTTTAGACTAATACAATAGGTTACCAGTAAGCCTAGGAAGTACAAAAAATCACCAGAAAACTTAGAAATTTTTTTTTGTAGGCCTCCAAGGACTCATTCCCCTAGCTAGGCATATGCGTCCCACTTAAGGTTTTTGTCAGTTTTAGACAGTGAAAAACAAAGAGCAAACATTACTCAAAAATGTAGGAAAAAGACCTGTACATGGACTAAATTTCCCAGGTGGGTGAATGAGTCTTGATTAGGGTTTTTAAACCAAATTAAAAAAAATTGATTTGATTTTAAGGTTTCTAACTTGTATGCTCAAATGACTATTTTCAATTACAGTTCTACAATGAAATTCAATGATGCAAGATGCAAAAATGCAACTTATATGCACTTTTACACTAATGGAAGATTTAAGAGTCCTAAATGTAATTCAACTAATGAAAATATAATGCAAAGTTAATGCAATTAGATCCAGGACTTATAAGGGTCTCCAAATCATAAATTCAAGGGTCTAAAGGTCAGTTTCACCAAAATGAACCAAAGGAAATAGGGGTTCCACCTTTTTAGAGATGGAACCAAGGATTAGGACCTATTTCACTCTTAGTTCATTAGGAAACCAAGATCCCTCAACCAAGTGAATCAATTGAGGGAAATACTTGGGGGTTTCCTTAGTGTGATTAAATAAGGGATTCACCATTCAATGAAGTTTCAAAAGGAGAAATTCAAACATGCATGCACAAATCCCTAGAAACTTGAAAGCATGTAATCAGGCTAATAAATAGAGAGAAACATAAAAGTACCTGGAGGAGTGAGGATGTCTAAAAAAGGTCTAAAAATTGTGAAGTTTGTTGTTCTTGAAGTGCACTGGGACTCATACGCGAAGCTGGGTAATTTAGTCCCAGTCTAGGGTTTTTGGGAAGAATCTGGAATCTCCTAGTGACTGATCTAGATCAACATAAATCTAGCAAAAAGGTTGTACTAAGACTCATATGCCCAAATAGTTGTAAAGTGTCCCAAAAAAGTGAAAAGTGTCTGATTATAATTTCAATTCAAAAAATTTCTCCTAGGACACTTTTCACTTTTTTTGGGACACTTTGCAACTATTTGGGCATATG
>VDFB02325926.1:0-39007 GCA_007258455.2 Sequoia sempervirens | reverse complement strand
AAAAGTGAAAAGTGTCCTAGGAGAAATTTTTTGAATTGAAATTATAATCAGACACTTTTCACTTTTTTGGGACACTTTACAACTATTTGGGCATATGAGTCTTAGTACAACCTTTTTGCTAGATTTATGTTGATCTAGATCAGTCACTAGGAGATTCCAGATTCTTCCCAAAAACCCTAGACTGGGACTAAATTACCCAGCTTCGTGTATGAGTCCCAGTGCACTTCAAGAACAACAAACTTCACAATTTTTAGACCTTTTTTAGACATCCTCACTCCTCCAGGTACTTTTATGTTTCTCTCTATTTATTAGCCTGATTACATGCTTTCAAGTTTCTAGGGTTTTGTGCATGCATGTTTGAATTTCTCCTTTTGAAACTTCATTGAATGGTGAATCCCTTATTTAATCACACTAAGGAAACCCCCAAGTATTTCCCTCAATTGATTCACTTGGTTGAGGGATCTTGGTTTCCTAATGAACTAAGAGTGAAATAGGTCCTAATCCTTGGTTCCATCTCTAAAAAGGTGGAACCCCTATTTCCTTTGGTTCATTTTGGTGAAACTGACCTTTAGACCCTTGAATTTATGATTTGGAGACCCTTATAAGTCCTGGATCTAATTGCATTAACTTTGCATTATATTTTCATTAGTTGAATTACATTTAGGACTCTTAAATCTTCCATTAGTGTAAAAGTGCATATAAGTTGCATTTTTGCATCTTGCATCATTGAATTTCATTGTAGAACTGTAATTGAAAATAGTCATTTGAGCATACAAGTTAGAAACCTTAAAATCAAATCAATTTTTTTTAATTTGGTTTAAAAACCCTAATCAAGACTCATTCACCCACCTGGGAAATTTAGTCCATGTACAGGTCTTTTTCCTACATTTTTGAGTAATGTTTGCTCTTTGTTTTTCACTGTCTAAAACTGACAAAAACCTTAAGTGGGACGCATATGCCTAGCTAGGGGAATGAGTCCTTGGAGGCCTACAAAAAAAAATTTCTAAGTTTTCTGGTGATTTTTTGTACTTCCTAGGCTTACTGGTAACCTATTGTATTAGTCTAAAAAGTTTTAGGAATTTTTGTTTCATGTATGTAGGTCAAATCATCCATTTAGTGTAGTCATTTATTTTTTTAAATCATTCCAAAACTCATTTCAATAGTTAAAATCTTTAGATGTATAGGAAATTTGTTTAAATTTTTGAAGTATTGCATATGTTGAATAGCTTTCTTTTTCATGTTAGCATGTTTCCTTTTAAGAGATGTGGTTTTGATATGGTTAACAATTTATTGCATAAATACAATATCCCCTCTTATGAGTTCCATTTAGAGTACAACAATGAGGTCATCATGAAACATGTTAGCCATCCTTCCACTATCTTTCCTAGTTATGAAAACATCTTAGAGCAAGAGAAACAAACCATTGACACAATCCTTAATATCACCTTGGCTATCACTCATTCAAACCCTACTATCTCTCCCATTTGTGAGGATGATACAAGAAGATACAAGCATAGATAATCATGAAAACCATAATTGTTTTTCCCTTGATACTTCTCCTACTAGTGACAAAGGTATCTTGGTCAAAGAAGATACAATCATTGAGAATCATGAAAGTCTTGATTGTCTCTCTCCTCCTCCCTCTTGGGAAGATATTATGACACAAGAAGATGAGATCATTGAAACATTCCTTAACATTACTCTACCTAGTCTTCAATAATCTCCCAACACCTCCCTTACATGTGAGAATGCTTTAGTGAAAGAGGATACAATCGTGAACAATTATGAAAAATACATTTGTGAAGAAGATATGTTGATGTTAAGAGATCCAATTATTGAGAGCTCTGTAAATCCTACCTTTCCTACTTGGGAAAACATTATAGCACGTGAGGAGGTAATTATAGATAGTCATGATAATCACATTTTTTCTCCAAATATCTTTCCTAGTTTTGAGGAAGATAGTTTGATGTTAGAAGATATACTTATTGTGAGTCATAAAAATCTTGTTCCTTCCTTCCCTAATGCTCCTACCATTTGGAAAGATCTATTTAAATGAAAAATTCCATCATTGATAAGCATGAAAATCCAACCATTGATAACTCCCTTACTTGTGTTGAAGTCATTTTAGAAGAACCAACCTTTGAATGTCATGAATATATAGAAAAATTCCATCATTGAGCTGGAGCAGTACTGGGATGGGTGACCTCCCGGGACGGACCAGTGCTTCACCTCTGTGAGCATCACCTAGATGCAATGAGTGCTAAGTGGACCATTCGATATTATGAGAGATGGGTTCTTGTTGAACCACTACTCATGAAACATGGGTCAATGAGTTTGACTCGAAACTACACGGTTGAATCCTGATAGCAATATCATAACTCTTTTCTTGCCAAGAGTCACACCCCTCAAGGAAGCGCTGATTTGTAAATGTCTATCACTGTTTTAATAATAGTTTGTTTAACCTTATTCGACCCTCCATTGGAGTAGACAGGTCATTTATTCCTTTTGCCCATCTGAAAATTGTGATATTGTCCTTGCTTTGTTGGCGAGGGCATGACACTCAACTTCCGGTTTATTATGCCTTTCAACTTCTTGGGAAAGAAGGTTGGGAAACACATAGCAGCTGCTAGTATATTTTGTATACACTTCCAATAAGGCCTCAATGTATTTGCCATTAGTATAGGGATTTGATTATGCTGCCCAAAATCAGTTACATTGCTTTGCGAGGGTTTTATGTGATTGTTTAGAGCAACTATGGATAATTGTCATGCATTTTTCTCCTGTTACAATGTACACTTCCCTTTTAGAAATGTTTCTAGAAACTTTTAAGCAAATGCAACTACCAAGTGTAAAGCCAGCTTTCACAACCTTCACCAACTTCCTACCACGCTTCACATGCATGCAATTTCTGGAAGCATTGACAAGGCACATGGGGACTATTTAAGTTTACTTCCCCTCTCCTCTTTTTTTTATTCCTTTTAAAGTGATTTTAGTCCTCTTTTTTTGAAATAAAATAAGAGTACTAACATACAATAATATTATTTAATGATAATAATAATTTTATCTCTTTACTATAATTATATTAATAGTAAAATATAATGTTATTCATTTAATATTAATTTTATTTCTTTATTATTAAAATAATTAAGCAAAAGAAAATTGTTATTTGCATTTCCATGCCCATTTGGTTTGGTGCCCATTTTGACAAAATGCCAAAATACAATTACATATCAAATAAGTAGCACATTCTTGTGCTAAGTTGGCTCATGACCCAATATTAACACGAGCTCTCCAGATTATTTAATTTATCTAGATTTGTATAAGAGATTTCATTCTCATACAATTATATACACACACACACACACACACACAATTCACAAAATAATGCAATTGTTCAAATACAAAAACTCGTAAGTCCTAATCTTGTTCACACACATATGTAACCTAACTATATGAATCAAGTGTGTGTATCGATTCTATCATGACAGGTTACCTCCACCAACTAGAACTTTAATCCTCGATGATACTCTCTTTCTAACCTGAGAGATCGTCAATGATTCCTAATGCACTTATGAAAACAAAAAACATAATTACTAATCACAATCATAATCATTCTTAATTATACTTCAAAAGACACTTAACATAATCAAACTGCCTTGCCTAATTGTTTGCTAGTGAACAATTAATTCAATAATTCAATAATTAAATTAGGCAAATTAAACGGGATGTGAGAAAACATCAATACAACTTCATATAAATTTCAGCATCTTTTACTCATATTGCTTACATAAATCATAAATTGCAACTTCTTTTAGTTTTTTTAAATTAATTTTTCAAATATTATTTTTTCTATACCATGTTAATAGTGTCGTATCCCCGCTATCCCCAAATTTTGGGAAAAAATTTGTCAACCCCAAAACTTGTCCCCCCTCCTCAAATACTTTGTGGAACACTAATCTAACTCAAAATTTTGAGGATTCACAATTGGAGAAAACCCTCCAGTAAAAATGATGAATTAAAATGCAAAACGACTCTCAAGTGAAATTTTGAAGAGAATAGACTAGACAATAATCTTGAATTACAAGAGGGAGCTGTTGGCAAAGAACTTTGTCGTGTTTTTAGGTTACATGAATAATGTTGGACCCTCATATTCAAGGAAACCTATTTAAAAATTAAAGACCTCAATACAAAAATTTCAATGGTATAAAAAGTGCATAAGAAGGCTACAAGAAAAGAATAGGATTTTAAGTTTTAACCAAACCATCAAAATCAATGGGTTTATGCTTACCCATTTTTCCCTTTTTCTAGAATTTCCCAACAATTAATCGAGAGGCTACTTATATAGCCTATCTTCTAAAAATCCCCAAACTCATGAAAGATGATGAGACTATCCTCTCTAAAAGATGACCAACCTTGAAAACTTAAAGATATCGTCATAGACTTCTAGAAGAACAAATCACCAAAGACATACAAATTCCAAGAATATTTAACCTATCTTCCTAGTAAATGATTAAAATGACCTTGACAAGATTGTTATCAATTGCAAAGTCTCTAGACTAATTGATGACACTTTATTTGTTGTAATCCGAAAAGATGAAGAAGCAACCCATATCAACAACTATATACCATCATAAAGAGTCTTCAAACTCTCATCCGTTTTTATTGGTATATAGTTGTTGATGACACTTCAATTCTCAAGTTTCTAAATTCCACCTCCCCAAACTCCCAAATTATTGGACAGCCATCCATATTAAGCTACATTCACAATGCCTCATCAAGTTGTCTCGTGACCCTTATAAAGGTATAATTCTTGAGATCCACAAACTCCCAAACTATTTGGGCACCCATCTATAATGAGTTTCATCTACACTAGATCCCTTCTTGTTGTCAAAGTGTAAACTTCTTAACATACAAAATCTTCATCAACAAATTCTTCACCACTACCAATGCAACTTCAACAATGGCTACATTATGTTAGAATTAGTGTCATTGATGTCAAAGGCATATGGGAGATAGATGGCAAGTTTACTGTCATTGACGTTAAGAAGGATATCATGTATATCACAATGAAATCCACTAATCCAAGAAGAAGAAATTGCAATGGCCAAAGGCCACTAAATCGCATCATTCCAAGAGCAATTTTTATCCTCACAAGGCAGCAATAAAATAAAAATTAAATTCATTCTTATGTTGGCCGACCTCCTCCAGTTTTGGCGTGCTCCTCATAAGTCAAAAATTAAATTAAATTATTTTTTAATTCATGGAGCCGACCCCCTTATAGTGGCACCCACTTTCGTGAAATTAAAATTAAATAAATTCATATTTTCTAAAGGGTTTGATCCCTTATGGAGCGCCCAAGTTTGGTATTAAAAGGTACTTTGAAAAGGTGTAAAATTATGAAATGTTGCCCCCTTTGTCAAGCATTGTATCCCTCCAAAAGGTCGCCTATCTTGGTGAATATATAAAAAGAGTTTGTGGAATGAGAAGAATTGGTGGAAGATAAATCAATAAATCATATATACACCAACAGATTTGTGAGAAGAGAAATTAATTGAAGATTATACAAATGCAAATTTTTGAAGGAGGGTGTAATGTCCCCTTTTTGGGATTGCCCTAAATCTTGCCCTAGAATCAAAATTTAATGTAGTTAGGGTAATGGCTAACCAATTAGATGCTTGAAGCAATATAAAACTTGGCTTAGGTCTTGAAATCAAGTTAGATAATGTTGGAAATATAATTCATAGGATCAAAACTTATATAATGAATGTTTTATCTATTTAAACCATGTAAAATACATAACTATTTCAGAACTATATAAACTACACAACATCCATAATACCTAGTGGAAGTTTAATCATAATAGGATTTGGATGAGAAACATGATAAGTCTGTCTGAAGCCATCCATGTGTTGGCGTAACAACTAGCACCTCTGGAGTAAGAGTTGATACGTACAACCTATGCACACTACGCAATGAGTGCTCTTCAAATTAGGAGGGGAAGCTCCCTCGTTGTGCTTGACAAAGTACTTGCAAGGAAATTAACTAAACTAAATCCTGTCTTTTTGTTTCAGCTGTAGAGGTACAAGGCTTTCTTGAAAAACTATATACGTTGCAGCTGAGTTTTCTCTAGTTTTGCAGATCTACTAACTACAACTTAAATTCTATCCAGTTCCCTCAAGAAAACAGAGCATGAGGAAATGGAGCAAGGTTTTGGCTATCAGACGATAAACGTGTTTAGATTCTCTACTTGAAGGCAAGGTGGCGCATCTATCAGCTCAATCTAGACAAGTTTATTGGGCACAAAACAGATTTAAGAATTTACCATGACAATCTTATGAAACCTTATAACTTAATAGTAAAGACTACAAAAAGCAGATTTATCATCTCAATCTTATGAAACCCTATGTGGCATAACACTTTCGATTGAAACTAAGGGAAGAATTTACCATGACAATCTTATGAAACCCTATGTGGCATAACACTTGATCATAACATAAAGACTTCACAAAACAGATTTATCTAAACTAAGGGAAGAATTTACCATGACAATCTTATGAAACCCTATGTGGCATAACACTTGATCATAGCAGTAAAGACTTCACAAAACAGATTTATCATCACAATCTCACGAAACCCTATGTGGCATAACTTGCTTGATTGAAATGATAAAAGATTCACAAGGCATTTATCTAAACTATGGAAAGAATTCACCATTACAATCTCTTGAAACCCTATGTGGCATAACAATTAATCGTAATAGCGAAGACACATGAACAAATACCAAAAGAGCAATATTGAGGGCAAGGTAGGCGCACATATATTTCTCTCTCAAGCAAAAGTTATTTACAAATGAGCAAAAGCTCTTATTTATATACATCAAGGTGTAGGTAACCTAAAATCACCTTGAGTTATCTACAGATCTTGCAATGCATGCAGGTTTTGCTGCCAAACCCTAATGAAGTAAACTATCTGATTAGGAAAGCTACCAAATTAGCGGTACAAATAACCTAAATGGACCATGTGCAAGCATGCCGTCCTTATTTAAAAACAAAGTTAGCGGCCACTACCTTCAGTTAACTGGAAACCCTAACCCTAACTCCTGTGTTGATAATTCCAAGGACGAGATAAGCATGTGTTAAGTCAGCAAGTAAACTCAAGACTGAAAGTCGAGTTAACTACTGCTCATGACTCAACCCTCGAAATTAACTGCAGGTTCCAACTGGCAGATCACTCCATGTCATCTCGGTCTAACACTTCGACCAAGAACTCATCAATCTCTATGTCATCTAGCACTTTGAGACTGCTCAAAAAAACAGTCTGTCTCTTCAGTTCTCTGCCACTTTCTGTAATTGTGTGCATGCCATCTTTACAATCTTCAGTGGCCTTTCTGAAACTGGCTGCAATCACTGAAATATTCTCTAATTTAGGCGCCATTGGTTCTCTTTCAAGGCTGTCACAAATCAGCTTCTCGAACTCTGCTTGTACTTTGTCCAACTCAACATACGTGCCATCTTCAAGAAGATAATGACACGGAATCTGAACAACGAAACCGCTGACAAGTGCAAGTACTCCAACCACATCATCCTTGAGTGAAAACAACTTGGTAGAAATCTTCACATATTTCCGTTCTAAGAAGGTGTTGCTCTCTCCAATTAAAAACTTTATCTTGATCCTCAACCATCTCCAAGGCATCGCAGGCAACTGGCAACTGAGACACTAGAACACGGTCCTTTGCCAAACTCTTTGCAACCGCAATCTCAAGCAACTGAATACCCTGACGGAGTTTATGTGCATCACTCCTCAACTGATACAAATCAGCAAGAAGATGTCGACCAGCAGCAACTAAACTTTCAATCCAGTTGTCCAAAAGTCTGCCATGACCGACTAACTAATCCAGTTTTCGTTGTTCTGCAGGTGTACTCTGAGGAAGAATAGGTGCTCTACTCGGATTTCCATGAACAAGATCAGAAATGTACTGACGAAGTTGACTATTTTCAGCCTTGAGTAAGGCCTTATCTTCTCCATCCTTCGTGATTCGCTCTTCAAGATTATTAGTGACGATCTTAAGAAGAGTCACATCTGTCTCTCTAGAGGTCCTGCCAAGATTTTCCTTAGTGAATGTAAAGTCACCAACTTCAACTTCATCTAAGCTTTTACCCTCTGGAGGAACGGCAACTTCAATAACAATCTCTGATTCTGGAGTCTTCTCAATATGCACCTGTTTCTTGATCTTCTTGTTTGACCTTCTCTGATAAGGTTCACCAAATTCAGATAAATCAAGGTTGTATGATGGTTCACGCCTATGTCTTCCCAAAGACTTTTCGAGCCAACAAGACTGAACAATATTTTCAATTCAAGGAGAGACTGTCCCTGATGTATCAACCTGTGGTGGTTCAGGTGTCTCTGATCCTGCTTGAATTGGTATCTCAGGCTCAAAATCTATGTCAATAGGTTGTGTGTGAGGTGAACTAGGAGGTTCAACATGAGGTTCGGCCTGAATAATTGTCTCTACTGCAACCTCAGGAACATTCTCAACCTGTTTCTGCTTCCTCTTACCAGTAGCTCTTTTCCCCGTGTTTCCACTGAGTCTAACCCCTTCAGGAGGTATTATAATGGCCTTGACTCTGGGTCTTGCCCTAGAAGTAGAAGGCAACGAAGAGAAATCCTTTGGCGGCTCTGCTACAGGAACTGACTTTCGCTTTCGTTTGCTCTCCAAGAATTACTTGCTAGTCTTAATAACTGATCTGGAAACCTCTTCAATAGAAGTATACTCCTTGGCGTACCAATCAGGTGAGCGAAGTGGCTGCCGAGCAACTTGATCTTTGACATATGAATTGAGAAGAACTTCTCCATCATCATCCGATAGACCATCAACATCTTCTGATAGGTAATCAAAGAGCTGACCAATAGTAAGTCTACAATAGTGACGACGACGAACCTCGAATTCATCTTCACAATTAGCCCAGAAATCTTCAAGTGCTGGCTTATGTGCAATCCCTCGCTCTAACCGATCTGCATAATGACCGAGAGGATCATAAGAACACCTCTCAGTATAAGTCTTGAGTTTGAACATTTCTATCTCAGTAGACATAAACCTGGCATCTGTCGCCGCATTGCATGTGAAAATCCCCAATGTGAATGGAAAATTAGCAGCAATCTTATGACAACTACGAAGAAAGAAGTGAACATGTTGCATTTGCCTAAGAAACTCCATGAAGATAATCTTGTCTGACGGATACCTTGGCAACATCAGGGGCTCTCCAACATATCCGTAAACACGGATGTATGTGAAAGTAGGGAACTGGATAAACCAATCCGCCCAAGTTTCCATTGCTGATTTGGCTTCGGCTGAAATACAAATATGCATCTCGTCGTCAAGATCCCTAACGGTTCTCATGGAAAAGTGATCATTCACTGCTCGGATTGAGAAAACTCCAACTGAGGATAATACTCATGAACACGCTGAACACCGAGAGTGCCATTGGTTTTTAGAAGTCTGTAGCTACCTTGAAATGCAACCAAGTAGACCAAGTAGGATATCATATGAAACTCATGATACTTGAGAAAGTTAGTAATTTGCTGATGTAAGCAATCACTAATCAACATAGCCCAATCAAAATGCTCTGTACCATCAAGAATTATGGTAATCAGGTAAAACATCCATGAA
Organism: Sequoia sempervirens; assembly: GCA_007258455.2. Lineage (NCBI taxonomy): Eukaryota > Viridiplantae > Streptophyta > Pinopsida > Cupressales > Cupressaceae > Sequoia > Sequoia sempervirens. The sequence continues at coordinate 29,340 of VDFB02325926.1, read as the reverse complement.
TGAAAAGTGCTAGCATCTGGTTGACCGGTAACTCGGTTGAGTAAAGTTATCAAAACAGCAACTTCCTCCTTGAATTCGCCACGACCAACCTTCTTAGGCATGTTAGTTTTCTGAACTTTCAGCCATTTCTAAGCAACTTTTCTCTGTGAACGTTGTTGATCAGCATTCCATATCTTCTCACAAGCTTCAAGAACCACAGTAAAGTTATCTGAACGAGGAGGAATAGCAAAACATTTCTCTATGTCCTTCAGTTTGAGACTGAAAACAACCCTCCCATCTGCTGATCTGATTTGTCGTGAAGATGAGTCATAATGCTTGATGCAAGCAAGAACAAACTCAAGATCAAAAGTAGTAACAGGAATGGATGCCGCTGCCAGCAACCCGGAACGCTTAAGATTCCTCAACGAATTGCTGCTAACACCTTCCAGACTGCTCAGATTAACCACTGGATAAACATGATTCAGGTCTGTATCTGAAGTCTTGATGAAATTATGTGTAAGAGCCGATTTGGCCTTGTAATCAATGAGATTGAACTGCATTTTGAAAATGATGACTTTTGACTGTAAAATCGAATATACTTAAAGAACTTTCTGAAAACCTCTGGACAAAGCTAAAAATAGCCTCTAACGAAAGAAATTTTCGAAGTTTTTCTGGAACATGGGTTTTGTACACAACTGAATTTTGAACAAACCCAGATAGCTGAATTCTTGAAAAAAAATGTGTTTCAAGCCCACATGCAAAGAAATTCTCGGAAAAAAAGCACAAAGCTTCAGAATGAAAGCTACGGGGCAATTTTCTCGAAAAAATCTAAGACGTGGGTTTCGCTGTATATGCTGAAATACACGAACCCAGATGATCAGATTCAGAATGTGTTGAATTTCTTTGACATGCGAAAAAAGTACCTAAGGTGAGAAATAGAAGAAATAAAACAGAAGACAGAAAGTTTTGCTTGTCTGCTTCTGAAAAATCCGCCAACTTCTTCCTTGGAACTTGATGAAACCTGCATGCAAAGTGAAAATAAAGTCTAGAATCGCCTTCCTCTGAACAATCTGAACTCGTTGCGATGAAGAATGCTGAATTCGGACACCTGTAGCACCTTTAGCTTGCTAGTCGCTCAAGAAGAATATGAACTTCGAAGCTAAAGATGATGAAATAATGGACGCCATTGCTGAAATAAATAGATTTCCATCTTTGAAATTCGCATAAGGCAAGGAATCCATGAAAAGTGCGCTTGGCTTGTGATTAGACCTCATTCCAGTAAACTAAAACTCAAAAATGCTAAATAAATCGCCATGTATTAGGGTTTCCCTTTTCAGTCTTCAGTTAACAACTTCATGCGACTTTGACTTCAGTTAGCAATCCATATTAAGTTCGACCTCCTCAAACTTGCTTTAGATTCACAATCTAGAACTCAAGCGTCCCTTTTGATAACTAAAATTGGCAATAAGAAACTCGCCATATTCATGCAATAAATATTCCAAATATAGCGACCCTTTCAAGACTTCAGTCGGCCTTCAATGAATGCGCCAACTTCACACTTATGCTAAAAATAGCAACCCTTTTGGAACTAAAGTTATCACTCTTTGTAAAATGCATAGCTTCACAAAACTATGCTTCATCATTCAAATTCTAAATATGGCGACCCTTTTGATAAGTGAAGTTAACATTCAAATGCGCCATACTTCACTAATTTATGCTTCATCATTCATGTCGTCCCTTTTAGAACTTTAGTTAACACTCAATGAAGCGCCATCTTCACAAAAACTTCACAATTGCAACCAAATCCGCCATGCATGTAAAGTCCAGTTGACATTCAAGACTAATCTTCAGTTAAGTGAACATGCAAACTAGTTAACTCGACATGCGAACTGAAAGATCACTCAACATGCCAATATATGAACTAAAGATGACAACCCAGAAAACGTTTAGTCTAACTGCAGTCAAAACTCCAGTTAAGGCGTCCAGTCAACTCTCTTTCGAAAATCCAACTTTGAACTCTTAAGGCGAATTCCAGACTTAGCCAAATTTCATGAAAATTTAGGCTTAAAACCTCTGTCGGGACCTCTATTCATCCTCTGATACTGGTTGACTGAATTCTTTGATTGACTGGCTGACAGGTGCATCGCAAAACTGAGTAAAAACTGATCAAAAGGTATCTTGAGACTGTAAACCATAAAACTGACATCTGAAGGCTCAAAAATCCAAGCGCCTTTTTCAAAAGCTGTGCTTTTTCTCATACTTAGTCAAATTTTGACTTTTGCATTTCGTACGAAGGGAAAAACAAAATCCTTCATAACTTTTGTTTTATCAACTTTCAGGACTGGATCTCAGGTTCACTGCGGAGCTAACCTCATTCTGCACGACAACTACAAAGGCACATTTCCCAAGAAAACATCGTCTGAGGGGTGAAAAACAAGGGCGCCTTTTTCAAAAGTTGCTCTTTTTCCTCCAGACTTAGCCATTTCTGGAAATGACAAAAATAACATAAAAACTTTGAATGCAAGCTGCTGAATCATCTTCTGATCTGATGGAGACAGGCAACGGAAAGTTGAACGTAACACGGACACATTGAACATCTGAAATCATCAAAAAGAAAGCATTAAAGGCTTGAAAAGCTCAGGAGCCTTTCTCAAAATGTGCTCTTTTGCTTTTTCCTCTGATATTTTGACTAAGATTTGACCCCACGTTTGACCTCTAGTTCAGGTACTTCAGCAACTCAGATTCACCCACTGACAGATGCGTCGCGAAGCTCGAACAAATGTGAGATAAACATCTTGGATGGCATTTAGTCAAAAACCTACATTTGGCACCTCAAAAAGATGGGCGCCTTTCTGAAAAGCTGCGCTTTTCTCCAGTGTTAGCCAATTCTTGCTTTTGCCTCGTTTTGCGATGTATCTTCCACAACTTGCCCGAAACAAGTCCGTTTGACAGGTTTGATAGCTTACTGCGAAGCTAACGTGATGCCGGACAAATGTCTGCTGGAGGTGACAAACCCTAAAAACAGGATCTGGGTCCCTAAAAGATAGGGCGCCTATTTGAGAATGTCCTCCCCTCTTCAGAGATAGAAAATTTTGATGATCTTCGTTCAAATTTTCATTTTCCTTAAATCTCTTCAGTAACCGACTGACATGACACTGACACCAACTCCATATTTGAAAACCCCAAAAATGACCATCTGACATCACTTTAACAAGATTAAGACTCAATTAAGCAAAATGCCTTAGTGAAGCAAAAATTTTGGTTTTGGGTACAACACCATGCTAAGCCCAAGAGTGGATATACCATCTCTGTTGGCCCCAAGTGGCGAACACGCAAGCATCCAACATGGGGTGACGTACTTAGTGGATAAACGTGTACCTGCTTTCCTATCCATGTTGTCTTATCCATCCTTCTTATGATTGAGACTCCTTGAATCCTTCCCAACAACCAAATGTAGAGATTGGGGAAAAGCTACAATAGGAGATCCGTAGATTCCTCTTTCGAAACCCAAGGGCAAACACTCACCCCCTTGGCCCCAAGTGGCAGACACACGGTTATGCAACATGGAGTGGCGTACTTAGAAAGAAATCTAGTACCTGCTCACCCTATTGGTACTTCCCCTACTCCTTATTAGTTGTTTGTTGAGAATTACAAACAATAAATATATCCAAATTCATAGAGATTATACACTAATAAATATATCATTATACACAATAATCATGATAGAGCATACCACAATATTTATTAAAACATAAGACTAATATATTCTTAGAAGCAACTGTATTAATTGCTGATTCTGCCCTTGTCTGCTGAGTGCAGGTAATTAATTCTGATCTGCTCCTATTGCCTTGATGTTTGGTTTGTTTTCAATATTCAGAAGATATTACTTTTGACGATTCATATTTATATTATAAGGCTCAATAATTGCTGCAAGCATGACTATTGCATAATCATGTGTGTGTGTGTATACATACATACATACATACATATATATATTCCTAATTAATTTCAACTTACAATAATTACCTTTGCATGAATATATATTTTATATATACAGATATATGTATATTTAATTATTATATTTAAACTTACTTCCCAAATATATTTTTGCTAATAATATTTTAATCCAAAAGATCTCTTATAATTGCTGATCCTTATTCCTTGTTTTCAATCTGCTTTCCAAATCATATTCCATTCCTTCCTCCATGCCCTTCTACAAATGGATTGATCCCCCTTTTATAACCCACAAGGTGGAGGGGTCATGTCTTTTATATAATAGTTGTATCCCTTCACAAATCCTTAATCGCACCCTTTAATTTAATTAACTTCTTTGTATGAGGCACAGCCTTTTTTTAAAGATGGTTCGCAGCTTTAAAACTTAATTTCTTCATTTATTTAAATTGTTTCCTTTTAATATTGCAAATAGAATCACTGTTTATACATATAGTTAATCCCCCCTGTACATTAGTTAATCCCTGCCTTGTAATATACACATACATACTTTAATATATATGATTGACTTGGTGATTAAGTTGGCCAGAAAAATGTTATCATATATGGTCGGCCAGCAATGTATATCTCTGACTTGGGCGCAAGGGATGGGAGTCGGCCCAAGTAATATATATTTTATTTTATTTTTCAAAAGGCAAGGGACTTGAGAGGAGCGGTTATTACAGAGAGTTATCAAGAAGAAAAATACTTTGTCTATCAAGAGGTTGGTGTCTCATATTGAGAGGTTGGTGCCTCATATTTAAAAAGATTGGTGTCTTTTATTAAGTTGGTGCTGAAGTGTTGGGGATTGGTGTCTCCAATGAGTTGGTGCCTACAAAGTTTGTAAGAGAATTTTATATAAGCAATATTTTGCCATGGTTTTCTCTCGAAAAGGTTTCCACGTAAATCATGTGTTCTACTTGTGTTCTTATTTGTTGATGTTGTGCATTTGAAGTTATTGTGGTTGTTAATTTGAAAAAGTAAAAGATAGTCTTCTACTGATTCAACAACCCCCCGCACCCCCCCCGCCCCACTCCACCCCACCCTACCTTCTCAATATAAGTGTGTGCTCATCACATTGGATAGATTTGGTTTATCTTTGAGCTTTCCCTTGAGAACATCATTGGCTCAAATTCTACAATTCTAGGCTACATGACCTGTTTTCTTGCATTAATAACAATAAATCTCCCCAATGTCTTAATTTGATCATATACAATTGTTTCTTGAATATAAAACACTCTCAAGTTGAGAATCACCTTCTATATTTCCTAAAATTGTTCTATTTTTTTTAGCTAAGAGAGCTGAAATCATATCTTCCAGCGTTTGGGAAAACATTTGAATGACGGTTAAAACAACATTGGAATATTTTAGAAGATAGATTGTTTAACAAAATAGCTTTGGCATCTGCATCATCCACAGTAGAATTGACTTTTGCTAGCTATCTAATAAGAGATTTCAAATTACTTATACGGTTAGACAAAGTGGCTCTATCATCCATCTTGAATCTAAATAATTGAAGCTTTTGATCAATCTTGGCATTAACCACTTTGCCCCAAATTTCCTTGGATGATTTTTCTAGATCTATATGATGTTACTAAGAATCGACAAGCACAAGACCAATAATGGCTTTGGCTTTACCATCTTTGCTTTGCTAATCCAATAACTTATTAGCATTTGTAGGTGGTTTCTCATTCCCATTTATTAATCCCCGCAAATTCCTGTTCATCAATCACATCTAGATTTTTTCTTTCCAAGTGTGGAAATTGAGACCAATATATTTTTCTAATGGAATTTCTATTCTTAAAAGAAATTACCCTTAAAAATCTTAAATGTGAACAAGAAAAAATTCAAACCCTTATAAGAAGTTTGAACTAAAAAACCAATTTTTCAATGCAAATAAAAAATAGAAATATCATTAATAGCAACTTTGATTGGTAGGATTCATAGCTAGGATTTCAAACAACAAACTACCACGTGATCTCCCACGCAACCACAACAAAAAAGTCCTTTGAATATAGCAAAAACAGCCAAAATTAGGTTGCAAACCACAATTGTGTTAGAAAATGTAATGTCCCCTACTTGGAGTATGCCTGAATTTACCTTAAGGGACAATTACACAACATAAAATTGTTTTACAAATAATATTCCATAGTAAATTATATAATAGATATTGAACTTAAGAATAAATGAACTATTAGCATTTATGAAATAATGAATAACAACTTAAACTTGAATCCAATCTATAGACTCTTTTCCAATAACCAATCATGGTAGGGATTGGAGAGAAACGCATGATAGGGCACCAGAAAAATTATTCATCACAATTAAGCCCAATGGTGTGCTCATACCCACTGGCCCCAAGTGGCAAGAACATCCAACCAAGACAATTCCATCCAACTTAAGGTGGTGTACTTACATTGTGAAAACCTATACACTATTCATCTCAATTAAGCCCAAGAGCGTGCCCATACCCTTGTTGGCCCCAAGTGGCAGGATCATCCAATCAAGACAAACAATTCCATTCAACTTAGGGTGGCGTACTTACATTGAGAGAACCTATACCGCCCTTCACTAACATGTTTCCTTGCCAATCCTACACATGATTGCTTAAAGAGGAACAAATAGATTAAATCAATTGAATAATTACTAATAAGGATTAATAATTGTTGCAAGCATCATTATTGCATGTATGTATATAATATATATATATATAAGCTCACTTCCCAAATATATTCTTGGCAATAATACTTAATCCAATGGATCTCTTATAATTATTCCTTTTTTCCAATCTGCTGCTTTATCCCGATTTCTAATTGATTTCCATTCATTCCTTGATGATCCTTTCTTCAATTGATGCCTCCCTCTTATATACCTTCATGATGCGGTGAATGGTTACACCTTTTATTATCATTGCATCCTTTACAAAGGATGCACCATTTCTTTAATCGCTGCTCTCTTTAATTGTTGTTTTAAATTAATTAAATCCTTTATATCTAGCGCTGCCTTTATTCTGCTATATTAATCACTGCTTGTTAATACATACAATCCCTTCCTTCTTGGGTGATAATATTGGTTAAATACATATGGCTTTTGTCTTGGTAAGGGAGAGTGAAGTCAGCCTCCTTTGGATATTAATTTAATTCATATTGCAAATGTAGTCGGTCAGCAATAAGAGGGATTTAGGAATGTCTTCATGAGTCGGCCTTTGACAATAATAAATACTTTATTTGCTATCTTTCCAAGTGAATGCTAACACGAGGAGATCAGCCAGCATGTAAAGTTTGGGTCGGCCAACATAACAACACAATGAAGTCGGCTTTTTTTGTGGGAGATATATCCCCATGACAGTCCACCCTTCCCAAGATTGTTTGTCCTCAAGCAATGACTATTTTAATCTTGTTAACCAAATTTTTTGTAAGGGTCCCAAAACCAACCCTTCGAGATTTGTAATCCTTAACTCCTCCTTCTGATGTAATTAGCTTTTGTTGCGCAACTCTAATATTACCATAGTTGTAAATTTGAACTAGGATATGTTTTTGTCAATAACCTTCAACAACATTATCAAGAGTTGGAAATTGGCAAGACTTGTTACTTAAGACAAGTTTTCTCTCATTTCATTACCACAAAGATCCTAGGCAATGATACAAATTCTTCATTACCCTTTTGTTGAAATCCACAATGATAGAAAAAATGTTGCATCCTTCATCATGATGGATTATGGGAGTGTTGTGAATAACAAGATCCTTTGTGCAAGCCAATTTCTCATTTGAGTATGAAATATCCACCTTATAATTTTTTCAATTTTTTCACAAACACTTCACCTGTTAGCATTAGCAAAACCAAATAAGTCGGCTGAAAGGAACCCTTTCACTTTCTAATCACCTAGATCCCAGTGTGGACAAGGTGAGAGCATACGGTAGAAAGGGGATCATTAGATGAACTAAACTAAAAACTGCTAGAAGTACAAATGATGGATAGATCAACCGATCATAAAGTAATGCAGATGCAAACTCAATCACTTATTCAACGGGAGTGTAATTGACGGCTCAACTAATCAGCATGATATGAAAATGCATACTCGACCACTTATTTAGCGGGAGTGATATTACAAGAAAAGTAAATGTCTGGGCGGCTAGCCGACCCCTTCCGCTTTTTAGCGGGCAGTACAAGAAAGTAAATACTAAAAAGTAATGGACGGTGAGGCATGTCCCTTCCACTAAAAGTGGGAATTACAAAAAGTAAATTGCAAAAAAGTAGAAGAGTTGATCAATACTACTAATTCAGCATTATAATATGATGAACAATCTGCAAATACAATGAGATATAAATAACCTATGATCACCAAAACGTTAGAGCATAATCTCCTAACAAGTACTTGATATCCAGCATATGAAATATGGCCAAAATGACTGAAATAACAGGTCTCATATAAAATTGCAACAAACTGAAACACCAAACCAGCAAGTACAGATTTCACCTTTACGCTCGTAACTTCGCCAATACTCCTTCGAATGATGTCAAACCAAGTGCAAAAGAAGCATATGAGAAGGGCGACCAAGCTCAAGCCACCAAACAATAGCAAACTGCCTCAAATGTTTTATGCACGCATCCCAAGGCAAGAACAGGCAAAGTACAACCTCCAAGAGAGGGCGACCAGCAAGATAAAATTCAAAACTCCAAAATAAAATCCAAAACTTTGCAAGAAGGGGTGCCCAAGGTAGTGGAGAAGGTATAGCAAATACCCAGAACCAATCAAAAATCGTGCAAGGAGCAATAATTGAAAGTGTGCTTGAGCCAAGCATCACATCAGCATCACCAAAACTGATAAAAACTCTTCCAAAATCAGAAAACATCAAATGAAGCCATCTCTGTGAAGCTCTATCTGCAACCTCTAAATGAAGAAGCAATCTCAAACCAACTAGGTACTATCTCTCAAGTACGAAACTAATATAAGCTAGGAGATATGCGTTCCTCGAAGCAAGGGTCCTAAAATAATTTCAGCAGCACTTCGCTATGATAAACAATGGATACCAAGAATGAAGCCCAGCACTCTTATTTATAACTTTTTTCTCCTCAAATTCAAATTCAATTCCCTCCAATTAGGGCGCCCAATTGAAATTCACATTCACCTCTCATGAAAAATGCATTTGAAATTTCATTAACCTCCTTCTCCAAGTCATCCCAACATGAGAGAGATAATAGTTTATTAAAAAGAAAAATACCTCATAAAGTAGGCATCCAAACATTTAAGTGAAATAACATTATAACTTGCAAATAATTTCTCCAAACTAGGCATCCAAATAAATAAGTGAAATACATTATAATATAACTTAAATATTTCCCAAAGTCGTCCACCATGCCTTAGCTAAATATTTCAATTAAAATATAAACTCCACCAAAATATTGAATTTGCCAAAATGAGCTCCAAAAGTGTTGGAAACCAAACTGCTCAAACTAACATGCCCGATATAGCCACTGCACTGAACTGTTGATATGTTGCTAAAAATAGCATTGCCAAAAATAGCACTTATTAAAAATAGTGACTCCAAACTCATTTTAAGCACAAACCGGGCAGCCATCGTAACTTACTAAAAATAGTAAGTTCGGAAAAGTTGTTTGATGCAGTTGCATGTCATACCACTGCAAAGCTCTCTGAAAACCCAGAAAGAATCCAGAAACTAAACTGCAAAATTCCAACATGCAAACCCCTAAATCCACAAAAGAAACCTCCAAGCAACTAGAAACCCTAATTCTGCATCTGACTAGCCTTCGAGCATCCGAGGATAGGCTAATAGTCACTGGAAAGCGTAGTACTAAAAATGGGGATATTACAAAGTAAAGGATCTAGGTGTTCTTTACTACAAGTTGTACCTTCTTTACCCAATCAAATGGGATAAAGTATATTTTATTTCACATAATCATTCAAACATGGCAAGATTGATTCTAATGAGGGTGTAATCTAAAATAGCTTACAGGTGTTTGTAACACTTAACTTAGTCCAAACATTTTTCAACAAATATCATCTTGTCATAGACTCATAGGTGATTAATGACATGTTATAACCTTCCCTAGATAATACTCAAGTGCAAATTATTGGATGTACAAAATCTTAGACTCCATAGTTATCACCCACGAAACACTTCATAGGACTTAAGTTTATAGTTTGACACTCCCATCCAATTTCCATATCAATGGGAGGTTGCCATTCCTCTTGTAAATATTTGACATATTCCCATTTTTAACACTAGGATGATTTTCGTATTTTGGAAAAGTATAGTTTTATTCCACCTAGTTCAAAACAACTTTAGATGGCATTCAATCCACTTCATCAATGCTAACTATAAACATAGTATATGTGATTGTTGAATTGACAACAACTAGGAATTGAACAAATTTTCATGCAAGGCCCTTGATAAGTAGGAAGATGTGTACCATTACCTGACAACAAATTACCAAATAGATGGCCTCTTCAAGACAAATACAGTAATCTTGACCCTTCTTCTATTCCGAAGTACCAGCCATTCACACATCTCCATCTTCAAACAAAAATTTCCAATAATCTCTATAAAAATGCATTTCTTTGCTCCACCACTAACCTTTCATCTTTACTAGGATTTTGATTCAAAATAGATCTAATAGTATATTGAAAAAAATGGTAGAGCATACAAAAAATAAAACTTACAAATTACATATGTGCACATGTAGAATGTAACTAGCTTATTGTATTAACTTCAATCAGATGACTTTTTATATTGATATGCATTGGCTTGTAAAACCTATGGTTGTCTGTAAAAAAAACTTTTCCACCCAACTAATTAGCACAATACTAACATTTGTTTTATTTATTAACATACTACTAAGTCACAAGGGTGAAGTTATTACAAAAGGTAAGCCTTATATTCCTATGTTGCCAAACGAACCTAAAAATTGGTCACTTCCAAGCATAGTTGCAACACTCGCCAAAAACTAGGCGAGTGAAGAAAAACTCGCGAGTTTTTTCCGCCATCGAGTTTTTCATGCAATTGTACGTTGATAAAACTCGCTATACTTTTTGGAAAAACTCGTCGTACTTTTGGCGAGTTTTTCCAAAAAGAATGGCGAGTTTTTTGGAAAAACCCACACGATTATGAGGACGCCCAGGCAACCGCTAAAAAGCAATTTTAAGTTGTTTTTTTCATTCGTTTGTGTCTTCTCACTCAACAAAAACCCTCTCCAAAGCATTGTGCACTCATTTGTAGTGATTTTGCATCCAAAAGACGAGATTTGAAGGGCATTTACATCGAATTTTGAAGGCAAATTGGATTTCCAAGTAGGTTTTCTTATTTTTCTTATTCTTTCTTTTTTTTTTAAAAAATCTTCATTTTTATTGGTTCTATGTTTAAAAATCATCTGAATGTAGTGTGAAAATAATTTAAATGCATTTATAGTCATCAAAACAAGATTTTTTTTATGAATTTTTCTGATTTTTTTACATATTTTGCTGATTTTTCCATTTTTTTTAAATTTTCTTTAAACCTTAGTTATTTTTTTTGTTTTGAATCCTCTTTTTTGTTGAATGACATGTTTACAATCTTAAATTAGCTTAATTTTTTACTAGTTTGAAGTAATTTTCAGATTTTTTACATTTTTTCACATTTTTTGAAACCCTAGTTATTATTTTCTTTTAAAAATCCAATTTTTTTGTTATGAAAATGTTTAGAATCTTAGATTAATTTAGATTTTTAATAATTTAAAGTAATCTCTTTTGATTTAATCTAATTTAGCTTGTTTTTAAATTTTTTATCAAAAACTAACAAGTTGTGCTTTCACTTTGTGTAGGTTAATAATTAATTGATAATGGTTTCTGAACCTGCTTCTGTCTCAGGCTCTGCCCCATCCGTGCCTGTGGGATTTGTAGGCATTCGTCCTCCAGGAGCTAGAGATCTTGCCTGGAAATATGCTTATCTAGGACCCCTACCTGGCACAGTATATTGCACTAAATGTGAAAAAGTATTACGTGGAGGCATCAATCGCCTCAAGTACCACCTTGCAGGCATCCCTCAACGTGATGCTAGGGAATTTCCTAATACCATAGAAGAAATAAAAAGACATATGAATGCCATACTTTCAGCTGCAGAAGAGAAAAAAGTGCAAAGAGAGAAGGCAAGAGCAGCAATGCAAGCAACCATAGCCTCTTCTCAAGGTGCTCCAATTGAGTCGGATGATGATTATGATGTTACTCAGGAGATAGTGGGCTCTCTTCTTGGTCCACGTGTGCAAAGGTCAAGGCAACCCACCACCACCTCCATCCCTTCATCTACCTCTAGTAGGGCACCAAGGGCAGCCGCAGGACCTACACGGTTGCATGATTATTTCGTGCCTAGAAACACACCTGGTGCACAACCTTCCTTAGAGGCGACTAGGTGGAATAGGGAGGTGCATGAGCAAGCAGACATTGCTTGTGCACATTTTTCGTATTTTAACAATATCCCTTTCAATGTGGCGAGTTCTCCTTACTAGCAAAATTTGGTCACCGCATTGATAGTTGCAGGAAAAGGCTACAAGGTGCCTTCTCGCACAGACTTGAGTGGGAGGTTAGTTTATGTTCTTTAATTTATATTTTTTAAGTTTAATTTATGATGAATTTAAGCTATTTTTTTGTTTACAAATTAAAATTGTGTACTTAATTTCACTTTGTACTTGTAGGTTGCTTACTAATGCAACTGAAAGGGCAAGGGCAGCAGTAGAGGAGCAAAAAGAAAAATGGAAACAATATGGCTGCTCTATTCTTTCTGATGGGTGGACGGATGGAAAAAACTATACCATCATTAATTTCTTGGTTGCATGCAAAGAAGAGGTGGTGTTCTTAAAATCAATTGATGCCTCCCACATTGTAAAAAGTGCAGAAAATTTGGCTAAGATGTTGGAAGAAGTTTGCATGGAGGTGGGGATTGCAAATGTTGTGCAAATCATAACTGATAATGCAACAACATATGTGGCAGCAAGAAGACTCCTCCAAGATAGACACCCCTCACTTTTTTGGACACCTTGTGCAACCCATGTCCTTGACCTTCTTTTGGAGGACATAGGAAAACTAGATTGGGTCACACCAATTGTAGAGGACGCAAGGAAGATCACTAAATATATCTACAATCACCCTTGGGTTCTTCACTTGATGAGGGAGCACACCCATGGGAAAGAATTGGTGAGATCAGGTGTCACAAGGTTTGCAACGGTTTTCTTAACGTTGCAAAGCATTCTTGGTTCTTTGACGACTTTAAAACAAATGTTTGTGAGTCAACCATGGATGGACTCAACCTATTCAAAGAAGCCAAAAGGAGATAAGGCGTAAAGAATTGTGTTTGATGCCCAATTTGCACAAAAGGCTGCAGAGATTGTGAAGGTAACTTCAATTTCAAAACTTTGAATTTAAATTCAAATTGAATAAATTTTTTAATGTCTTTCATTGTAAATTTGAAACTCTAATCTTTTTGCATTTTTATATTGTAATTTGTAGGTGTTGGAGCCCTTGGTTAGAGTGCTCTGATTGGTGGATGGGGATAAAATCCCAATGGGATATCTTTATGAGGCCATGGATAGGGCCAAGGAGGCTATAAAAAATTATTATAAAGGGGACAACCTCAAATTTGATCCCATTTGGGAGATTATTGACAAGAGGTGGAACCATCAACTCCACCAACCCATCCATGCAACAGGTACTTCTTGAACCCTCATTTCTTCCATTCAAGCACCTACTCAGATCTTACTGGAGAGGTTATAGAGGGCCTCACTAATTGCATTCAAAGGATGTCACCCGATCTTGAGGTGGCAGACCTCATTGTTAATGAATTGCAAAGTTATAGAGAAATAAGGGGTGCACTCTTCTCTTCAGAGCTTGCAAAGAGAGCAATACATAATCAGCCACCAGGTATAAAATTTGAAATTTACAAGTTACAAGTTACAAATATTGAAAATTTGATAAAATATGTTTTCAACTTTTGAGTTTTGACTTTCCTTTCTAAGTTTCTAAGTTCTCTTCTAACTCTTAATTTGTTTTTTGTAGATGTTTGGTGGTCAAATTGGGGTGGAAATACCCCACATCTCCAACAATTTGCCCTTCGTATCTTATCGCAGCCTTGTAGTTTGTCCAATTGTGAGCGCAACTGGAGCTTGTTTGAGGCCATTCACACAAAGAAAAGGAACAAACTAGCTCAAAAACATCCGAATGACCTTGTATATGTACAATATAATCTTCGGCTGCACACAAAAGAGGTTAAGGAAATATCAAATAATCCACTTGATTTGGATGAGATAGATCCATACAGTGATTGGACAGGGCGAGATGAGCAGCCTCCATTGTTTTCGGAGGATGAGATCTACGACTTAGAGTGACAAGCAATGGAGGAGGGGGGTGGATTTGCATTCTCATTGGATGACATTGAGGATGATCCTGAGTTGGAGTCATTGCCAATGCCAGAGCCACCAACAGTAGGATCTACATCCAAGATGGAGGTTGAGCAGCCACAGCAAATGCCTAGGACTACATGCTCTCCCGTAGTGAGAAGTACTAGACATGGGAAGAGGAAGATGTGAATTTGTAAAGCTGAAATATATTAATGTTGTGTTTACTTTCAGTTTTACAAAAAAAATTTGCTATTTTCATTTTGTTTCAGACTATCAGTATCAGCATATTGAGCATTCCACATGGGGATGCGATTTTGTATCTAATTTTCTTTCAAATCAATCAAATATAACTAGACTCAGCTTGTTTCTTCTATGTATTCATTTTATTGACTCATTGGATTCATCTTATCATTGAATTTAATGTGTTTTTAATGAAGCTTAAGCAATTTTTTAAGTTGCCGAGTTTTTTTCCATACCGTATTTTCCGGGCTTGCCGAGTTTTTGCAATTGGTGAGTTTTTCAACTATGTTTCCAAGTACAAATCATACCAAAATGGAGTACAATTTGGAATCATGGGCTCACACAAACTAGAGCAATAGGATTTGCTTGGAAATGTTGCAACTCAAGCCCAAGCAATTATGAGGTCAACATGGTGAGTCTAGAACAAATTCGAAACAATTCCAACAATCGGCAAAGGTTTCAACACATTTTTTTGTCGACATTTGATTGCAAAACCCTAAACAACTATCACAGCAATGTTAAACACTATACTACGAATTTTTCAAGGCATGTTTACATGTTTCGTGTATTTCATGAGTCAAGTGCCACAAGAAGGAAAAAGTAAAAATTAAATTGCATTTCTTATGCAACCTATTGTAGTAATAGGAGAAGAACAAAAGATTGAAAGTTGTTTTAGTTTCAAGCAAACAACTTGTCACCTAGCTCATAGCAAACAATTACCTCAACCACCTACACACCATCAACCAACAATAACCAAGAATTCCATTTAATGATTTATAATATTATAACCCATAGACTAATTTTGAGATTTATAAATTATAACCCAAAGTAATAACCAAGCATTTGATTGTATGGAAACTATAATTTCAAGATTAATAACCCATTGGCAAACATAATTTTATATTATCATAATGTAAATTAAAAAATTTAATATTGATCATACGATTTTAAAATTTTAATCATACTGTATTGCTATCGAATTTTTATGTGATCTATGTTGATGTTAAGTTTTGTTTAGCTCAAGCTACATGATGATTGTAAATATAAAATATCTTACATTTTAATTAATGATATATTATGTTTTAATACGCGATCATCTTATGCTTTGTCAAGTAAGCCACTCAAATCCACATGTTAAATATATGATTTTAAAATTTTAATCTCGCGATCTACAATTTTAAAATTTTAAAATGCAAGCTATAGATTCATAGAATATTTCACTTTCCAAACAAGTAATAAGAACACAAATTATAAAGTTTCTTTTAAACACAAATTATCAATCTATAAATTGTTCATAATTTTATTTGTTTGGATTCTTGAATGTATTGTTCAATGTTTGTTTTCAAAACTCTTTGCTTTAGGGATTATAATGGCAGCCAACTCTAGCTCCATTGGTCAAGCGCCCTTCAAAATTAACCCAAATTCACTTTTGTGGAGGCATGTAGAAATGATATAGTAAGTTCCAGGTGGTGGGACATATGTTTGCAAATGCAACAAGTGTGGTCAAAGGTATACAAGTTCAGACAGTCCAATGAAAGCTTCTTTGTATGCCATTCCTAGCATGGGGGTCAAAGCCTATCAAAGGAAGAATAGTGTACCTATAACACCTCATCAAATAGCAAAATATATTAGAGAGCAAGAGGAAACAAATAGAAGAATTCTCCTTAAAACATGGCATCCTTTGAAGAGAGGAAGGAAACCACAATGGCCCCCTTCTTTCTCCATATCATACTATAACTCTCAATGTTGTGAAAGAGAATCACCCACTTTTGGGAAGCAATGAAAATGAGCCTACTAGTGTGAAAAGAATGAGGTCACTAGAGAGGGCATTTCAAAATGACGCCAGAGAGATTGCCAATCAAACCATTGCAAGATTCCTCTATGCAAATGGTTTGTCTTTCAATATTGTTCTATCACCATATTGTCAAGATATGTTGGAAAAAAACAAATGAGGCTCCAAAAGGGTACACAAGCCCAATTTGTGAAAAGTTATGTAGCGCCTTATTGTTAAAATAAGTAATAAATATAGAAACTCCATTAGATCCCACTAGAAATTCATGGAAACAAATAAGGGTTGTCCAACATTTCTAATGAATGTAACTATGTAAGGATGCAATATATCAATCATTGATTAATGTGATTGAAATGTATCTTAAAGGGGCAATGTTTTTGAAAGCTATGGATTGTGAGCATAATGTCACCTTCGCAAGCATGATCAATTGGTCTAGACCCTTAGCCTATTTTAATTTCCATAGGCAATTGGGGTGTGGTTAGCGAATAATTAATTAATTAATTTAAGTTGTCTAAAGTCATCATTTTACGGGCAGCTTATATTTAGTTATTTATTTTACTAATATCAAACAATTTAATAAAAATGTGACTTTTGGGGGGGCCAAATGTAAAGTTAAATTAAAAAGAAAATATTAAAAGTCATTTTGAAAGGGAAATGAAATATAATATTTCAAATATTCAAAAAGAGTTATAAGAAGGAGAGCTTGCAAAAGAAAATTCATTCTTGGCATTTTATTTTCAAAAGTCAAGTTTTAGAGATTGAGCAACTATTCATCTTTCCTACCCTAGAAAGAAAACACTACAGCAAAGATTCGTTTTGAGGACAAAAACCCTTCAAGCCAATTCATGAGTAGATTCATTTGTGATTCACAATTGTGTTGAATGTTACGAAATTTTTGAAGAATTGAAGCTTGACAAATAAATATCTATATATTCCATTTCCAAGTTGCAACTGATTGAAATATTTGCATAGCAAATTATTTGTGAAATGTTGGAGTGAAGATTATATTTATATTGCTGATTACATCATCAAAAAAGTCAGACTATATAATTTTATTTGGCATAGACAACAGACTTCTAGTGAGAATGGTAGCCATGAGCAAGGTTGTACCAATCTGAATTTTGCTACAACAAAGTGGGAATGACTTCAAATTTCATCTACAGTACTAGTGCATCTGTTTTGGATCGATACATCAACCATTCTACAACCTAGGGCAGTGTTGGCATCATCATTTGCTGCAGCAATAATTCCAGGTATCATTTTATCTAGTATTTAGTTTACATGACAATTGTTTGACAAAATATTTCTTCGTCAACTGTTGGCCAAAGATTAAAAATATTCGTAGCTGTTATATTTTGGCTTGTAATCGGTCATGAAATATATGTATATATGAATGTAAACTATCACTTAACGTATGAGATATCAGCAATGGCATATGCTTGCAATCTATTTGTTAAAATGCCTATGTATTGTTCAATGCATGCCAATTGTTTGTAAATTTTCTTATGATTACAAAAGATAGTTGCATCTGTTCATAGAGCATGAAACTCAAGAAATTGAATGGTTTAATGCCCGCCAACTATTTGGCGAATTGTCTCTAAGTGGGAAATCAACAAATTTGCAAGTTGGTTGAAATATTTTGATAGGGACAATACAGTGAGGGGCAAGTGAAGGGTGCACAATTCATAGCTAACATCATTATGTAGAGCACTTAGGAAACAAGTCATCGAAATATTGTCCAAATCATAATAAACAATGCAAAGAATTGCAAAGCATCTCATATGTTGGTTGAGGCATGGTTTTCACATATATTTTGGACACCTTGTCTTGTCTACTAGCTCCACCTCATGCTACAAAAGTAGGGTAAGAAAATAGATTGAATCAAAAGAGTCTATGCTAAGGCCTAGGAGATCCAAATGTCCATCACAAACAACCACATGTCATAGGCCATTTTTGAACATTCTCACAATTGGAGCTACTAAAGGCAACTAAAATAATAAAATTTTAAAATTTTATGTTTCACTTTAGTAATTAATTTTTTAAAAGTTAAATATGATTTCTTTGTTTTTTTTATTTTTTATTTTCAAATAAGTTGCCGAAACCCAATTCACATCCAACACAATCATCTTGAGATGACTTGTGGAGGTGTTGGAGGCACTTTCTAGCATGATCATCAACCAACTTTGGTAAGGATGGAGGCAATCCAACAAAGAGAGGGCAGCAAATGTAAAGTATATGATCCTAGATGACTCTTGGTCAGATCAAGAGGAATATCTTCTTGGTTTCACCAACCTCGTCATGAGAATGATCCACTTTACTAACATGGATAAGCCATGTTTACAAGAGGTATATGATGGGATGGACAAGTTTAGGAAGGATGCTCACTCTTGGTGATCCCTCAATGGCCATACATTGCAACACCTCCAAGGTCTCATGATCAAAATTTTATCACAAGTTTCTTCATTTTTTTTATTTTCTTTTTTTTTTTAGCCTGCAGGAATCGATTGAGTATTCACTCCCCTATAAACAGCAGTGCGCCTGGTAAACTTTTTTCACATGACCGGTGGCGCTAGCACAACACGCCCTCTGATACCACGAGTTTGTGGGAAGACTAGACCCCGTGACCTCTTGCCTGCAACAGGATGCTTTAGCCAATCGAGCTAGGCCCCCACCCCATAAGTTTCTTTATTTTTATCACACAACCTAAATTTGTTTTTATTTCATTTTTAAAATTTGCATTTTCAAATTTGACGTTTGATTTATAATTTAATAACTCTAACCCTCACTTTGCCTCAATAGGTTGCTAGTTCTACTTCATCTAAACAAAATTGGAATGCATTCTCCTTCATCCACTTAGTGAAGCACAACTAATTAGCATCAAGTAAAATAGAGGAGCCACTTTACATGCATTACAACTTGTGCCTTCTTACTCAAAAATAGAATGAGTACAAGGAAGCGGCAACGAAGTTGTGGGATGTAGACCCAAAGAAGATCGACTTGGATGTTTTTGCTGCCACACTTGGATATAGACCCAAAGCAAGCTGACTTGGGGACCACTATACAACCCTATTAATTTAAGTGTTCCACGGGGACACGTCCCCCCCATTTTTTTTGCCGTCCCCCCGTCCCAGACGTTTCGGGGACTTGGAGACCAGGGAGACGTCCCTCCACCGCCGTCGGGACGTGAGAAACGTCTCGGAGACGCGAGGGACGCCTAGGCGTCTCCGAGACACCCACGCATCCCCCGCGCTGGGACGTGTTTTAAAGTGCATTTTTTTAAAATTTATTTTATTTTTATTGGTCTTTGTGCCTAGGGCTGAACCCTAAAGGCTTGTGGGACCCATCTCAAAGCCTCTAAATGAAATAAAATTCTCTAATTGCTCATTTTTTTACTCACATATGCATTTGATGTTTTGCAGCAGCTAGGTGAAGAAGAGCAAAAACAGTGAGAAGAGTGAGTGAAAGAGTGAGTTTGAGGTGCGGCAAGTGCAAGAGGGGTGAGAAGGAGAAAGAAGAAGAAGAGGAGGAGCATTCTACACCAATTTTGAAGGATTTTTCAAGCACAAGGTAGGGTTTTATGACTGTTTTTCTTAGTTTTTTCAAAAAAAATTGTGTTTTGTTTTCCAAGTTTTTATACTTTATTGAAAATGTAGTTTGATGTTTGAAATGGGCATTGAAATGAAAATCAAAACACGAATATGCATTTGCAGCCAAGTCTATGAAATTATGATTAAAAAATTAATCATAATTTCATATACATGGCTGCAAATGCATATTCATATTTTGAATTTTCATTTCAAGGCTCATTGTTTTTTTTTTCATCTTTCCATCAAGATTCATCATGAAATTTTAAATTTTTATTTTCAAATTTGTTAAACTAGGCTGAAACTAGGCACTTATAGAATTTATTTATTTATACTTTACTGCAGTGTCACAATGAGCTCTCATGACATCAGCATGAGTGAGGATGAGGTTCATTCACATAGTGATAGTGATCCTAAATATGCACCTGAGGCTGAGGGGGATGACCATGGGGCTGAGCGCGAAGCGCAAACTAGTTCCATGGCAAGTGAAGCAAGTAATTTACAGTGCCCTTCTACAATATTGGCAAAGTATGCTCAGGGTCCTTTTAATCCCAAATCCCCTCAAACAATTTGCAACAAAAGATCTAAGCAGGCAAGGGGCAACATCTGGTGGCACAAGGAGGTGGAAGTGCAACTTTTGTGGTGAGGGGTGGTATGGGAGCATCACTAGAGTCAATGCACACCTTTTCATTAGAGGAAAAGGTGTGGAGATATGTAAATTTTTGGCAAAACCAAAAAACATAAAATTCAAAGTTGAAATAAATAAGTTATGGGGTGTTCCTGATGATACTCTAGCTGCACCTGTGCCTACTACTTTGGTTCATAGGACATAGCTTCAACATAGCCAGCAACAGAGATCCAGCCATACTTTGCAGACGAGAGTAGGAGGGGCACCAAGTTCTTCTTCTAGTGCCTATGCAAGAGAGGGGAGGGGGGAACGGAAATTGCAAAGTCAAACTCAAAGTAACCCCATTGCAGATTTGTTTGATGTGCAGCTCAAGGATGAGATAGATGATACCATTGGCAAGTTCTTCTTTGCCAATGGCATTCCGTTTCATGTTGCCTGATCTCCTTATTATAAGGATATGATATCGATGGTGGCAAAGGGAGGACCATCATATGTGCCACCAGGTGAGACAAAATTGAGGACCACGATCTTGGATAAGAACTATTCCAAGATCAATTTGTTGATGGAGAAGATGAAGGAGTGTTGGGTTAAGACAGGATGCAGCATAGTCATGGATGGGTGGACGGACATTAGCCATCGTCCACTCATTAACATCATGGTTACGTGTACTGAGGGCCCATATTTTCTTAAGGCAGTTGATTGTTCAGGGCATCGCAAAGATGTTGATTTTCAGTTTGAGGTTCTCAGGGATGCTATTGAGGAGGTTGGGCCACAAAATGTGGTCTAAGTTGTGACAGATGTTGCACATGTGTACAAAGCTACGGTGAGACTTGTTGAGGCTACTTATAGGCATATTTGGTGGACCCCATGTTGTGTGCATGCCATGAACAATGCACTCAAGGACATGGGAAAGATTGATTGGATTAGAGCAGTGGTTAATGATGCGAGAGATGTGCAGATGTTTATCGGCAACCACCACACATCACATGCACTCTTCAGGACCTTCGCTAAGGAGTTCCTAAAACCTACTGATACGAGATATGCTTCCTATTTCATTCTCTTGGATAGAATGATTGAGTTGCAAGAGGCACTGCAACTCATGGTCATGACAGCAGATTGAAGTAGGTGGGCCAAGTCTAAGACAGAGCAGGGGAGGAGGGTGAAGGATACGGTGAAGAGTGATGTGTTCTGGGCTGATGCAAAATATATTGTTGCCATCATTAAACCAATTTTCCAGGTTATCAAGTATGGGGATGCGGATGCACCTAACCTTGAAGAGGTGTATGAGTGCATCGATTCTATGCTTGATCAGATGAGGGTTGTTGTGCGAGAGAGGGACCCCACATTAGCATTCTACCACAAGCACATTCAGCCAATCATTCACAGGAGATGGGAGAAACTCAACACTCCCTTGCACATGGCAGCCTATGCACTTAATCCTAAGTGGTACTTGACGAGGCCTGGCAGAGTGACACCGATACAGGATGCAGAGGTGAAGGCAGGGTTCTTCAGGTGCATTGAGAGGATGTATGACGATGTAGATGCCAATGTGATTCGCACTGAGTGGACCAAATTTGCCACTCTGAGGGGTTATTCAGATGCAGCCAAGATGGATATGCGAACTATGGCACAGGAGGACCCAATTTTGTGGTGGACTTGCCATGGATTGGGATCTTTGACTACCACTCTAGCCATCCGATTGTTATCTCAAGTTTCTAGTTCTTCAGCTGCTGAGAGGAACTGGTCTACATATAGCTTCATCCACTCTCTTAAGAGGAACAGACTCACCTCTAGGAGAGCAGAGAAGCTTGTGGTTGTACATAGTGCTTTGCGTCTCATTGACCGCAAATCACTTTCGTACAAAGAGAGTCCAGTAGCACGGTGGGATGTAGATCCATAGGAGCCAGCACAAATTGATGAGGATGCTTCAGTTTCGGCTTCAGATGCAGGGCTGGTTGGTGTTAGTTTGGCTGAGCTTGATCGCGAGGATTCCAGTAGTTCGAGTGATGAGGAGTTTGGAGATGATTAGAAGCCTCCCTTCACTACATTTTTGCATTTTGTACTTATTTTGATTATGATATCTCATATCAATGTACTCATGCTACTCATTGTAATCATTTTTATCATTATGATATGATATTATGATGTGACATGTCATATTTTCGATATTCATATAATAGAAATCTCAAATTCAACAGCAGCACGGTGGGATGTAGATCCAGAGGAGCCAGCAAAAATTGATGAGGATGCTTCAGTTTCGGCTTCAGATGCAGGGCTGGTTGGTGTTAGTTTGGCTGAGCTTGATCGCGAGGATTCCAGTAGTTCGAGTGATGAGGAGTTTGGGGATGATTAGAAGCCTCCCTTCACTACATTTTTGCATTTTGTACTTATTTTGATTATGACATCTCATATCAATGTACTCATGCTACTCATTGTAATCATTTTTATCATTATGATATGATATTATGATGTGACATGTCATATTTTCGATATTCATATAATAGAAATCTCAAATTCAACAATTTCATTTGTCAAATTTTAATATTTTATTTGATTACTAATAGTATTCAAGTATTCAAAATGTTAGGATTTGCAATTTTGCTAATTTGCCAAAGTTTAATTTGAAATGTTATTCTGAAACATCTTTTTATAACTAGTTATTCAAGTACCATATGTATATTAGCGCCGCCCCCTTGTCGCCATCCCCCCGCCATCCCCAAACTTAGACCCCTTGTCGCCGTCCCCCCGCCATCCCCAAACTTAGACCCCTTGTCCCCCCGTCCCTGAGACGCGTCCCCTTCAGGAAACTCCGTGGAACACTGATTAATTTATCTTAAAAATAAAGATAAAGGTAAGAATAGTTGATAATTTAATTATTAGTCATGGTTCAACAAAACTATAACTTGCCAATTTTATATCCAACACAATATAATACTTTTAAGAGGTGCTTATGCACTTTTTAAAGAAATAACACTTGAATAAATATATAAAATCAACATTTCGAATATGAAATTTAATATTAAAAATAATAGCAGAAGTTTATATTTATTATCAACTTTCAAACTTATATTTCAAACCAAATGTCAAGTAATACTTATCTAAGACAACTCTAGAAACAACAAATCTCACCCAATGAAGGCCTTGGTGGTTGAGTCCCTCTAAGCTATGGCAAACTCCAAGAGGAATAATTTTGTTTAGAATATAGCATGTAAAGCATGCTGAACAAAATAATTGCTCAACACAAAGCCACGGCCAAGACAATCCTAGGTGTACCCTATACCTTGAGTTGGACACACTTTGTATGCCCCTTCTCCAATGCCCATTGCGCACCAAACCACCTTCTTCCTTGAGTGTTCTCCATGCCCTTTCTAAGTCTCACATACATGATTAATATAATGATTAATCTTTTAAGGCATGGTTTGCAAACCATCACACCCTTTCACATCACAATTAACCTTTAATAAAATTAAATTATTTTACCATTTTTATCTCACGAGACTATTCTTTCCCGAGAATCACTTATTTCTATTACATTTTTCTAAAGGTAATTAAATACAAATGACATAATTTCCTTTTTCACCCCTTTTTATCTCTTTTTAACCAAAAAGGTAAATAACATTCTTTTCACTTTGAGGTAAAGTCCCATAACAAGAACAAAAGTAGAATCGTTGATTTCAAACCTCTTTCTTAACCATCTCCATAAAAGATAGGCACCTTATAGCTCTCAGCATTTAACCAATATCTGTGTTTGAGATATCTGACCTAGTGGCTATTTACATGTACTGTTAAAGGACATATATTTAGACATACTGTACAATCCAAGGAGATGAGTAATGAAAATAAATATTAAATGTTCAAGTACGATTGTGTGATGACAAATTGAGAACTGGTCCAAGGTCTAAAATTCAATTTAAAGGTAAGGGCAAAGATTTAGAAGGGTTAACATTTATAACTAGCAAAAAGAGATGACCGAAAATATAGATCTGAATTCTGGACAAAGTGAAATGTTACTTGCTAAGTATGAACACTTTATTAATTAAGGCAAAGCACATCAGAAGCTCTTTGTAAAGATTATTACCAGAAACAGAAATAAAATAGTATTTTATTCTTTCAAATGTCAAAACCTGAAGCTTGTCTGGTGATTGAACTATTTGAGACTGCTGCTGCATAGCTTCTTGGGTCTTCTGTAGCAGCAAGAAATTTGCATTTCTAATCTGCAACCAAACAAAAAGAAAAAGTTGGCACTTACAATCATCTCTGATCATCATTCACTAGAACAAAAACTCTACTCAGTCTCATTTTGAAAAAACCAACAAATAAAACTACAGACAAAATATTGAATTTCTATTTCAGTACAAGTGAAAAAGAGTTCACTTCAATATGCTGTTAGAAATACTTTTCCCGTACTGATTAAGACAATAAAGCACCAACAAACTACCATCTGAATCCAAGCTATATCAAAATTCTGAAAAGAAGTTAAAAATGATCATAAACAGAATTATTGCCCAGATGAAAAAATGCATAATAATATGGGAAAGGCCAGCAAATCCTCTCTCTCAGAAAACCCAAACAAACAATAAGCAGCCATTGAAAATGCTGAACTTTTCAGTGGGTTATAACCCATACCATACGATAGGTTGCCATTCCCATTATCATCTGTATGATTTGTTTAGTTGTTTAAACTACCTCTTAATTTCAAATTATAGCACTTGAAGAATCCCTACAACAATATACCTTAAAGATAAAATTAAAGAATGTCCGAGTGATAAATAAATTTAAACACTCCCCCATTAATGGGGTAGTTGCAAATAAGCATGTTAAGAAATCTAGGGCTCAGTTGAAGCCTCTTGTAGGATATCTTAAGCTCAATTTTGAAGTTGACTCTAGAGGCAATCCTGGCTTAGTTGGTGCTGTTGTTGTGTTGAGGGATTTTGATGGTTGTTTAACTTTTGTTCAAAGGGGTATTCTTTTTCTCGGTTACAAGTTGAATAACAAGACTGAGTGGGAAGCTGCAGTTGGTGGTATGGTAGCTTGTTTGATTAATTGTAAAAGGTTTGTGGTGGAAGGGGATTATCCAATTGCCATTTAAGGGCTGAAGAAAGGCTTTTGCCCAAGCTGGAAAAGTCATAGTTTTCTTGAAAAAGCTTTGGTTCTACATAAACCCTTCTCAAATATTCAATGTAAGCATTGCTTTAAAGAATTAACCTGGCGGTGTACTTTCTTGCTAATGCTGGTATTGTTCAGATGCCATTTTCAATCCTTTACAATGGCAGGTCGGATACTTGGCCAGGGGTTGAGCATCTTTTTGCCACTGTAACATGGATTAAATTTTTCATGTTCACTCCAAACAAAGCATAAGGGTTTAATTAATGATGGATGTTTGTAATGTTTCCTTTGCCTTATCATTTTCTTTCATCATTGTTGCGGATTAGTGGTACAGGGTGGCATCCTCCCGCTTGTGAATTTATCAGTAATGGGATAGTAAGTTTATATCCCCCATGCTGGCACATTTGATTAGTTAATTCTCTCTCCTTGCAGCCTTTCTACAGCCCCCAGCCAGGTGGCGATTTGCATTCATTGTCCCGGTTTCTTTGGTGGCTTCTGTTTTTTTGCTATGTTATTGGTTTGGCCCCTACTATGCCTAGATTTGAGTCCACTTCATACCCAGTATGAATCTGGGACCGATTCACCAAGCGACTCTGTTAAAGTGCATATGGAGGATTGTGGATTTATCCATGAAGAATTCAGCAAAAAAATCGGATACCCTGCCAAACCCTTCAAAAATCACCTTCAGTTTTTTTGAAGATCTAAAAAAAAATCTCCCCACTTTATAAAGAAAATACAGAGGTGTGAAAACCCTAGGAACAGCCAGTCACAGAGGTCACAGGCAGAACAGGCCAAAAAACACTTAAAATTGTGGGCATAAATACAGACGCGAGAAAAAGTCCAGTCACAAGAAGACAGATATTAGTATCATAAGCTTACCACAGGAAGAATAATGTTTTATAAAAATGTATCATGAGACAAAATGTCAATGTGGAGAGAATAATGTCATGGGAAGAAAAATATTGCCAATCATGGGAAGAAAGTTTTAGAAGCGGTCTTTAAAATCTATAACATGATGGAGTTTTCAAATCTAAAACAATTGTTGTCTTTTTAACATGTCGGATTATTACCATAATGTTGAAAATCCAATGATAAAGTTAATAGTTATGTATGATACTTAATTTTTAAAGGTTCCAAGCTTGCAGGTGGCAGTGATGGATGTTGAGGCCTAGGGTGCTGGTGGCTGGGGGTGTGGAATGGTGCTAACTGCTAACGATCCTCCTCTTCGGGGAGTTTGTCACTATGTTTTTTGTTTTGCAATCGTTGGTTGATGGATGCTTTTGCCTTTTGGTGGTGGGTTTTTGTATGCCAGGTTTTATACTTCATGTTCATCAGTCGTTAAGACTGTTTTAGTTGTATTTGTTTCTCATACTTTTTCAGCTGGAGGCCCCTATGACGGCCCATTAATTATCCAAAAAAAAGGATAAATACATGTAAATGCAGCCCATTTCACACCCATTGCCACAAGAAAGCTACATTACTGTTTTTACTAACATTAGATATTATTTTCATAGAATACAATAAATTTTCGTCATTTAGTTTTTAACATATTGCAATAATTTCATGAAATATTTGCACTAATTTATTGCTATTTGCCAATGTGGCATACTTAGGAGGATACATATCTTGAGATTGGCATGCATATTTCCAAAAATGCACAGAACTTGGAAATGCAGTTAGATGCACCAAGCATAAATGTATGTATTTTCATTTCCCTTTTGTTAAGATCAATTAATCCTGAGATTAGTATGAAATTTAAATGGAAACTATACAAAAATGTAAAATCTTACCTTGTCATTATAGCCGATGTTTTTCTCCTTGAGATTCTGCACTTCCGCTTGCAAATTGGATTGTTGTTTATTAAGGGCTAATATGTTCTGATTCAGCTCCTTGATTTCAGACTCTAATGCCTCGATCTGGGGCTGCTTGGATTGTCTCTCTGCATCAATTTCTGCCAATTCACGCTCCAACTGAAAAAATGCAAGAGTTCAAAAGGCAGTTAAACTTAATAGCACAGTCTCATCGCCATTATAAAACCCATACAAAAGAACAAAAAAAATCTAGTCCCATGGGCCTAAACTGGGCATGAATGCGGTAATACCTCTGGCTCTAATCTTTCTGGGATTATCTAGTTTATGCGGCCCAAATATGAAGGGTCAAAAGCCAGCAAAGAGTTGGATAGCCATTAGATAGGCCTTAGTCTGTGGGTCTTGACCGATCCGTAACCTAAGTTCGGATGGTGCAGTGATTAGTGCTGCTGTTACTAGGTACTCGTGGAGCCTGCTATGCGTGAGGACACTTGCGGAGGCTACCGTAGGCACTCCTAGGGTTTCGAATTTCAATTTGCCAAAAAAAGACACCCTTAAAATAGATAATATGTAGTAGACAGAATAAGAGTTTCTCTCTATGTGAGACACAGAGAGCGGGAGAGTGAGAAATAACCTCAAGTTTCCTGTTTTCGAGGAGAATTTCTTTCTCTAGCTCCAGATCACTTTCTTGCAACGTCGCGCCTATAACTGTTAATTTATCTTCCCTGTGGTGCAGAAACAGAACAAAATCAAGGTAGGGCATTAACAACAATTCAAAAGGAAAGAGATACGTTACAGAGCACTGGACATTGGTAATGCCAAGAAATAATTTTAAAAGAAGCGGTCATTATCAGAAGTTAATAAATACTTAAGATGGCTAAAACTAAAAATTATTTTTCAAATCCCTTTAAGATTCACATATCATGTACAAAAATTGGGCAAGTTCTCAAAGAAAAGGGATATGGTTTTACAGAAATCAAAGGAAAACTTTTTCAAATGGCATGCAGAAAACCAGCCAATTAATAAATCTGAACCAGCAAAAGCATCCATAGACGTTACCTATAGCAGGAGAAATTGATCAAGGCGCTTAAGAACTTGAGAGTGCGCTGGGGATCGGGCTTGAAAATGTCCTTGGAAGAGAAATCATGAGCCCCTGAAGCACGCATAGCATTTTGTATTTTTCGAATGGTGTTTATTATGCCCACAGAATCTCTGTGCAGCTCATGGTCTTCTAAAACCTCTAATCCACAGAACAATGGCTGGTCGTCCCTTCCTGAACCGTCCGCCATTATGTTTTTGACGAAGCATTCATACAGATAAGCGGCTGTTTCTGCATTTATTTTTAACAGTTGCTCAGCAGTGACCGACCCAATTCCCAGATTTGCCAAGCTGTTCACTATTTCCTTGATACCCAGGATGGGGAAAGAATACGAAGGCATCCTGACTCCGTCCTATAAAATTTTGAGCCAAATCTCAATTGGGTAGGGTAAAAAATTTTGTTGGTTTCTCAAAGATTTTACAATTCATAATGATGGAACAATTTAGAGGTTGCCTGGACTGGTTGGGCCAGCAACCAGTGTGTTGTAAATTTTCCCGCCTCGTTCGTTTTCCTGTTGGGTTCTCTTCAGTCTAATTTTCAAACGATTGAATATAGTTTAAATCGTGAGTTTCAACGGTATATAAAGGTACAACCTGAGTTGGCCTAATGGTGGAGAATTTGTACTCTTGAAAGAGAGGTCACAAGTTCAAATCCTGCAGGGGGTAAGGTATGTACACCATATTGTGGAGCACGAGTTAGGTGCCTCCCTCAGATTTGGGAGTATGAGGAGT
>VDFB02325925.1:0-57390 GCA_007258455.2 Sequoia sempervirens | reverse complement strand
GTCGTGCAACACGAGCATCCTCTTCGCTGATAAGATTCTTCAGAGAAATCCTTAGTGATGGGAGCTCAACTTCAATTGGCAAGACGACTTTGGCACCATACACTAAAGAATAGGGGGTGGCGCCTGTCGAGGTGCAGATGGATGTGCAATATGCCTAGAGGGTAGGATGAATATGGAGGTGCCAATCTTGTCCAGTGTTATTGACAACCTTTTTGAGGATGCGGATAAGGGTCTTGTTGGTTGCTTTTGCCTGACCATTACCTTGGGGGTAATAAGGCATTGACCAACGGTGCTGGATATGAAAGGTGTCGCAGAGGTGTTTCATGGCTTGGTTTTTGAAGGGTTTTCCGTTATCAGAGAGGATGGTGGATGGGATACCATATCTGCAGAGAATATGGTAAAGGATGAATTTTGAGATTTGGATACCAGTGATTTGTGAGAGTGGTATTGCTTCCACCCACTTAGTGAAGTATTCAGTGGCAGTAATTATGAATGTATGGCCGTCGGATAATGGTGGGTAAATCTTGCTAATCAAGTCAAAACCCCATTGAGAGAATGGCCACGGTGCTAGGAGGGGCCGAAGATCCTGTGCCGGAGCATGAATTAAATCTGCATGTTGTTGGTAGGGAAGGCATTTCTTCACAAATTCACAAGCATCATGCTCTAGTGTAGGCAAATAATATCCAGCTCAGAGAATTCATTTGGCCAAAGCCATACCATTTGAATGAGCTCCACAAACACCACTATGTACTTTCGTTAATGCAGTGTGGGCTTCAGTCTCATTTAGACATCTAAGGAGGATTCCATCATACCTGTGATGATAAAATGTATCACCGACGATAATGTATTGAGAAGAGCGATGAACGAAGGATTTGCGTTGATTGCGTGTAAGATCTGGGGGCATAATATTATCATGGAGGTAGGTGTATATGTCCTCGTACCATGGGGAAGTGGGATCCACAATATTGCACACCATGTCAGTCTCAGGGATATCATATGCTGGGATTAAAAGTTGTTCCACAAGGAACCCACATTTTGTCTGATCTTATCAGGGAGCCGATAGTGGCCATTGCATCAGCTACTTTATTTCGTACCCTAGGAATTTGTTCAAATTGTATAGAGGTGAAATATTTCTTGAAATCATCCACCATGCGCTTGTAGGGTAATAGCTTATCATCTTTGGTGAGGAACTCATCATTAACCTACCTAATGACTAGCAAAGAATCACCAAATACTTTCAAATGAGTTATGTGCAACTGCTTTGCAATTCGAAGGCCGGTGAGGAGAGCTTCATATTCTGCCATATTGTTGGTACACGGGAATGCTATCCTGAATGATTGAAAACGTAGCTCACCTGAGGGCAACGAAATTAAAACCTCCTCGCGACCCTAACCGCTATAGGAACCGTCAAAATACAGTGTCCAAGCTGGTGCTTCTGTAACTGTGTAAACTTCTTCGTCTGGGAATTCAGTGTCTAGAGGGTAAGCATCTACTAATGGTGCCTCAGCTAACTAATCAGCTATGACCTGTCCTTTTATGGCTTTCTGCTCCACATACTCTATGTCAAATTCGCTTAGGAGCATGACCCACTTGGCCATGCGGCGAGTCAGAGTGGTTCTAGATAGCAAATACTTCAGTGGATCAATTTTAGCAATTAATTTGACTGGATGGCTGAGCATGTAATGTCAGAATTTCTATGTGCTGAAGACTAGCACGAGGCAGGCCTTTTCCATGGGGGAGTAGTTTAATTCGTAGCCGACCAATGTCCGACTGATGTAGTAGATCACCCTATCTTTCGATGACTCATCATGTTGTGCCAACAATGCCCCCAACGCGACTGAAGTGGCAGAGATATACAGCAAGAGAGGTTTCCCTAGAATTGGTGGCATCAAGATCAGAGGATGAGCTAAGTATTCTTTGATTTTATTGAAACCTGTTTGGCATTGTTGGTTCCATCGGAAGGTGGAGTCTTTTTTCAGGAGATGAGTGAATGGCTGACACTTATCCACGAGCTGGGCTATGAACCGACAGATGGATTGCATCTTCCCTTGGAGACTTCTTAACTGTTTCAGACTGCGTGGGGGTGGCATGTCCAGGATAGCCTTCACTTTGGCGGGATCAACTTCAATACCCCTTCGGGAGATGATAAAACCCAACAGTTTTCCTAACGTAACCTCGAAGACACACTTTTTTGGATTTAGCCCAACTTGTACTGCTCTAACCGTTCAAAGATCTTTTTCAAGATGGTAGGATGTTCCGCTCGTGTTATGGATTTCCCTAACAAGTCGTCGGCATAATCCTCCATGATGATATGGATGAGGTCATGGAAGATGACCGTCATTGCCGTCTGATATGTTGCGCCTGCATTTTTGAGACCAAAGGGCATAACATTGTAACAGAAAGTACCCCAAGGTGTTGTGAAGGCCGTCTTGTGTTGGTCCTCAGGTACAATTCAAATTTGATTATAACCAAAGAAGCCATCCATAAGGGATAACATCTCATGTCTTGTTGTGAGGTCGACCAACATGTCAATGTTAAGCAGAGGGAAGTCGTCTTTTGGGCAGGCTTTGTTAAGATCCCTGAAGTTTGTGCAGATTCGAATTTCTCCATTTGGTTTGGCAACTGGTACTATATTGGAGATCCACTCAGAGTAGTCAATTGGTCTAATAAAACCTGCATCCAGTAACTTTTCCAATTCCTTCTTGACTAACAATGCTACCTGTGGGTGCATCTTGCGGAGGTTCTGTTTGATAGGCTTGGCATCAGGGCGAACGTCTAGATGGTGGACCACTAAAGTGGGGTCCAAGCCTGGCATGTCTGAATATGACCAGGTGAAGTTAACAACACCCTCTTGGAGTAACTGGAAAATGACTGCATATTTTGGATCTAAGAGTGATTTAGCTACATAGGTGATTTTAGGATTTTCAGCAGTACCCAGATTAACCTCTTGAGTCTCTTCAATTAGGATGGACGATCGTGTAGAAAACTAGGTTCCCACAAGGGGAAGATGAACATCTCCATCCTCCAGCGCCTCTTTGAGGTTTTCGCCATTGGATGCATCCTTTATTTTTACTTTTTCAAGGTCAGGAAGTGCCTCGGGGAGGTTTTCACTAGCTGACCATTTTTTATTTTTCTTGTTCTTATTTTTGCGACTAGAGTGTTCATCCTCCCCCAATCCCATGAGGTTGACATATGTATCCGCAGAGATATTGACGGGTGTGCTTTCACGTAGGTCCCAATCAATAAGCTCAGGGTGGCGAAGGGATAGGTTAATGGTATAGACGAATAAGCATTCGAACATGGATGACAGGTCAGTGTGATCAACGTCATCGTATGCACGTATGATGGATTCCTCCTCGGGTATGTCTTCCAACGAGCCATCATCCACGGCGATACTATTGGAAGTATTAGATGATGTTGTAGGGATTTTTTGTTTTCTGTCATACCCAGTGCCTATGTTTTTTGGTAGCTTTGACGTATCAATAGGTTGCAACCGCCCTTGTTCTTCTTTACCTAGGCCCCTACCTTGGTAGTTATACTTTTCTGCAAACTTAGCTGACCACGGATATGCTTCCTGAAAATATTCCTTTAGAGGAGGATCCGGCTGGGGTTCTTCTTGGTAGACCCATTGGCTTATATCCTCTTCTGGTGCATCTATCTTGACACTAGGGGATCTGAAAGTGGTGGTAGGGATTTTTTACCACTGAAGGTGACAGTCTTGTCTTCCTTTGGAGTAGCGTGTGAAGGTTGACCATACTTGTGTGGTGACGATGGCATGGTTGCTACATTGAGAGCAGTATGCATTTCGTATTCACCACACCTTTTGTCAATGATCTAGACTTTGGTGACTGTAGGATCAGTGGTGGAAGATGGAGTGGTTATCGTGGTAGAGGGTGGATTAATGGATGATGACTAGGATGCCCCCATTTCAACCCCAAGACAATAATGTAAATGGGGAAATGACGCTCCTAAAGCGCGACAATATTCAAATGGTTGGGGATCAGCATAGATGGTGACTTCTTGTCCATTGACTGGGAATTTTAGGCACTGATGGTATGTGGAGGGGACGGCTTGCATAGCATGGAGCCATGGATGGCCAAGGAGGAGATTATATGGCAAGTCCAGATCAAGGACATGACAGGTAATGTACTAAACCACAGGTCCCACTTGGATAGGAAGACTGATAATTCCCTCTAAATTCCTTTCTGCATTATCATAGGCCTTGATCGTGATGATCTGATTACTTAAATCTGCTTGAGTATACCCCACTTGTTTTATGAATTTTAGAGTACACAAATTGAGGGTAGAGCCATTATCTACCAAGACCCTTTTTATTTTATGACGAGCAACCACGACTTCGATATGCAAGGGGCGATTATGATTGACATCAATGTTTGGCATATCGTTTTGGCTGAAGTGCAATTGATGAGATAAAGCCGGGTGTCCTACCAAAGCTTGGAATCATTTAGGATCAATGTCATTAGGTACATGGGTTTCCTGTAGGGCTCTGTTGAGGATTTATTGATGTACAGGGGAAGACTTAAGTAAATTGAAAATGGAGATATGAGCAGGGGTCTTTCCTAAGTGATCAAGGATGTTGTACTAAGAGCTTACAGGAGTTGATTGAGCGGGTGCAGAGGCTGCAGGGACAGTGATGCGGGCTCATCGTGTAGTAACAGCACACTGAGGGTCTTTGGCTTTGACATGTATCATGGATACACAAGGTTCTACCTACTCAATGTAATGAATAATACCCTCGTAATTGAGGGGTACATTCTTATAGCTCACGTTATTTGTGATGTTGTTTTGAGGATTACTGTTGGAGGTGCTTGGGCCTTGATTATGGTTTGGAAAGGCATTTTGATATATCTGCAATTGAGCATTGGACGATGAGGCTTGACTGGTGTCAACCTTGATATCTCCTCGATCAATGAGATCTTGGACATAGTTTTTTAGACCCTGACATTTATTCAAAGAGTGTCCTTTGATTTTATGGAACTCACAATATTCATTTTCCTTAAACCATGTGGGCTTGGGTTTGGATTCGTCAAGTGGCTTGGTGACAGGATATGTGATTGGATAATTGATCTGTATCAATTTATTGAAGACAACACTCAGGGGTTCCCCTAATTGGGCATACTGGTGCTTAATGTTCCCTTGGTTGTTCTGATTTGACTGTTGAGGAGGACGAGGTGCCCCCTACAGTACATATATGGTGTTAGGTATGGAGGGTTGTTGTCTCAAGGATGTGTTAGCCACTTGGACGTGTTTAGTATCAGTCACACCATCATTCACTGCGTTCTTGTTTTTGTTCCAAAAATTTGGCTTATCTCCAAATGACCTTTCTTTATCATGGCCATGTATTTTAATGTGCCCTTTGGCAACAAGGGCACGTTCAAGGATAGGTCCATTTTCCACTATCTCCGTGAAAGTGGTGACACAATGTAACCTAAAGTTATGAGCCATGTCGGGATGAGAGTTCTCCACGAAGAGAGTGACCATGTCCTTCTCTTTCAGAGGGGTTTTCATTCGGCTTGCTAGCGCACGCCACCTTTGGAGGTAGCTAGTAAAGGTTTCCCCCTCACATTGTTTCTCTTTGAGAAGGTCTAAGGTGTCAGTGTCCTCCAAATTGAAGGAGAAGTAGGAGACAATTTTTTCCGACATGTCCACAAAATATTTTATGGATCCTTTTTCGAGGGTCATGAACCACTCTAGGGCATTTCTTACCAGGCTTCGTGGGAACAGGCGCAAGAGATAGTTGTCATTGTGCATAACCTCTTGACACTGGGAGTAAAACTCCTGCAAGTGGGCCCTAGGATCTTTGTTCCCCCTGTATTTGTCAAACTTTGGCATTTCAAAATGTTTAGGGAAGGGGATCAATGAGATGGACGGATCAAATGGATATGGGCATATGTCTTCAAATTTGAACGATTGTTTGCCAGCCCCAGCTTGAAGATCCTTCAGAGCGGCTTTGATTTCCAACAGATTTGAGTTGACCGGTGGCGAGTTGGGGGGATATTGATGATAGGATGATAAAGCATCTTGCTGAGAGAGCGTCAGATTGTTGAAGTACGGATTTGGATAGTTGGATGATGACATGCCTTGCTGGTAAGCTGGGGAATTTTGTTGATACGGGGGCTGTTGTTGTGGGGTATAATACGGATTTGTTTGATAAAAGTGTGGGGTAAGCTGTTGAGGAGCTTGGATGGGATGTTGCGTATTGGTTTGTTGGTATTGAACGTACTATTGTGATTGTTGGGAGCTCACATAAGGTGGTTGTTGATGAAATTGCTGTTGATTATGATAGTAGTAGTGTTGAGGGGGTTGTTGTTGTGATGTCAACTGTTGTATGGGCCGAGATGGGATGTTGTGTTGTGGTTGAGCCTGCGGATGCAAAATGGATGCAAGAAAGGGGGATATGGTCTGAGCGATAGGTCGGGATGGATTGCCTTGTGGTTGGTAGGGTGGTTGTTATGAAGAGACCAAAGCATTATGCATGGGTTTTCGCTGATGAGATGGTTGAGGTAGCGTAGAAGCGTTTTGTAAAGGGGGTTGTTGGGTACCACCCGGAATGTTCAGTTGGGATGTTCCTTGTGGAGGTAATTGAGGCGGAATGTTGGATTGATGAAGCTGTTGAGATGTATATGAAGATGATGGTAGATTTGTGGCCCCAGGAGGTGGAAGCAATGTGGTAAAGGGGGTGCTCCCAGTGTTGACTGTAGGTTGATTCGAAAGAGGTGGTGCTATTAGTGTTAATGGCATAGGTTGTGGAACATTTTGTGGCATACCATAGGCAAAAGGATTATTGGGATCAGGCACTTGAGGATTTCCCATAACTGAGATTGGAGCATGTGGGGGGTGGTTAACATGATAAAGAACAACATTTCCAAATTCAGGTTGATGCCAACCCTCAACTGGAGGAACATTGGGGAAGTACAAACCTTCTGGTGCATTTTGTGAACCTTGGAGTATGTTAGATGTGGAACTCCTATATTTGGATAAGTCAACACCCGAGGGGGGTTTGACACCCTTCTCAATTAGGTGGGCCAAAATTTCTTCCCCATGTTTTTCAAAGAGACGATCAGTCATTTGCATATTGGTGGGATTACTAAAATGTTCCTCAAGCATGAGTTCAGGTTGATTAGCCATACTCTCTTCACCATGTGGTGAGTTGTTCTGATTTTCAGTGTTGGAGTTCGATGAAGTACCATTATGAGGATCTTGGGGGACGTTGTTAGGATCTTGAGCAATATATGCACCACTGGTGGGATTTGTATTGTTATTAAGGTCTTGAGACATGTTCGCTTGGAAATTTTGACCTTGTTGTTCCATTTGTTTCTTAACTTGTGACCTAGTTTGAACGGGCATGCAAATGTGCTATGGGTGGATTATAAAGATGTTTTTGATGAATGATTCGATTGTGATTGGATGAGATCCTATTTTGATGGGATGAGATGGGGTTTGGATTTAGATCAGATTTTGTTTAGATAGATTGGATTGGACTGGATTTTGATTGGATAGATTAGATTTTGATTGAATTGGATTGGATTGTTAAGATCGATAAGATTGTGTTGGTTGAATGAATGTGATTTGACTGATTGGATAATTTGATCAAATGATTAGTTTTGATAGATTTGGATGATTGAATGGGTATGATTGGATGATGAAAGATGTGAGAGACCCTGAGTTTAATCAAAGAAAGTTACCCTTAGTGACCTAGAGCATTGATTGATTAAGAGGATGATCACAACACCGAATCCACCTTAAGATAGAAATGGATTGATTTTGGCCGAGGATGATAACTTATTACACCGAATTCACCTCA
Source organism: Sequoia sempervirens (assembly GCA_007258455.2). Lineage (NCBI taxonomy): Eukaryota > Viridiplantae > Streptophyta > Pinopsida > Cupressales > Cupressaceae > Sequoia > Sequoia sempervirens. The sequence goes on along the minus strand of VDFB02325925.1, from coordinate 49,565 downwards.
AGATGGAAGTAAATTGATTTGGGTCGAAGTTACCAACTAATAATCAAATTCAAGTGCTATGGTCAATTTGAGTAACCACTTTGTAACACAAGGTTAAGGCGGTTTGATTATGGGTGGTGTTTATGAGATATGGGTTTGGTGATGTAAATGGTAAAATTTTGATGTTCGCTAGGTGATGATATGGGCTTTCGAATGGATTATGGGGAAATTTAAAATGAGCGGATGGATTGAGGATGATTGTGGAGAATGAATGGGGATTTAAAATGGTTAAACGGAGGTTTGGAACGATAAGATGGAGGTTTAAACTGATCAAATGGAGGTTTTTGGAGGTTTAGAATGACAAAACGGAGGCTTGGGATGATGAGATAACGGTTGGGAATTATTAAATGATGGTTTAGAGGCTAAACGGATCCAAACGGGGTAATTTCGGGTGTTCAGGAGGGCAAATTCGCCCCTTTGTAGTAAATCAGGGGGCGCAGTCACCCTTCTGCAGAAAATCAGGGGTGCAGTCACCCTCCTACAATAAATCTGGAGCACAGTCGCCCTTCTGTAGTAAATCAGGGGCATAGTCGCCCTTCTGCAGAAAATCAGGGGCGCAGTCGCCCTTTTGCAGAAAATCAGGGACTTGGTTTGATGAAAATGACTATGGCAAGGACTTTAAAATGACAATAATAAGGCCAATTTGTCAAAAAAATTACTGGTTTCTCACAAGAAAACACTTTCAAGCAAATGCAATCCTATGATTAGTGTTAAGGGTATGGCCCAAGAGGTCTTAATCTAGGATGCACAAAGTGTCTAGGGAGTCCTTGATATACTCTCGGTACGTGAAGCACAACTGTGAACACCAATCCGTCACAAGCGTGAGTCGGGAACCCCAGCAAGATGCTGAAGGGCTCAGACCAACTCTTCACGTCTATCTAGGTATCACCCTAGCTTTGACACTCCGCCAATTATGATGCGACTGGATTGGGGTACAACTTTCTCTCTCCCCCTTTATATACCCCGCCGGTACGCGTAGTTGGAATCGTCCCTTGGGGTGATGAAATCCCCAAGCAGGTCCCACTAGAAAGAAAGCACTAATCGTTTCCAACTACTACCCAGGCTCACAAAAAGTGCAAGGGGAAAGTGAAAACAAGCTAATGCTCCCTTTGGGTAACATAAAAAGATAGACACAACAAGCAATGAATATTACTTCCCCTAATTAAACTATATTCTCATATTAACGAAAACAACAAGGATAGCTTTAAAAAACTGAGCAAATGGATAGATCCTCAAGCAAATGTTAATTGTTTTATCTCGCTTTCTTCATCAATTTCATTAGAATATGCTACAAAAAGTTAGCAAATACACCAATATCCTTGCAAGAAACAGTGTTAGAGAGTTAGTACCTAAAAACAACAAAAACCAAAGCTAAAATAACAGTTTTACCTTCCAATATGTATTGCTTTGCGGTGACAAGAGGGCACAGTCGCCCTTCTACAGTAAACCAGGCGTGCAGTCGCCCTTCTGCAGCAAATCAGGGGGCGCAGTCACCCTTCTGTAGTAAATCAGGGGCGCAATCGCCCTTCTGTAGTAAATCAGGGGGCGCAGTCGCCCTTTTGCAAAAAAGCGTTAGCACAAAAAATTTAGCCAAGGGGGCATAGTCGCCCCTCTGCAGAAAAGTGTTAGCACAAAAATTTTAGCCAAGGGGGCATAGTCGCCCTTCTGCAGAAAAGTGTTAGCACAAAAATTTTAGCCAAGGGGGCGTAGTCGCCCTTTTGTAGAAAATTAGGGGGCACAGTCACCCTTCTGCAGAAAAGTGTCAGCACAAAAATTTTAGCCAAGGGGGCATAGGCGCCCTTCTGCAGAAAATCAGGGGGTGCAGTCGCCCTTCTGTAGAAAATTAGGGGGCGCAGTCGCCCTTCTGCGGAAAATTAGGGGCACAGTTGCCCTTCTGTGGTAACTAGGAGGGCATAGTCGCTCTTCTGCAACGTATTCCTGCAAAAAACATAACAACAACAAACATGAAATATAGGAACCCGCTTGTGGGTCCCACCGGGCGTGCCAAAAATGTGATATCCAAATGTCTAACCTATTCTAAGCAATTAAAATGCAATGGAAAAATATAAAGAAACACCTCAAGATTAGCCTAAGAAATTTGTAAATACAAAGAGGAAAAGTGTAAAATGATGCTAAATAGATATACCTCCCCTTTGCAGCTGAAACTCCTTGGTTGGCCCTTGATTTTGATTTGGTTTGTATGCTCCTTTGATGGCTCTTAAAATGACTAAATGCAAGATTTAACTATATGCTTGAATGTAGATGCAAATGGATGAAATGGATGGCTAGATGAGTGCACAAAATGGCAGCATTTAGTTGTAAAATGGCTAAGTCCCCCAAATGCCTTAGAGGATGGGGTATTTATAGAGAAACTTGAATTTTTTAGAGAATTCAATGGTTGGGATTTATCCAACAAAGTCAAGATGAAGGGCTAAGGTGAGTTAAGGACTCACAAGCCCTCACATTTTGACATGTGGAATGTGAGAGGGCTAAGGGTGAGATAATGTGTAGGTGATGTGGAAGGGGGGTACATGATGTGGAGGAAGGACAAGTACCTTCCAAGTACCTTAGGGAGTGAGAATATTTCCTCAAAAAGGAATTTCTTGTTCCCAAGTGGGAGTGAAAATGACATTTGAAGAATTTTGGAATTTCTCAAAAATCTCCATGGGAAAAGAGAAAGTGGCTGGGGAAATAAATATGAATTAAAAACTCACATTCATAGGAGAATCTAATGGATAAGAGAGGGTCTCCAAAAATGTGGGAATTGGTCACATGTGCATGAGGTGACAAGTCAAATATTCTAGAAGCCTTGGAAAGATAAAATGTGAATTAAAAATTCACATAGGAAAGAGGGTCAATGCCCAGAAAGGCAAATGGAAAGATTGACTAAAAAGTGGTGCTAAAAGTGGCTAATGACTTTGATTAAAGTTGTGCAAATACTTGATTATGATAATTAATGGAAGATTAGAGACAAGTGGCAAATGTAGGAGGATGTGACATTAATCCTTGATTAAGAGGATGCACACCCTAACTATGAATTAATTAAATTAATCCAAATTAGAGATGGATTATGGAGGATGTGACAAGGAGAGAGAAAAGAAGAATTTTAAATTGATTTTAATTCAAAAAGATTAGAATGACTAAATTAAATAAATTGGTGTATTTATTTAATTTAGAGAGGAGAAAGGTACCAGATAAAGTGTTTAATTGTTAAATTAAATACTTTAGGAATCTTGTGTGGGAAGTGTAATATTAATTAAATAAATTAATATTGACAGAATTGATGAATAAAGAGGTAAATTTGATCATATGGGAGTGATCAAATTTAGGTGTCTACAGAAATGTATCGTTGTTTCATGTCCTTGTGGAATTCTTTTGTCAATTTTAGGTGGTGGAAAATATAATGGATCCTTGGATTTTGTATGTGTAGAAAGGTCCTCTAAACCTAAAGATGGTATGGCTTTAATTATGTTTTTATTTTAAAATTTATTAAGGTAGGAAATTATTTGTGTAAGAGAGAATTTGATGTTTTTGTTTGGACCAAATTTTGACATCTAAATTAAGAAATATATTTACATCTAACAATAAATTTAAAATAACTAATCCAACCTAATTTTTGATAAGCTTCCCAAAACTTTTTTTTTTTAGATTTCAAAAATTGCATCCTATAGAGCAAATTAATGAAAGTTTTGACTAAAATTTGGCCACTAAATTAAAGAACTTATTTTTTAATAGTAAATTTAATGAAAATAGGAAAACAAGCTCACAAATTCCTCTTCTAAAATTCTCACAACACAACTCAAACAAAAACAAAAGTTTGCAAATAAATTTCTGAAAACTTGCTTGCACAAAGAACTAATGATATGCTTTATTAATAAACTCATATTACAATGAAATTTCAGTCAGTAATGGACTGAGATACAATAAATGATCTCCATAAACACAATACATATGCAAATTAAATTCATTCACAGCCAAACTATGCTTAGACATATGAGAATCTGCAAAAAAAACCATCTCCCAACACTTCTATATCACCTACAACTCTTACAAATTCAATCCAGTTATTTTGGAATCCTCCTGGGTTGTTGTTTATAAAAAAAAGCCTACAATAAACATGTCCAAACCTACCTCCAGAGAAAATCTATGCCCTCTAACCTTTCTCTCCAAAATTGCCTTCAAAACCTTTGTATATTTTTTCAAGATTCTCCTCTCTCCACTACCCTACTCAGAGAATTAATTCTAGATTTTGAATTTTTGCTATCTTTCCCCAGGCATGCCAACTTCTTTGGCTGCATATTCAAAACTCCAAAAAGAAATAAAAGTACCATATTATTCATTCAAAACAACTCGGTCAAAGATAGAGGTTACCGCTTTAATTCACCACTTGCAAAATCTGGAAAAAAGCAAAAAAAGCAAACCAAGACCTGGGCGCCTACCTCTCTACCCCTACATTTTAGGTTCATGATTTTGTGCTTTAAAACATCCCTTATCCCATTTCCAATGGCCATATTGATTTTTTATTTATTTTACAATTTTAAATGCTTTATTCTGCTTTTTACTTTAAATTCAACTAGTCAACTTGTAGTACCCCTCTGATTTGCTTATGTTTTTCAACAGTGTGTTTTTACTTTGATAGAATCTAATACTATGTTGTTGTTATTTTATTGCTGACATTGGAGCGATGATGGTTTTTATTTTATGATGTGATGGTACACTATATGGATAACTATGTTTGTGACATGCTTTTTGATTAGCATAGTTGTTTATTTGAGTTGATATTCTTATATATGCCCATTTGTAGTTAATTGATATTTAATTCTATCAATTTTGTTGTGACACTATATTGGTGAAGAGAACATGATTACATCACTCGCTTGCGAGCGCCCTGTGTTTCCTCAAATTTCTCTTCACGCTATGTTTGATTCATGATATATATATATATATGCACGACATATGTTTGATTGCAGGATTGCAGGTACATGACATCGACTCCACCTAGATTCACAAGTTTGAGCGTGTCCATTGCCCAACGAAATAGTTGATTGGGAGATAGTTACGGGGTTTCCTAGTCAAGCCACAACCCTAGCCACAGTGTGTTGTCAGTCTTTGTTGGTATGTTTTGTTGTTATGTTGTCCATGTTTGCCTTGTCATTTATTTATTTATTTGCAAGGTTTGTTCTATGAAAATTAATGCTTTTAATGATTTTAGTGTTTATTTAATTAATTTTAAATTATATTGTTAGAAGCTTTGTATTTAATTTAATTAATTAAATTTAATTATTTTGTAAAGTAATTTAATCCTTGTGATTACATTTATTTTATAAAGTAATTAAATTAATTAGATTAAATTTATTTAGAAATTATTATGTGAATTTGAATTATAAATTGCATAATGTAGATGATATTAATTTGTGAAGTTTGAATTATTAAAATAGCATTAATTTCTTGAAAATATCAAAAGGAAAATATCTGAGTTGGTTGAAAGATATTTTAATTTTGACATGCATGTTAGAAAATTTATTAAACACTCTTGTTGAGAAATTATTCTCGGAGAGAATATTTGCAATAAATGAGAAAGGTAAGAGGTTACTTCATGGGAATGGAAGAAAGATATTTTTTGGGTAGAAGTTGTTGAAATTTTGAAAAGAAAGTTCACGGGAAGTTTTTGGGTTCTGGTTTTTGGTTTTCTTCTTTTTGGAAAGTGATATTCTGGAAAAAGCTTCAACAATTGGAATATGCATAGGAAGTTCCTTAGTAAGTGAAGTCATAAGTTGACACACCTCTAAATCGACTTGGAAACAACCTTTGACGTAAGGTTTAACACATGACTGATTAGTTGACTAAGCTTGTCTAACCCTACTTATATAACTTACTAAAGTTGGTAAACGACTAAGATGGAAATGTTTTCCTGATATTGAACACCCATGTTATGTACTCACAACATCTTGGGACTTGGCTATTGCCACTTGTTCACAAGTACTTGCACTCAAATTTTAAGAGTAAAATATTGTTGATGATGACAATTGAGATGGACGTGATGGTGGATTGATAGGTACCCACTGGGGTATTGGTGAAAAGCCTAGTGGAGTGAGCGGAGCTGATAAAGGTGGTATGATGGTTGCCCCAGTCTTGTGACTTTTGTGTCTTGTTGGGGTCTTGAGTTCTATCAAGGGTGGTGGATTTCCAGCTGATCGAAGAACTCTATGGGACCTTTCTGAAGATGAAAGTCCATCTTTATCCAGCTTTCCCTTTTGAGCCCTCCTTCTAGCGCCAGTTCTTGTTGATGATGATTTTGGCACCACAACAATGCAAGTAGAATATTACTATTCTACTTCTCCTTAAAGAGAAAGGCAACACATGGTTGCCTTAGCTCACAAGGTATTTGTAGTTGGGTCTCAACTGTGTTGATGTTACTCAATGGTCAATGCAACAATAGTATTCAAGGGGCCTGCTGGTGTGAGCTTCTGGATTGTTCTAAGATCAAGCATGAAAATCAAAACCTATTTTAACAAGGGTTTTAAAGAAATAGAAAAGATAGATCAGGGTTTTGAAATAGAAAAGAATAATAGTTCATCCAATCTTAACCAGACTTGTTAACTTCAAGGAGTTTGTAAACCAAAACTACAGAACAAAGTAAACTTGTGATTGACACACAACCTCTTTCATTCACAGTGCTAATTCGCATAACAGATTTTCATTACCATTTAAATAAAACATAAAATAATATTTCATTCTTTGAAGACTTCACAAATCAAATGATCAAATTAAGACAAATATCGTTCAGGAACACAACATGAAGTAGATTAAACTCTGATTGCTTCTACTGTTATTAAAAATAGATAAAAAATATTTACAAAGCTGGCACAATCACCAGTGTACAGAGAATCTGAGACTCCAGATTGCTTCCAACTACACTAAGAGAACTTAGAAAATATATTGCAGTCTGTACTGAAATCTAACTGCTAACCAAGAAGACAAGAGAAGCTCTCACTACTGAGAATCAAGATGCAACTCTATCTCCTTCTGTTAACTGACTAACTCCTAATTTTCCTTCTAACTGTCTGTTCTAACTCTAACTGTCTAACCTTAGAAATTCTCTCAAATTTCTAACCCTTTACAAAGAGGCAAGCATGTCATTATATACAAAATGTACTAAACGAATGTGATGTCCCCTATGCTAGGGTTTACAAAATATCTGTATCCAGGAGATTCGACACTCAGACCTTTCTAAGGAAAGTCAAAACTGCATTCAATGTGAATCCTTGTTGTCTGTACTGATGAAGGATTTCTACTCACAGGAGAAGTCTTTAGATCCTTTTGTAGCTACAATATTTACTCTTCCATCTTCGTGTCCACCTTCAAACTCTGCCCAGGGTCGTCTTGAATGCTCAGAAAATCTTTAGGGCACTTTACCATTAATACTGGTCAATCTCCACCGGTGGTTACCACAGCTGTCCCTGTGAGTCATAGTTTCTCCTTTCCTTCGGCTTCCTTCATGTCCAGACTCCTGTTGTAGGTTGACCGTCCCTCGGAACATCATCAGGTCTCCTCTTCGATTTGAACATCATATCCAAGCCGATCCATAGTCATCTGTTCTCAGAAGGAATCCATCCTGCCTTCACTCTGTTAATCTTTCTACATAGGGGCGGTCAATTTGGTCAATGGCCTATCTTAGCTCCCTCTGATTGGACAATCACATGCCATGCTAGATTCTTTGGTGGTCAAAAGTGGTCCGAACGGTATCGCATGTTGGTGAGACACCATCGGTGTCTCCCCGATGCGATTTTTCCTTCCAATAGTTATCGTCATAGCACGAGTCAATTGGTGAAACGTTTTGGCAGGCTACATAAGTCACATCGAGCTCATTTTTCATGTCAGCAAGAGTTTCAACAAACTCCTTTTCATTCTTTCTAAGCTTGAATTCCTTTCTTCCTCTCAGGCTCGAGCTCTTTCCACTTCGATGAAACCTTCTTTCTTCACCAAGAACTTTTAGCGATCCTAGATCACTATGCCGACACCGCTTTTTTCGCTGAGACACTTGACGAAGTCTTCCTTACCTCCCGGCGGGCCCATTCTGTATGTCGGGGAGATTGTGATGTTTCGGGGAGACCTTACCCCGAATTCCTTTCTTCTTACCAAGCCCGTCCTTGTCTTCGGCAAGACTCTTCCATGTCGGTAAGACATCCTAGCGAAGGCACCTCATTCGCTTAGAGTCCTCCTGACTCCCTTTTGTTTTCTCTGGGTTCCTTTTGCTTCGGTGTGAGCTTCTGACTTCGCCAAGACCTCCTAGCGCATGCCTCTCCTCTCCGCGAGCTCCTTTGCTTTTAGCCAAACCTTACGGTAGTCATACCGAAATGTTCTCTCATGTTGCGTGCGCTTTGCTATAACATCCCTTCGTCGGGGAGACATCCTGCAGACACCTCATCTCCTAGCGAAAGCTATACTAGTTCATTTCGTTGTTGCTGTGACATATCGGTTCTCTCGTCGAAGACCACCAATGGGGTCCCCTAGCGCTGTGTCGGCATGACATTCCTTCTTCACCGAGACTTCCTAGCGAGCTCCAACTGCTACGCCGATGCCCTTCATGTTTCGGTGAGACATCCACCATTCGACGAGACCTTCCGCCGACTTCATACCTCTTGGCGAGCTTTCCTTGTGTCGCTGAGACCTCTCGCGTTCGCCAAGACTTCTTGGCAATGCTATCTTGCTTTGCCGATAGGCTAACCCTTCCCATCGGCGAGACTCCAAACATTCGGTGAGAGATTACACCAAATCCAGAATCCTTGGGCGAAGGCCCCCTTTCGTGTCGGTGAGACATGCTAATTCTCCCACCGAAGACACACTAATGGAATCCCCCGCACCATGTCATTGTAACCTCACCTCTTCAACTAGACCTATGTCGAAGGGATCACCTTTTGCTTAGTCGGTGAGACTTCGTGAATTCACCGAAACATCTTGGCGGGGAGGAGACCTATGCTGATACATGAATCATTTTGGCAGCGGTCGGCAAGACATGGAGACTTCACCAAGACCATACGTTGATGAAGATGACTCCCGCCGAAGTGTTTGTTGGTGGTGGGGTAGTCGGTGAGACCATAGAGATTTTGCCGAGACATCTCAGTGAAGAGAGAACATTTGCCGACAACGTACGCCTTTTGCCACCAATTGGTGAGACCCGAGGATCTCGTTAAGACCTTTCATCGAAGGAAACCCCTCATGCCGATGGAAAATTCCATGTTGTCGGGATTCTGGATGATGTCTTGTTGATTGATGCCGACACATGAATTTCACTCGCTGTGACATCCCTGCGGTCCTACCGACTTCTTCCTTAACTAATTTTTGGTACCAACTGGATTGAGGAATGGAATCCAACTGAGCTCACCTAGCAAATATCACCAGGTGCATGATTTAATCCTGCAAAACAAATGCTTCCATTAGTCATTAGAAGGAGATAAGATATACTATCATATGGTACACTTTTGCTTGTGATTATTTCATTGAACACTTAGTAAGAAGGGAACCAACTTAGGTTGAGACAGAACCAAGATTAAACAAGACAAGAAGACAAACTTAGGCAGAAAGCAGAAGAACTCCCAAGAGGAAAGAAAGCAACAAAAAGTAAAGAAAAAAAAGAGAAAGGGGGACCCATTTTGATCCAGATCAAAGTGGGGTGGTTATGCAAGGCATAACAAATACTCTCTTATTTTCATGCACAAATGGTTTATAATATTTTCAAACAATGTAATCTATTCAAGACACCTTGCCTTACACATAAGTTTTTGATAAGTTGTCAAAAGAGTAAAATGAAATAATGTTCATCAATAAAAAGATAAGTTCTTCTTTTAATAGTTTATATTTCCCTATGTTTTTCCTTTCGATTCTTTGCACAAGAACACAATAATAGTGCTAGTGAAAGTATAGTATATAATACCAACTTCTTTTATCCAAAAGAGTACGATATTGTAGTGTTTCAAATATTTCAACAATTTAGACTATAAAATTAATTTCTTTCAGTCAACTCAACGGGGTAGGCATTAAGCTTCTCTTATAATCTTATGAATATTTAACATAGAATATCCTTTACACATTCTTTATATATATATATATATTGATATGAATGTGTATATATATATATATTTATATAACATACTAAAAATATAATTTCCTAGAAAAATGAAATAAATCATGTAACTTATCACAACTAAGAAATAAATCTCTTCTTTGTTGTTCATTGCAGATCAGAAAGAAAGATTAATTAAAGTCTTGCATAAGTCTATAAAAATCAAACCAATCTTTCTCTATTTTAGCATATAATATTCATCATAATAAATAAATTTTCTTTCATCTTTCCATATTAGAATTTTTAGATTTTGTTGAATGCACAAGATAATTAAGAGGGAGAGGTGAACCAGTTGTACCTTATAACTTCAAAACCCTCATTAACATTCAAATCCACTTTCATTTAATAAACCCTTAATCTGTTATGATGAGTTAGCATAAAAAACAAATAACAAAAACTGAAACAACTTAACATCATACACAAGAGAACACCATATTTACATGGAAAACCCAAAAAGGGAAAAATCATAATGAGGATTAGCTCACAATATAAGTAATATCAACATTGAATACAATAGGGATCACTTCCCAAAGAAAGAAAGGCTCACTACCAAAATGGAAAAGAAGATAGAGAAGAATGTTACATAGAGAAATTCATCTCAATGCAACAAAGAATCCACCATAATGTCACCAACACCTTCGCATCCTGACTAAAGAATTGTAGACACCTTCTACTCACTACATCCAGTAATCTAACACATGAAATCTCACACCACACTTCTCAATTTTGCAATAACTTTGTACTTCACATCATTCACATCTCTCACATCTATCTTATCATCCCTCAACAACTCAACTCTTATTTATACCATCTTCAACCTTGAAACCCTTCTCCAAGGTTAGCTATGCACATCAACCATGCAAATTCAAATTTGGTTGAGTGCCAAAACACTTTTGTGGTAGATAGAAGTGAAAGAGGACCACACCATTCCTTATTTAGGACCTAAATCTATAATACCACTCAACCACATGCTTCTATAAATAATAATTAACCACTATAATTAGTGTAAACACCAGGTTGGCCGTTACATGTGTAAACACCATTAAAAATTTAAGTACACACTTCCTTAAATCCAAGGATGACTTATGAACCACACACCACACTTGAACATGATTTAGAATGTTCCTAAAACACTTTGAAACCCAACAAACTCCTTCACAACAACTTCCACCTGAAGAATGTACACACCTAGTACACTCAATCAACTTTTCCATACATTGTTACTTGAGAAAATGACTTCTGAAGCACCAAATATTGAACCATCTTGATTGAACAAAGATACCAACACAATCAACACACCCTCAGATCCGCAAGACCTGAAACATAACTGCAGAGAAATACGGAGCAGAGACATTTCTCCAAGACACCTCTGCAATACACAGTTCACACATTGGTGAACACAACTTCTTCTACACAATGATCCAACACACCAAATCCTAGATATAACACCTTTGAACATCTCTAATAAACATATCCGAAGTGAATAAGAAAATATTCAACCTAGAAGAAATGCAGAGCAACACAAGAACACACTTCTGCAACCCAGAACACCAATACAATAGACTGTTTCCTCTTTTTATCAAATTTTCTCAAAAGCACTTGAAAACCAAGCATCAAAGGCACATCCTCATCATCTTGAACACTTCCTCAACACAAATGAACCAACTTCAACATAGCAACTCCACCACATATACATAGATAGAAGTTTATCAAAGCAACACTAGAGGTTGATACTAGTAGCTTTATGATGCAAACAAACAATCCCCTCCTTTCCAATGCTCATAGAAATACATAGTTTATAAAGACAAGAACTTTCAAATAACTAAAATTATATTGAAACAATATTTATTCAAATCAAATTTCAATACATTTTCACAACAAAATTGTTCTTCTTGCCATTCAATGGCTTCTCATGCCATTCCAAATTTCATTCGTATCTTCACAAGTTCATGCACTCTGTCTCATCGTTGCTCATTATATTCTCACACAACATTTTTGTGCATTCCTCTCTACTATGCATCTCCCTTCAAATTGTTAGGCATCACTTTATATCCAAGCCCCCTTGTAAATCAATTGGTCTCTTTTAATTATTATCAACCTCTCCCATAAACTAACAACCTCTCTTTTCTTTTATTACTGCATATTCCTTATTAGCGACCCCTCATTCCTTTACTTACCCTACGCCCTCAAACTTGAGTTTGATGCCTTCTCATTGTTTGTTCTTGGATTTTTTCCCTTTCATTACTACAAAATTTCACACACTTACCTTGTGCATTCCTTCAATTTGCAATGCCCCAGAAGTTTGTTCGATGCCTCTTTTGACTTCCGACCTTTCCTTTTTTCTATCGTCTTTTCAAAACTGCCTCCTTTGTTTTCTATCAAACCATACAAAAGATGAAAAGGCCTGCTGAAAGATCAATTAATTTGGTCTTATTTGCCTATTGAAATATCAATCGACCTTTTCCCCAAGTTTTTCGGCCTCTCTAAAGGTGATGAGACACGATTCAATCATCCACTTCCAGATTTAATTCTTCGTTTCTTCCCAACCGACTCTTCTTTCAAACCTATTGGTTTCTCCTTGTGTTTATATTTAAGGTGAAAGGGTCGATCCATTTCAATATTTAACCTTTGTCAAATACCAATTTGATTGGTAATCATTGCAATTGGTGAGACATCATTTTTCCTTGAGGAACTTTGCCAATTTGCATACACATCGACTAGAGCAACTACAATTACATCTAAAAAAGTTTTGATCCAAATAAGCTGATAACACTGTGGGATATTGGCTTCACACTAACCAGTTGTATTTGATTAAAAGATCTTTATCATCACATTTTGTGAGATGAATTTTCTTTGAATGTCAAAATAAAGATGAAGAATTTAAGAGGTTTAGGCACAAACAAGAAAGAGGAAAATCTAAACAAGAAAAACAAACCAAAATTTGAAGATCAAACCAACAATATTTTTGGGTGGTGTTGATCGCCTATCCTCCCACATGCTCTTGCACCACTTTACTAATGACAACATAATGCAACTAATCAAAGCATAGATAACATCAACTGCTCACACTCTTGCAACAATCTCACCCAACAATAGACATCAATGACAACACAAGTTTGTTGACATCAATGACAACACTAACTACTCATACTTGCAACAATCTCATCCTTTGTCATTGATGGAAACACATGATGTGAAAAAAAATCAAAGACATAATAGCTCTAAATACCAACATACTACAATTCTTCACATTACTTCCCCTTACTCAACTGGCTCATTACTCTCTCTCTCCCTTTGTAGCTTGTCTTTTTCACATGACTTTCTCCCCCCCTTTGACATCAATAGAAAAGGGCCAAAATATTTGCATTATTCTCTCCCTTTGACATCAATCAACCTGCTTGCTATTGTTAGATGCAACTTCTTTATTTTATTGCTTTGTATTCTCCTCCTTAGGAGCGCACAAGAAACTGCACCAAATTAGCAACCACTACATAATGACAACACACACTCTTTTGACTACAACAACCAACAATGCAACTACCTACTCCCCCTAAGAGGTAGCCACCAACATCAGTCTAGAATAAATAATTAATCTTGAGATCCACTAGATTGATGCTTCTCCTTATGCATCTAGTTCAAGAAAGGAGGGGAAACAAACCCCAACTTCTCTCGGAGATACTCAAAATTATCCTTAGGAAGAGCCTTAGTGAATATATCAGCAATATAATCCTTTGTAGGCACATATTCAAGCTTTACTTCATTCTCCACAGCCTTTTCTCTCAAGAAGTGATATCTAATTGAAATATATTTTGTTCTTGAATGCATTACCAAGATTTTTGAAATATTGATTGCACTTGTGTTATCAAAGAAGATAGAAATTGGTTCATCATTTACCACTATGATATCCTTCAATGTTTGCCTCATCTATAACACCTGTGTGCAGCAAGATGCTGTTGTAATGTACTCAATAGATAAAGATACTAAATCTTGTTTCTTGCTTAGCCATGATACCAATCTACATCCAAGAAAGAATGCACCACCACTTGTACTTTTCCTGTGATCAACACAACTAGCCCAATCAACATCTGTGTAAGCACTCAAAGTAAAATTAGTATCCTTTGGATACCATAATCCATGATCTAGAGTGCCCGTCAAGTATCTAAATATCCTCTTTACTGCTACAATATGTGACTCTAGGATCTTCTTGAAATCTAGCCACAAGAAAAATTGCATGTATGATATATGGTCTAGTAGCAGTTAGATATAGCATTCCACCAATCATTGATCTGTACTTTCTCTGACCAGCCTTAGGAGATTCATCATTCTTGCTCAATTTGCAACTAGTAACCATAGGAGTACATATCGGTTTAGAGTCTTCCATTCCAAACTTCTTCAACATTTCTTTGACATACTTTTATCGTGAAATGAATATACCTATGTCTATTTGATTGATTTGTAGCCCAAGGAATAAATTCATCTCCCCAAACATAGACATCTCAAAATATTTTTGCATTTCTTCTGCAAACTTCTTACACATCTCTTCATTACCTCCAAAAATTATGTCATCAACATTTACAACCACAATCAAGATTTGATATTTTTCAACTTTAAAGTAAAGATTACTATCTACGATACCTTTATTGAATCCTTGTTGTATCAAATACTTATCCAACCTTGCATACCAAGCTCTGGGAGCTTGCTTTAATCCATATAATGCCTTCTTTAATCTACATACCATATTTGGTTTGTTTGATAACTGAATCCTTCTAGTTGTTCCATGTATACTTCTTCCAATTCTCCATTCACGAAAGAAAACTTCACATCCATTTGATAAAATGTAAAGTCATTATGTGCTACAAAAGCTAAAAACATTATGATAGCTTCCATTCTTTCCATTAGAGCAAATTTCTCCGCAAAATCTATTCCCTCAACTTGTGAGTAGCCCTTACACACAAGCCTTGCCTTGTTTCTTACCACTTCTCCATTATCATTCAATTATTTATGAAAACCCACTTAGTCCCAATTATATTTTTGTTTACAAGTCTTGAGGCAAGTCCCCAAGTCTATTTTTTCTCAATTTGTAGTAGTTCTTCTTCCATAGCTTTGATCTAATGTTCATCTTTGTATGCCTCAATCACTATTTTAGGTTCAACTTCAGACAATAAACACAAATTTACCTCTTCGTCAACAACTTTTCTTCTTGTTAATACACCTTTGCTTTTGTATCCAATGATTTTTTCTTTAGAATGATTCCTCTACACATACTTAGGGGTTCTAGGGGTATTTTATGGAGCTTCTTCCTCTTCAATCTGCACTTCCTTTTCCTTAGATTTTTCTTTTTCTCTACAAATAGGCTCATCTGATTCATATCCATCTATCACCAATGAGTTCTAAAAATATTCATCAACCTTGACACTTGCAACTTCAACAATCTTTCTTATTCTCTTGTTGTAGCACCAGTAGGCTTTTCTTTTAGTAGAATATCCAAGGAAGATTCCTTCATCAGACCTTGCATCAAAATTTCCCAAGTTTTCTTCATCTCTTTTGATACAACATTTACTTCCAAACACTCTGGAGTACTTGACAGTAGGGATCCTTCCATACCATAACTCATAGGGAGTCTTTGTGTTGTTTCCTTTTGCTTGAACTCTGTTAACTATATAAACAGTAGTATGAATTACTTCTCTCCAGTAGACTTTCATTAGGTTAGCTTCTTTCATCATAGTCCTTGCAACTTCTTGAACAGTCATGTTTTTCCTTTCAACTATTCTATTTTTTTGAGGAGTCCTAAGGGAAAACAAGTGCCTCTAAATGCCATGATTCTCACAAAACATGTTAAATTCATTGGAGGTGAACTCTCCACCTCTATCAGACCTCAAACATTTTATTTTCATGTCCATTTCATTCTCAACCATAACTTTAAATGCTTTGAACCTATCTAGGGCTTTAGATTTTTCTTTTAAAAAAGCAACCCATGTCATTCTAGAATAATCATCAATCAATAATATGAAATACTTGTCACCTTAAAGACTTATTACTCTTGTAGGACCACAAAGATCTATACACACCAAATCCAACAATCTGGTAGTAGATTGTTCTTTTCCCTTGAAACTTCTTCTTGTTTGCTTTCCAATTAGACATTCCTTACACACAACATTGATAGGATTTATAATTTTTGGCAGATCTCTCATTGCTTGAATTGATTTGATTCTTACCAGATTATCAAAATTAATGTGACACATCCTCCTATGCCATAACCAGCTTTCATTAATCTGAGTCATAAAACAATGACCATCAACACCCTTGAGTTGATAAACATTTTCATCTATCCTTCTTCTAGCAACAATCACAATTCTAGACCCTTTTTCTGATCTCACATCCATCATCCTGAAACATAAGATTGTATCCTTTGCTACACATTTTTTCAACACTCAGGAGGTTATGCCTTAAACCCTTAACACAAAAAACATCATTAGTATTATGCTTGCCATTAAAACTAATTGAACCTATTCCACATATCTTAGCACCTGAATCATCACCAATTCTAACAAGTCTCCCATCATACTTTTCAAGTTTAACAAACTTACTCTTTTCTTTGATCATATGGTTAGAGCATGCACTATCAATGATCCAATAGTTCTTATCCTATCTAGCATGAAAGGCGGATACTCAAGTACCTTCAGTCTTATCCTTTGTCTCTAAAGGGCTTTCTTTCACACATCTTTCAGAGTTAGTAGAAACATATTCATCTTTTAAATCCATGAACAAACATTCATCATCATCATTTCCATAATCAAATTCATCATCATAGATACTTGCATCTTCTCTAACATAGTAACTTTTTCTTAATCGTTACCGTTGTTCCCCTTATTTTTATCATTCACAACTCTGTTTGGACATCTTGAAGCATAGTGATCTATCTTTCTACAACAGAAACATTTGAAAGGAAACTTACCTTTTTACTTACCAATACCCTTTTTCATCCTTCTCACAAAGTTAGCTTCCAAATCATCAAGATCCTCTTGATCTTATTCTTCAATCTTCTCTGATTTTCTAGCCTTAAAAGCAGTCTCAACTTTTGCACTGTTATTTTCACCAAATTATCTCATTTCAAATGCAATTAGGGAACCATACAATTGATCTAGATTTGCAAATTCCTCAATAACAAAAACTTAATGACTATAAGCTTTAGGAAGGGTTCTAAGAATTTTCTTTACCACTTTTGATTCTTTGACTTTTTCACCAAGACCTTTGATGGAGTTGACCACTTCATCTACCCTCTGCATGTAGCTTGTAATATTTTCATTTTCATACATTCGCAAGTTTTCAAATGTGATCTTTATATTTTGCGTCTTGGCTTGTTTAACTTTATCATCTCCTTCGTAAATGATTTCAAACTTTGTCCAAATTTCTTGAGTAGTTTTCAAATTCATAACTTTCACTAATTTAGAATTTGTAAGTCTGCTTAAAAAAGAATACCTTGCTTTTCTATTGCTTTCATAGGCCTTGATTTTAGCTTTAGTGCTTGGACCATTTGTACGTATAATATATCCATGATTCCGAACTAATTTCTAGACATCATATCCCAAATAACTTAAAAAGCCTTCCACCCTTGTTTTCCAAAATGCATAGTCCATTTAATCAAACATAGGGATCTCCTTCTTGTGTGCCATCCTAGATCTACCTTAAGAAGTTAAGATTTCTTCCAAGGAACCTTGCTCTAAAACCATATTTAAACTAGAAAATTATTCAAGAAAAATAACATAATGCATGTCTACGTAAACTCTATGTTATGCACTTTTAATATTTCCAATTCATAACCACTATGCTCGACCAAGTTGCTCCAAGATAGCTTAGTTTCCAATGATTGAAATATGATATGCTTATGCATTTTTCCAATGAATACCAAAACTAAGTTCTTTACTCAAAGCTTGAGAGAGATTTACTTTATATATTGTAGATATATGGCCTAACACTTTGTAATAAAAATATTACTAATTATTTTAGTAGATTTTTAGTATTTTATAATTGATATATATAAACAAGTCATCAAAAAACCACTTCTCTTCTAGGAATCACTCTTTATATAATATAAATTTATTTTAATTATTATTTATATTTTATCTATTACTTAATATAAATACAATTTACTCTAATCTATGGCTGGAAGTATATATAAATGTGATTAATATATGTGCCTCAAAATTCTTTTGTATAGATGAAAAGTGTCTACTTAGCACTTTTTCCTCTTATTTATCATTCATTTGCAATCTATTTGTATTAATAACCATTACAATAGCCTTTTATAATTATTTGTCATACAAACTTATCTTTAATCTTGTATCTCACTTTTGATATGACCTTTTTAAGTCCAAACACCCTAGTTCTGCTTTAGTATCTATCATAGAAGCACCAAATGTGGTTTTAAGCCCTTTATAGGACTACAAATGCTAAAATATCTAACATAAAAAATATTTTTTAAAATTCTAGCACCTACCTTTTCTACTCTAATTTGCATCACTAACCCTTTTTGAATTGGATCACCATATACAAACACAAAAACTAATTTTTAAAACATACACATAAGAAATAATAGATAAAAATATAACACAAAATAGTAAAATCCATCACTACACATCATAATTATATACACAAACCCATCTTGAAGACTCCACACATTTCCCAACAATCTATATTATCAAATCTTTGAGCGGGATTTATCACCATTAAGGAAGTCTCAAAAATCATAATCCTTCTAGGACAAGCCCCTAAAGTTGCCTACACTACAACCTTTATAGCTGATAAGATTCTTTGCATAACACATCCATGGACAATAATACTATTATAATTCTTTGAGATTAATTTATTTAATAGTTCATAAACATTGGTAAAGTAAAAACACGTTGTTAATGATTCTCATAAAGTTTAATAGTTTGGTTTGCTTAAAAAATTATCCCTAGTTTACACTATTGAACCAAAAATAAGATGTACCAATCCTAATTTACTTCTTAAAATTTTTGAGAAATTATTTTATTGATTTTAAATGTATTATGGGTGGTCAACGTCTTCAAGATTGGTGCTTATTGGGTCATAGAGTTAAATTTTCCATTAAAATCGATAAATAAGAAATTACAATAGAGACATGGCATACATCAACCACATCTACTTAAAAATCCTTCTTTAGACTTCCAAATATTCATCTATAACAATAAAGAGATCATTACAATAATGGTTTGTAATGTATCAAAGTAATGCAACACTTGTCAAATCAGAGTTGTAGTCACATCAACACATATGATGAAAGAAATCTCATAAGAAAGAAAACATATCACACTTCTCTACTCAATAAATCTCTTAAAATTATAATTGACTAAGGAGACATGTGAATACATATATCTACTAGATAATAGTTGCCTCTCTTCAAGTCTTAGAAACTTTTCCCTAATGGTGAATGAACTAACATAGTTGAAACCCTAGAACACTCTACACTTTAGTACTCATAAAATCCAAATTGACCAACTGCTACAAATGAGAAAATATACAAGTACATAAAGATCTCGTTCTTGTAAATCAAGATGAACTAAGGAAATGTGGTGGAAGACTGTTCAGATGTTTCTTAGACCATTATCATCACTATCTTTAATATCTCCATGTGAGAACAACATTTTCAAGATTTGTATGGAGACTTAAATGGAAAAAATATTTATCATTTACTACATTATGTAATGATGGCTACAAAGTTGAGTGTGTAAAGACAAAATGGGTTTATAAATACACTATAAATCATCTTGAACATGACACAAAGGTATTGAATTTTGAAACCCTAGTGGTCACATTAACTAAGGTGCACCTTTTATTTATGTATTCTCTTTAAGAGACATCATTGATTCAGGAAGGAAGAGTATTGTAGTGGAGGATTTTGCTAACTACCCACATGAGTTACATAAAGAGGTGAAGGAAAATATAGAGGAAAGTTTCATGAAGTATAAGGAGTATGCTGATATGAATAAGAGAGAGCATGAATTTCAGGTGGGAGATCTATCTATGACACATTTAAGGAAGGAAAGGTTCCCTTAGGGAACACATAATAAATTGAAATGGAAGAATATAGGATCATACAAGGTGCTAAATAAATTTCCATCCAATGTCTATGAGATTGAGCTTCCAAAACGAATAGATATTTGCCCAATTTTCAATGTAATTGACTTGTATAGGTATTATACAGGAGAAACAAGTGCACAAGGGAATATAAATTTAGATTTATAGGATGAACCAAAATGGGTGTAAATATAATGCCCAAAACTTTCTACCAAAAAAATGGTTAAGGACAAGACACAATTTTCAAATTTTGACCACAAACACTTGCATAATTCACAAAAGGCTACTTACTATACATGCAATGTATGAAAGCACAACAACATTTGACCAATCAATTACAAGAACTTGGTCAGGTAAATAATTGTTGTGACAATCATGGTCGAGTTCTAGTGGAGGGAATCCACATCATTGAGATAGACCTAATTAGTTCAAATAACTAACTAATAATTTGAAACATAATTCAAGTCACATGTTAAACAATAAAATATATATCAATAGTAGTCTTAAAGTAATAATAAGAGAACAAGCCCTAGAGGCCAAACCTATTCCTTGAGGGCTTGTCTCTAACGGCCTTGCCTACGTATTGCATGGAGGCTTCATAGTTCAACAACTTGAGTTCATCCAACTCATATTTGATTGACCAAAATTCACATTTCACCAAGGTTCAACTCACAACTAACTCACAATGGAATAGAAAATACATAAAATGATCAACACAGTAAATCTATAAGGGCTTCTCTTCACTATAAGGAGGAATGGTTAACAATCAAAATTATGATGATATGCAAGGACCATGTGACAAAAAAAGATAACCAAGTATGATCTAGGATGAAGGTGACCATATCATATCTTAAATAGATTATTATAATTGTAGTTTTGGTTTCAATCCAAACAATACTAGGGTTGCAATATAACCTTAATAAGATTACGAGGTGATGGGTTAATAAGACAATTCACATATTGAAAATTTCTAGACAATTCAACCATCATACTCTTGGTTGGCTCACACAAGTGTTTTAACTCTTAGGTTCGAAATATGACTCTACCTTAAACACCCCAATAACACCAATATACACTAAACTCAATTCTCTACTCAAATTCATCCTATGCCTCTATTTAATAAGTTATAAGCTATATGAGTGGGTACACAACCCTTTCTAGGGTCCATTTCCCTAGATAATTTCACAATCGGTTGCCACCCGCTTAGGTGAAGTTGGGGATTAGAAAACTTGTTAAGGATATGTTAACAACATATGGGGTAGAGAATTAAACCTTGATAATTTGATAAAACTCGATCATGCATAATACAATTTGAATAAATAAAACTTAATACTCAACATAATGAAAATGGAAACTTTTAATGAGGATTGTATCTATGAGAAATTCAATAATGATTCTAAATGAATATCATGTTTATAAAGAAAATAATATATTCTAATCATTTTGGGTGATGATAATTATGTATTAACATAAGAATGTATTATAGGGATCTTGACAACAATATATTATATTTCCTTTATTAGACATTTGTTGATTAATATGCAGTTGGAGGATAATCAAGGGCATCTTGTCATATTTATCTCTTGTCAATCCGAATATATTGAATATCAAGGTTAGGAAAATCTAATACTAGATTTGAAATTTTATACTACTTAATTTCTAAGGATCCTATTTCGTCCTAAGAATTCTTTCAAGAGATGCACAAATTTTAAAAAGACAATTTATTCATAAACAATGCACATCACACAAAAACAACAATTTAATGCTCGTACTTAATATTTGTTTTGTTGAGAAATGTATCATATAAGTTATTTCGGTGCACATGAATGTATCATACAATAAAGTTACTTTGCACATAGATTACTCAACCATAGGAAAAATAGGTGTCAAGTTTTGTATTCTCTTAATGCACTATTTCTTTATAGGTGTAACTTTAAACAAGTTCACACACACACACATGCTCTCTAATTTTGAATTATTTCAAGATAGATAATTAAAAAATATGAATTCCTTGATCTCATAACATATAGTTACATGCTACCTGTACTAATATGAGAATAAAGATAGACAACGTCATTTTGATAGAGAATCATCTTCAAAGAATAACATCACTATTATGTTGATAGGTAATAATTTTCAAGCCTATTAGTCCCCATTTATTTCAGCATTTCATAATGAAAGAGAACAAAACTAATACTTTATAATCTTCAATAGGTCAAACTAAGGATTGAAATAACTTGCACATCATATACGATGTTATATGCACATATTACGATATCCTTTATTGTCTTCCATTTAGACAAAATAAGATGATATTTCAATACAAAAATTTATCTAAATAACTATCAAACAGTGCCATGAGTGCGATACTCGAATTCTACTGAACATGGCATTCCAACACCCATTATTCTTACCAATTATTATGTATCAAACACTTATATGTAATTGATTGTTACTAGCATTTAAAGACCAAAAAGGACACAAAAATCCAAGCTTTATTCGTTTAGGGATAACATTAAAATCGTCATACAATGGCTTATGAATAAGGGTTTAGCTAGAACCCAATGGAATGGTTGAGGGAAGCCAAAATTCTAATCTCGGTCTAAAACATAAAGATTACACCAATAGGCCTCACAGGTTTTCGACCTTCCCCAAAATTTGCTTATCTCAAACTTAAGCCTAAATGTCTAATCGTACCTAACTACTACTTAGTAGTAAAACTTGTTGGCTAAGCCATAGATTTTAGTAACAACAAGAATTACCCATTTGAATTCAATATTCCCAATAAAGCATATTTATAGTTAACTTATAGTGAGATCATCCACCTGTAGCCCTGAAACACTCATAGATACGATTTGGGTATAAACACAAACTCCCATAGATTACCCCCATTATAATCAAAGCACACAATACATAGCCAATGCTCTCAATACACACAATATGGTCCAACATGAAACTACATCTACACATACACAAATACCAGACGGGTATGCTTAAAATCAGGTAAAGATAAACCCCCACACTTGTAAAAATATTCTCCAAGGGCCTGAGATGGGGTCTTGAGCCCTTGCTTTCACTCCAAAAATCCTTTGTCCTCCATGAAACCTAAATAAGGGACTTTAGTCATACAATAAATTTGAAATGGCAATGTGATTCTCTGCATTCCAACCTCCACCACTTGGAGAAAGTGACATGCCTAGCCACTGCTTTCTCTATTTCCTTCTGCTTCCTTCTCCCCCCTTTCCCATCCTCCTTTTTTTCTTTTATCTCCCCCTTTTCCCACATAGCTTCATCGACAAGCTATCTCCCTCTAAACCAAACACTACCAACCTCATTTATTGCCTTGGCTATTTCTCACATTTTCCAACTAGGGTTTGTATTGCATTTAATCCAATATCTATTTTCTCGATCTCCCCCAACTTTCATAGTTGACCTTTGCATTAATGGTGGCATCCATTTCCTCCATTCCTTTGCAAGAATGTAGTTGGAGCTAACATATCATTTTCTATGCCATAATTCCATTTCCTAGTCATTGACACAATCTAATATTTGAATGTAGGCCATCGATCTTGAAATTTGTGCCATGATCTAGTGTATCTCATTTACCCATCTTGCATTAAAACACAACCATCTGGTTTGACTTGATTTAATACAACCATAGATTTTCAAGTGATTCACAACAACGATGTGAATCAATCATTCAAGCAATTGTCTCTTGCCACTTGTCGCTAAATCACATACCCGCATTGGTCAACCCAAGTCAAAACAATCATTCTACGAAATGGAAATTTTTTTCCATCTATCATGCTTGATGGGGGTTGGGGATCGCTAATCCCTCTTACCTCATACTTGAAGTGCATTGTAGAACTTACGAACCAAGACCAAACTATGATGCTCAATCCTTCCTGAAACCTATCGGGGTTTGGCCATCGACCTTACCCTTTACCTTCTTCCTTTACTCCATCGTAAACCATTACACCAAAGCATGAAATTATGAATAATGCTTTAAGTTGTCAGAGATTGGGGTTCTTTCTTCAACCTTACCACTTACATGCCTTTGTGATAAGGTGTAAGCCAACCTACCGACCCGCGATGCTTGAAACAAACATTTGCAAGCATTGCCAAACTTAACCCTTTCAGGTGTTAGCCTTCTGGGATTATTCTTATCGCATACTACAACTATTAATTCCTAAGCCTTAAGGCCAAATCTATGAACACCAAAGCCATTTCAGGAGTTAGGGTTCACCCTTAACACTTACCACTTACCATCCTTTTCGATAAGGTGTAATCCTTCCTATTGAATTGCGATGCCCAAACATTTCCTTCGCAATCTCTAACCCTTTTGGGTGTCGGCCTTCAAGATTTCTTCTTACTATACACTTGACAAGTTATTTAAGGCATAAGCCTCAAAGCCGACCCACAAACACTAAAATCATTTTGGGTGTTGAGGTTTGGGGTTCCATCGTACCCCTTTCTTAACATTCACGATCAGGCATAAGCCTTAATGCCAATCTGCAATCCCCGAAACCTTTTTGGGTATTAGTATTTAGACTTTTTTGCTTATCACATCCTTGTCTTTATGTTAAGGCATAAGTCTTAACACTAAAGGTTGATGTCTGATGCCTTTTAGACTTTACTCATACTTCATTTCTTTGAGGCATTTGGTATAAGGTATGATCAAAACTTGAAGTTCAATCTCTTGTAATAGAGGGTAATCCCTCAAGCTAGAAGTTTGAAGCCCAATTGGTCTTAGATGAAAAAAAATTAACTCTTTTCTTCTTTTAGCAAGCGGTAAAAGGTAAGCCCAAGGGATGATGCTCGAACTTTTGCAGCCTTTCAAGGATTTATTTGCAACTTCAACCCTCTTCCATTTTGACCTCCTTATGATTCCCTTTTGACATCAAACAAACTCATTTCCAACATTCTCCCCTTTGACATCCATAAGACACCCTTCTAACATCAATGATGATCATACTGCCAACAAATTAATCTAATTAAAGCTAGGTTTAGTCATCCCTATTAGATTAACTCTCTATTAACATCTCCCAATTACAAGTAAAGGTATGATGTTCTAATTTAAGTGTAGATCATAATTCAATGATATTTCACAACTCAATAGCAATATAGACTCTAAGACTCTTCATCTTTCCTTATTTACTTGATATGAGGAACCTCAAGTAAATACTATAGGAGACATTCAAAATAAATCATGAATCTAATGATAAGAGAGAAACATTACTACAAGTGGACCTTATCAACACAATATAGCATGAAAAATTATAGTATCAATCAATGTATATTTAGTCATATAATTTAATAGAAGCATTCACATAAGAATTTAAATAATATACTCCTAAAGTCAAATGACTAAAAGTATAGTGGCACTCAAACACAACTAGATCTTGTATCATCTAAATGATGCACTCTTAATATACATAGTAGAGTAGCATAAGTTTAGAATAAAAGGGATTGTGACTCTGATATAAAGAGAGGGGCCTTACAGTGTACAACATTTTCCTAAAAAGAAGTTAGAAGAAGTGGATAGAGTGGTAGACTTTTGTGTGATTAAAAGAAAAAGGGAAAAGAGTACAAGGAATATCCAGTCCAGTGGAAGAACAAAGCAATTGATGAAGCTACTTGGGTGAATGCTTCAAAACTTGGGAAGCATGAAATTCCTATTCCAAACTCACCAAAATGTTCATGAATTACTTGGTGTGTCTAATGCAGGCAGATTTGATTTCATGAGAAATCATGAATCAACCAAAAGTATTTTAGGTTTAGTTTTAGTTCAATTTATCTTTGTTACACCTATTTTGGTTTTTTGTAGCTAATTGAGAGAATTTTCAAACTCAGATTGGTTAAATTTGTTCAAGTTTGAAAGCATCAAGAAAATTAGAAGGTTTCATAACTCGTGTCGACTTTTAAAGAGGTTTTCACAATCTTGTTGGCTTCCAACACCATCAACAAAACTGAGAGGTTTCATAACTTATATTGAATTCTAAAGATATTATCACAACCTTGTTGGTACTCAAAACATTGTTTAGAACTACATGTTGAAAATATTTTAGAAAGTGGTGCTAGAGTTTTACCATGGTTTCAAAACCATTGTCAACCTTTAATAAGGTTGTCACAACATTTTCGACACCCAAAGCACTTTCTAAAACCTTTGAAGAGCGTGAATCAAATGTCTTCTTGGTAGCATCACCAACGATGCCATTAGGAAAAAAGAAGAAAATTACTTTACAAAGGAATTTCAACATTTGAAGTTGGTTCTGACACTAATGTCAACTCTCAACAAGGTTGTCACAACCTCATCAACACTTGGAAAGGTTGTCAAAACCTTATTGAAATATGACAAGCAACCCACAACCTTTGTAAAAACAAAGAAAAGTTTTCAAGGAGAGCACAATGAAGATTTTTCAAGAATGGTGCATGATGAAGATGTTGGAGGAAAATTTGGATGTTGAATTTCTAACCAAGTTTTGAGATTATTGTCAAAAGATGACAAGGTTTCAAGAACCTCTTAAACCTTATAAAAGTTTCAAAAGTGTTCTCAATTCCTAAAATTTTAAGGAAATTTCCACTTGCAGTATTAAGTAGTAATGTTGTAAATTGTATCCTATGCAATTTCACATTCCATGAGCTGCCCTTTAGATAAATTAAAGATAATAATGCAATGTTCCTTTTATCTAACTTAAATTTTGTAAGGAAAACAATAGTGCAAAAAATGCCTTCCTAATGCAAAATCCTTATAAGAGAAGTGCAAAAAACCTCATTTAACAATTTACATACATTTGAGATGCACATTCATAGAACAACAAGAGAGACAAAAATAAATCACATGCACAGAGATAACACCAGATATACGTGGGAAAACCCTTACGAGAGAAAAACCCACCACACCAAGTAAAGTCACTTTGTATTACAGTAAATAAATTACATATAGAGTTATAGACTACACTCTTAGATGTTAGCTCACATCAACATCCCCTTGGTCGACCTCACTCACAGACTGCTGTTCACAATGATCATCTCACTGTTACAATGCTTGTAAAGCATACAATGAAATCTCACACTCAACCAACCAACAACCATTAGGGTTTTTAATTACTTCACTGACAAGCTTCCTTCGTCCTAGGTTACACACACCGCCATGTAGCACACGTCGGGCCGCTCAACATTAAATTTTAGTTACAAAGAATATTACTATATTTGCACTCTGTCAACCCCCAAGTCAAAATATGTATTTAATGCAAATATATCACTAACAGATAATAAAGCTTTCGGCCAATGATTGTTGATTTATAACAACAATGTAAAATCAACAAATGAAATCATGCCACGTGTCGACACATCACTCGTCCATCGCACCAAACTGTCGGCCATTCCTTGTGGTCATCACCATCCACCGCACTACGACTCAACAACCAAAAAACCCTTGAGGTATGGCGGTATCCTGTGCCACCGCTAGACATGTGAGAAAATCTCACGGTATGGTAGTATACACTACACTACCGCGTCTTAGCTTGAAGACACCCGTGGTATGGCGGTATCACCGCACTACCGCCAGACAACCAAAAGGATCTTGCAGGTGGTGATACACCGCACTGCCACCATAGTCAGAGGCATCCTGCAGTATGGTGGTACACCGCACTACTGCACCTCTCTCACCATCACCTGGCGGTACTACGGTACATTGAAGGAGATCATCCAGTCGGGAAGTTAAGAAACTTTTGAACTTCGCAACAAGGTTCCAAGGTTAGAGAAATTAGCGATCTCGCGACCAACACACTGTCGCCCAGTTACAAACTTTTAGAACCCCACGACATAGGTTACAAGGTTCAAGATTTAGGTGATAGGCCGATAGTGAAGACCAACAAAGGGAAAATCTGCCAAGTCTTTAATAGAGGTTCAAGCCAGCAAGTTGAGACACATTTTCCAACAAATTTAATCCTTAATTGCTTAACTTGTTCATTTCCTTGCGATAAGGCTGATTTATGTCATAGAAAAACACGCATAACACAAACGTCCCTAATAGATTTCCAATTGCAACAGCCATTGGGATGTTATGTTTCCCACCTATCAACGAACATAACACCTCTACTAGCTCGTAGACACGTTGGAACGACTCTTGCATACTTAAACTCCCTAAAACACTTCATTTTTGATCTCTCAGAATCTATCCTCTCTATCTACCAATTCTCTCTTGCTCTCTTACTCTCACAACAAAGCTCTACAAAAATTCTCTCTCACAAGTTTATCATGTCTATCAACTCAAGAGGAGAATCATAGGCTATTGGTAACACTCTCTTGTTATTTTATATAATCTTGTCTATTTATTTTTTGAGACATTCTCAAATTTTGGTCCCAATGAGATGCCAATGTGTCGCGAGGACATTTGCACATCACGTTCTCGTCCTTGGTTGAGAGCTCATCAGTTTGTCCAGAAGACCTTTATGATTTGCTCTTTCGGTTTTTGGAATTCTCCCATTTTGATTATGCATAAAACATAAACATACACCCTTCATCATTTTATCCCATCACCCAAGTTGTGTCTTTTGAGGTAGTTGAGGGCTATTTTCTCCTTGGGATCTCGTCGTATTGACAGTAGCAAATCCCCTCTTCTACATAAGCTATGATTAAAAGAATCCATTATAACAACCACATATTAAGTTGTAACCAATTGTAGAAGAGATATAAGGGAAGATAAATAATTTTTTGAAATGAAAGATGAGGACAAGATTAATGATGAAGATTGAAAAGAAGAAAGGGGGAAAATTTCTATGTTAGTGGATATTTTTCTATAATATATATCTGATTGTACTCCTCAAAACAATTGTAAATTTATTTCTAGATTTGAATAAAATTGTAAGTTAAATTTTATTGTATGAATTTCTCTATGTTTAGATTTGGTTGTTTGATAAGATCCCTATTTTATATCATGTCAACACTTTTATTGAGCACATCTATAATTAGATTAGCAAGAGAATAAAAGATTCCAGAGCATTATAGCACATCATCCTAGGTTTGTTGCATGTTGTTTTGTTGTCTTCTATCTTTTGCTTAGAGCCACAATGTCAATCCATTGAGGCAAAATAAATTCCAACAAACCACCTTCAATTAGATAAGATTTGTAAGTCTTAGTTTGGATTTGTAGTAGGTTCAAGTCCACACTTATGAGATTAGAACCATACTCATACAAGTGATCTAGAACAACATATAGTCAATTTATAATATCTAAGATCTTCATTTGAATTAGCCTCAATATTCTAAAATATTATTGAATCAACTTTTAACATATATTATAATACATCTCGATCATCAAAATTTGAACTAAATGTTATATTTAGTTTCTTTCAATTTATAATTTAATATTTTATTATTTCGTTTCCCCAATTATTACGTAGTGGTATTTTCCCCAAATACGATCTTGGGTTATATGGACAACGCAAGTAGTCAGCACACTTTGTCTACATTTCCTTCTGGAGTATTGCATTCCACACTGAAATTACAGAAACTTATTATATTAGCTAAAACCTCGCAAAACCATTATTGCAACCCAGGCCTGTGAACTCATTCGACTGCAGCCATGGCGACTGTAATGCAGAAAATTAAAGATATCGAAGATGAGGTACACATATTAGTACAAAGACATTGTGATTCTGGGTTTTTGAGAATCATTTGAGCTATGTTGTTTTCTTTCCTCTAAAAAATATTTGAACTCCTTTTTCTGATTTCTTTAAATCCCATGTTTGATCGTTTTATATCTTGGATCGTTTATCTTAATGCTGAAATTTAGATAACTTTGAAGTGTGTCTCATTTTGTTTGAACCCTCAAAAACCCTAACCTTAAACCTGGTCGTCTTTGTGCACTGCTTCCTTTTTTTTGACTAAAATTTTCCAGTCTTGTAAATAAAGTTTGGAACACGGTTTTAAAAAAAATTCTACTTTCTAGCGCACGGGAAGGCACAAATGATGATTGGCAATTAGGTTCAGTCTCTGGTGTCAGATTATATTTGTTAAGCTTCCATACTTCATGCAATTATAGCAGGGCTTCTTGAACAACTTGCTTGTATGCAATTTTAGATTGTTTCAGACAACTTGTTCCAATTTTTGGTCTCTACACGCTTATAGATAACAATCATGTATCCATATTTTTTAAAATTTAAAATTTAATTTTTTCATTTATTAGTTTATTCTGATGTTGCGATATATATGATGTTTACAGTCCAGTTTTGTAGACATAACCTGCTGATGCTGGTGGTTTTATCCTGTCAATATTACGAAAATTCCAAACCTGAATTTATGTTGCTCTAATCTTCAGCAGGACCAAATTTTTTTTCCAGTTTTGCAAACATAATCTGCTGATGTTGGTGGTTTTATTCTGTCAATATGGCATGATTGTATCCTGTCAATATTACGAAAATTACAAACCTGAATTTATGTTGGTCTAATCTTCAGCAGGACCAAAAAAGATTTCCAGTTTTGCTATAATAATCTGCTGATATTGGTGGTTTTATTCTGTCAATATTAAAAAATTTCTAAACCTAATTTTATGTCACTTTAATCTTCAACAGGAACAAATCTTTTTTTCTTTTTCCCAGAGGTTGTTTTACTCCTCCTTTACATATCAAAATTGAACAATTGAGAGCAATTTGTTATGGAATTTTAGATTGGCTCCCTTTCGCTGTTCACCAGTTGTTGTACGACACTGTCAATGACATTGTAATTTATTTGAAGTTACATTGGTATTTTGACCTTCAATCAACCAAACTGGCTTGGACAGAATCTTGGACCCCATAAATATAAAAAAAGAGAAAAAAAAAAGCATTATCACCTGAAGATGGGGTTTCTTGGGGACTATGGTAAAAAGTAAATGTAATTGATGTGAAGACTTTTACTCTGTATAGTGGAAGATAATTCTGGTAGGTTGGAAACACATTTCCAGATTTCTGACCCATTTTTTATTTTTCTATCCTATAAGCTTCTACATGGAAACATTTGAGCAATTTCAGAAATGTTTCTAGTGGATTCCAGGAGTTTCCGGAAGGTTTTTGTGTTAGAAATCAGCTTGCAGAATATTTCTTTATTATATAATTAGTATTACAAATACCATTTCCAAACATTGTTTGCAATTTTTTCCATAGTTTCTAATAACATTTACTGCCATTTCTTTAAGAATTATACAACAAGGTTTCCTAGTTTCATTACCTATCAGTCTCTGCTTTAAATATTTGTGTTGTAAAGTTTCCAAATACCTGATCCTAACATAGGTTTTACTGCTGCCTGATAAATTAGATATAAATCTTGTAGCAGGGTTTGGTTTTGCAGGTTTAAACTTTAGAAGGTTTCTACTTACCTCATTTCAGATTATTTAATTTTCTGATCTTATTTCCCCTCTAACCACCGGTGCCCTGTCTCCCAAGTATCTCAACCTTTTCCAATATACTTTGAACTATTTGACAATTTTTAACTTTAACAGACATGACATTTCCACAGTATTTTTGAATCAAAATCAAGTTTGAACATTGGCAAACCTTCCCCACAAGTTGGAATATTTAAAATTTTCGACCTAGTAACTATGATTGCTTCAGTCGGGGATTGTATGAAATCATCATACAGAGAATCTGAATCCTTATGTTTGCTGCTGCAGATGGCAAGAACACAAAAAAATAAAGCCACAGCCCATCATTTGGGATTGCTAAAGGTAATTACCAAGTTACACTAAATTAAAGCTCAAAGTTTTTTGTTATCAGCTATTCTTAATGGTACAACCAAGAATTCACATATAAAGTTCACTTTGCATCACATTTTTGTCACTTTACCTCATTCTTGCAACAGGCCAAACTTGCTAAATTACGACGAGAAATCCTTGCTCCTCCAACAAAAGGAGGGGGAGGTGCTGGTGAAGGCTTTGATGTCACTAAAAGTGGGGATGCTCGAGTTGGCCTTGTGGGCTTTCCATCAGTTGGAAAGTCAACCCTTCTTAACAAGTTGACGGGTACATTTTCTGAGGTATTCTCAAATGCTTTAACAACATTTTGGATATTCCTTTTTATTATCCTTGTAAAATATAAGCAGTGACTGTTATACACTGGTATTCTGCAGGTCCCTAGTGATGAAATATATGGTTACCGAAGTGTTCCAGATTATTGAAATGAGAACCCACATGTAGAATTTGGATGGTTTGTTCTCTAAAATTTGAAACTAATCTACTTATTGAAATTGTATCAGGTGGCATCATATGAGTTCACCACTCTTACATGCATTCCTGGTGTCATTCGCTATCGAGGTGCAAGGATTCAGGTCAAATTTACTTGTTTCCATTTAATGACTATTATCTTTTAGCTATGGAATATACTGAAAAATGAAATAGCTCGGATTTGCTTTTGTATACTGTAGTTACTGGATCTTCCAGGGATTATTGAAGGTGCTAAAGATGGGAAAGGGAGAGGAAGACAGGCAAGAAGTCTTATATTCTTTAATGAGGCTCTGAATTGTAACTTCTTAAGTTATATTTGCTGCCAAGAATTGCTCACGTGAACAATTTTTTTCTAGGTGATCAGTACTGCTCGAACATGCAATTGCATTTTAATAGTACTTGACGCTATTAAACCAATTACTCACAAACGCCTGATAGAAAAGGAGCTTGAAGGTTTTGGAATAAGGTCAATATTATGCTAACTTTTCTTTTTGAATTTTCTCATCAACATTTTGATACTTCTTTTTCCATATGATTAATAATTTGCAATTCCAACCAGCTGCATGGTTTTGCAACATTTGAACTAACACAATAAACAACAAAACAGCCCCTCAATCTCATGCTTCATGATATTAGAAGATTGTATATTGATTTAACTAATTAATATTTGGTGATATTGTATCCTGGCTAGCTGTAAGTGCCTTAACAGGCAATCACAATTATTTATTTGTTTGACACTGTATAATAAGTTTAGTACATGAATATAATGCTTGCTCAGACTTTTCGGACCTTCACAGGAAGGTAGAAGGTAGGCTTCTAACCAGAGCAATATTTTGTTTTGTAGGCTGAACAAGGAACCTCCTAATCTGACATTTAGGAAGAAGGACAAGGGTGGAATAAACTTCACATCTACTTCGTCCAACACAAACTTGGACCTTGAAACTGTTAAGGCCATCTGTGGAGAATACAGGATTCACAATGCTGATATATCTCTTCGCTATGATGCCACTGCAGATGACCTTATAGATGTTATTGAAGGTAGTCGTATATATATGCCTTGCATTTATGTGATTAACAAGGTTGACCAAATTACCCTTGAGGAGTTGGAGATCTTGGACAAGCTTCCACACTACTGTCCAGTCAGGTGGTTCTCAATTTTATTTTTTATTTCCATTTTCAACTTTCCTTTCTGATTTATAATGCAAAGATGTTATTTATTGCAAGCAGAGCTGTTTCATCATAACAGGCAATCTTGTTTTATAGTGGCTGGTGTTCGGATTGCATTTTCAAGCAATTGATAATGTTAGTCAAATAAGTTTCGTTTTTATATGTTCTGTTCAATCAAAACTGAAAGCTGTATTCTTTTGTATATTTTTCCTGCATTTTGTCATGAGTAGTTATATGCAATCATAAGAATTTAATGTTAAAGTACCTGAATGAATTAGCTTAACCACAAACCAACTTACAAGGTAAACTATAAGCCGACTCACCAGCTAAATTGTAAACAAATAAAACTAATTATATAGATTCTGAATTAATTTGGCTTAGAACTTTTACCCCTCTGGCTAAACCAAAAACAGTGAAACCATATAAGAGCAGGTAGTATTACATGGTCATACTGTGCTCCAGGTCCTCATTGATGTTTATTTCAATGCCACAGACCATCTTCAGATTGAAATCAGTGCAGATTCCACAACTGCAAGTGATTTCCTTAAAGTTTCTGTTTCCAAGGACATGTTCATCCAGCATGATTTTGAATTAAATGAGTTCATTCTTCTTGAAATTAGAGTCGTCTTTCACAATCATCTTGAACTTAAGATTTTTGTGTTCCAAACTGGTGTGTAATCTCCCAAGTTTTAATACTCGTTGGAAATTTACAGAAATTTTTTATTGTTCTTTAATTGTACTTTGATTTGACAAATATTTAATTACAATTAGTGCTGCAATTAGTGTTCTGAAGTTGCTGGAAATGGGAACTGATCAGCTTCATCTCCTTCCTTTGGACAAAAGTAGTTACAAAGAGCTCAGATAGAGCATATATTGCATTCTTCCTATTGTCACACTCACCTAACTACTCTCTCAACCAATAAGTTTTACTCCTAGGCTACAACCATCTGAACTCTCTAATTCTTATTCTCACACTCTGCTGCTTTGGTGGACTTATGCCTCTTATAGCTAAGATACATTGGAAGGGCCCTCCCATGTACTAAAGGATTTCTAGCTATTGAGAAACATGAAAATTCGCTTTGTCCTCGTGTGGGAAATGAGCAAAACTTCCAGCCTTGTGCATCACCATGAAGCCACTATATTAATAGCAAAACTGTCGTGACATAAAATGATTTACACCCTGCTGTTGTTGATGGCTTTGTCATTGTGCAAAATGCTCTTTGTTTTATCTTTTTTGATGAATTCTTGATTGTTTAAGGAGTGACATTATTTTTGGATCATCATGACACACCTCCCATTTTAGGGAGGATTTTGATTTCACAAACTTACTGGTTTAAAATATTTGGGAAGATTCCTCCACAAGTTACCATCTTGCTTGCCTTAGTGTCTTTCTGATCCAGAAAGTCTAATCAAAACCTACTGGACCATTGAGGTCACGGTGTTCTACATTAGATGGAGTGCTTTCAAGGGGATAGGAGATGGAAGGAGATGGAGCTTGTCACAAATTGATATGGTACATGGTAGAGAAGGATGTTATGATGCTAGAGGAATGATTGAGGTAATCCGGAGCATCTTGAGAATTACTGAAGACATGTTTCAGACCTTTGAAATGAGTTGAACTTCATTTGTGATGAATTTTCTGCTTTCCACGAGTGGCGAATTCACCATTATTGTGATGAACACACCCAGATTGTGAATGTGCTGTATACTATAATGAAAGCCAGAATATCACGGTTAATGTGCAATTTCCCCTTGGTAGAACCGGCAATTTTGCTAAAACATACACAAAATGTGGAATTCAAAGAGTTTTCATTGTTTGATCTTCTAATTCAATATTTGGTCTTCCATTTCACAAGGATAGGAGGTTGAAGGGAGGTCATATATTTTTTTCTCACAAAGTGTGTAGGGTTGGTTCTCATTTGTATGATGGTTTTTGTCCATCTCATGATTGTACTAAGTATAGTTGTAGATCTGTTCATGGTGAGAGTGACATTGTAGGTGTTGTAGGAGTTTCAATATTGTTGTGGTAGCTCATTGAAGCCATTGTGACACTGTATACATTTGTAATCAACCTTTTCATAGTGGCATAGTGATTTGCTCTCTAAAGCTGGAGTTGTTACTTGGTTTTTGGTTTCATCAGGGCTAAACTTGGTGTGTTTATGCTCTTGTGAGTTGATTTGCATCTGTTTTTCATTATTTTTGTGGTGTTTATATTATTTCCTTTGATATGCATGTGACATGTCTTGGTAGCCACTTGTTGGTAAACAGTTTTGTCACTGCAAATAACCAAGACTCGACCAACGGGCAGTGACAATGTGAACCAACAAATGGATGATTTGTTATGAGATTAACAAATATCCTTTGCGTTTAGAGGGGCAGCTCCCTCATATGATATAATTTTGGTTTTTTGAATATAAAGAAACAGGGGTATGCTTTTGACCAGAAAGCAAAGAAGGCAGACAAACACTTGCTCATCACCATGACACAAGTGCGATTGAAATGGATTTAAAACTGCTAACTAATGCTGAAATGAAACTGGCAAACTACCAACATCATGACTCACAGATCAGACTATTAGAAGCTTGCTGACTTGACTCAATACAATTCCAACACTTACTGCAGATAAATAAACAAAATATCAAAGAATGGCACATTCTCACAGGAAAGGAACATTCAAATGCTTCAAAGCTCACAAACTCATTCATAAACATTAATATTTCATCCAAAAATCACTGCACACAGACAATGAGCATCTACAACAAATAATTAGAAATGCATAATTTTATTATTCCTCATCCCAATCTCCCAGGTACACTGAAAATCAAACATCTAATCACTATGCTACCCACAGACTTCACAGAGGCTCTTGGTTGAACAACAAAAAGATCCCCTCCAATACCTACAGATTGCATATTTAAAGGCTTTCCCAAAGAGCCTTTTCAGTTTTCATAACTGTTTCTTTTGTGTAACTGTTTCTTGAATCCGTATTCCTTTGGTTCCGCTAATAATACCACTCGAGTTTTTCTTGAAGAATCTTCATCATTCCATCATGATGTTGATAGCGAACATATTTCCTTTAAATTCACGGGATAGAAAATCAAACCGTAACTTATAAAGGAAGACAAAGAAATAATATCTATAAAGCCTTTTCACAGCAGGCGTTACAAATAACCATTTGAATTATGAACCACCTCCACTGCTGAGTCACACATTACATGGCCTCTTCCCGCATTTGGTTATTCTATCTTGGAGAAGAAGAATCATCAACGTGAGAAAAAGACATTGTTCAACCACCTTGAGCCCGCCATAATGAGAAAACATCATGCAATTAAGCCACCCAGCAGTTGAAGTTGCCACTGCTCCATAATGATTTGGCCAGGAATAGGAATGAAATTATAAAGTGGTAACTCCTCATGCGGTAAAGAAACAGCTGTCTTAGAGTTGCATAATTTCAATTGCAATGGGACACTATTTGTAAGGACCATTGTAGTTCTTTCCTGGAAGACCTGTGACTTCTTTGTGCTTTGAAACATGACTATAAGTCTAATGAGTTTACCCATAATCATGCTCGCAAGGATATGCTTATAATGACATTATGCAGAAAACATTCAAATAAACCATGCCATACACTTCTATAACGAACCCAAAGTACTCAGCATGGTTTCTTATGAATAACATTACCAACAGGTGTTCAACAGGGGAAAATGTAGAAAATCAGAATGACCATGACTGAAGAGCTGTGAATTCCATGTCCAATGATATCTTCTTGTGCCCGACTGAAAACTATGAGAAGCCGTTCCATTGAACATGTTTAGTCTTGAGATCGTTATTTGAAACATGACTGAAACCAGCATAGTAAGCACGTTCTTTCAACGAAGTGCTCGGGTGCGCAGTCCTGCCTCTTCATAATGACACACCTGCCTCCATATTCCAGTGTGTCAAACGAAACCATATTTCTTCTAAGCACTAGTCCGGCTGGGGAAGCAATGGTGTATTGTAACTCACATCGGGCCACAATTCCCATTTCAAAACTGGAGCAGCATTCCACCAACGCTTTCTTTTTGTCTTTTGTGTTGTTACAAAGGAGCGTCGAGCTTTATGTGCTTTTTACCACTATTTTGGTGACCCCAATTAGTTTGAAAACATTACAAAATGCTGCCACGCCTTAATTCATATGGTTTTGACAATGTGTGTCGGGCCCGATGTTGGTTTTGAAAACCTTATGAATCTCCGCTGACTCCCAAACTTTGCTCTGACCTTAAGATCGATGCCTTGACTGAAAACTTGGTCATTAAGATGATTCACTTGTCTTTAATAAGTGCAATAACTTCCGTCGACCCCTCGGCCCCTATCAAGATGTTATATATTGGTGGCCGCTGGCAGTTTCAAAACCAAATACAAAAGCCAATGAATTCCAAGCATTATCTCATAAACCTTTGTTAATAATTTGGCCTTTTAACAAGGCATGTCGGGCTTTAAGAAGGAGGCGCCGATAAAGATCAAACTTACCGACTGAAAATGCATTCCAATTGAAATGTGCATATGGTAGACTTGTTTCAATAAGGAGCCGTTGGTCTTTAGGATGCTTGAACCCATGATATCACTGTAACTTACACGGACAATCTCGAGGGGGGGTTAATATTTAGAATAGCCGATGATGACAAGACATTTTCTCTTGCATTAAATCCAACGGTGTCTTCAATATTACCTTCCAAAGAACTTGCAGTAGCCCCTTGCACCTGTTAAATATCGATTTCATTGCTTGTGATAACATCATGATATTACCCCTTCTATGGAGTGATTCTCAGCAACGATAGTGAGCAACTTGTTACAAATTGCTGTCACATACTTGTAAATACATTAAGACATCACATACAGTTCATTCACTGCTGTCTTCTGCTAAAAGTCTTATGGTTCGAAAAGCTTATGTTTCCCAATCTGCATTAGAACTCTCCTTGATTCCATCCATGCCTCGGCTACTTTGCAACGATTATGACCTTTTCAAAGCCGCCTGGAAAACATGCATTTGTGCTCAAGAAAATGCAGAAGATTCTTCACTAGAATGATGCCTTTGTAGAGATAACGATGTCTACTTTAAAGAATGCTTGAAACTCTATTCTAGATTAAGTCCATACAACTCCTTTGTCTTGGGCAATAGCTCTGACAGCTTTTTTGATTCTCATCATGATTTAACCAGAAGAGGCATTTCTTGAAACTGCAAACTATCATCAACTTCATGCCTGTAATATATATGAAGACCAGAAGAAGACTTTAAACTGAGTAATTGGTGTTCTGCTAAGGCAGAGTGGCCGTTGAAATTAAAGAGACTTTGATTACTCCATGCCAGTAATAATTATTATCTTGCTAGAATGAGAACTGAAAGGAGGAAAACTGTGTAATTCAAATTGCCTTTACGGGTACATAATTATGACATCTGCTACAGAGCAATCTGACTAGGTGGACTCCTTTTAAATATTGGCAGAAATGACACTGACAACCATATAGGGAGTTAAGGAAATCAGAAAGATGTGGTATCTTGATAATCAGAGAGAGCTCCTTCTTTCATACTTCTCTGTATTAGCAGGATATGAATAACGTTTTATAACAAGGGAAGAGTTTAAAATTTGGCCATACTTGAAATGCAGGCAACACCACTAGAAGTGGTTAACATGTGTATCTTAGAGTTTTGATGAAGAGTTTGCAAATAGACACCTGTTGTTGAAATAATGCGTGGGGGATATCCTCCCCATTTATGGATCAAGTGGTATCAGAGCAGTTTTATCCATCGGGAAAGTTGTTTCTGCAGGGTTTGTAAGCATATGCCATACACAAGATTGAGAGGAGACAAGAGTTTGTTACCTTCTGAGCATGAAATTGGAACAAGAGAGTGGTTGAGTTGAGTGAGAATGGCAAGGGAAGATGATGGAGAAGTGAGCTTCCTAAAACTGGAAGACGATGATGTATGGATTCTTAGCGTAGTGGAGAAGGTGCGTAGATTGGAAAGCATGATGCTGGTCCTAATCTTCAAGTTAGGAATTCCGAAAGATAACATGAATGAAAGGGAACTGGAAAGATGATGAAGTCCACCAATTATCTCTCCACAAACATATGTTTTCTGCAAGGTTGAATCTCCTTTGGAATGCTCTTACATGGTTTGAAAGTCATGCATATTTTTTAGAAATTTGGAAAAAGTGTGACCTGTTTCAAAGTGGGAAACTTAAGGGGCTGCTATGTAAACAATAATACCCAATATGCCACGAAGAGGAGTGAATGATGCAATGGCATTACTTGAGAAAGGCAAGGACAAATCACACAATGATATGTGAGTGAGTTTAGGAAGAGAGCAGTCCAAATGGGAAAGTACATGATGGACTGCAAAGTTCTCACGAAGTATGTTGGAGGGCTGTTTGGACACTTGAAAAGGCATGTCTTAGAGGCCAAGCCCCAAAATATAGACAAGGCATGTGCCCAAGTCCTTGAGCTAGATAATAAAAGGTATTCTTCCAACAAAGACAAGCAAAGTGATGTGCAGCCATTTGGTGGTGATAAAAATGAGATTAGTGGCAAAGAGAAGAACAAGATGAATCCTATCACTGTAAATTAGGACAAAAGTAAAGAAAAATATATTTGCTCTCATTTTGACAAAGATGGGCTCTTAGAAGAGAGGTGTTGGAAATTGCACCAGAATTGGTGGATTTGAATGTGAAGGACAAGTAAGCCAATGTTACATAGAGGCCCATAGAGATTGAGGTGCACTTCAGATGTGGATGAGTGGTTGTCATGTGCTATGTTCAATTAGAAGGCACAAAGGGTTGGTAACAACTCGCACGGAGAAGAAGAACTCACACAACTATTTCAAATAAAGGTGCAAGTGAAAGATAAGAAAGTTAATGATATGATTGATTCATGTTCTCAAGCAAATCTGATTTCAAGTTAGTGAGATGGGATCAGAGGTTGTGAATCATTTGCATCCATAATACTTCATGATGGTTGCAACATGGAGTAGAGATGATGTAATGTCCCCTCCAAAGTGAGACATCAGTATTCAATAGATTAGCCTACCATTGTGACCCTCGTAGGCTAATGAAGGTGATTAGAGGGTCTTCTGAGGATTGTATCACCTCCAGTGTTCAGTGATGATCAGCTTTGGCTTTCGTTTGAGGTTTCCGGGACTCAGTATGCTCAACTTTCTATTTATAGTAAGTCGGATATGGATAGAGTGGGACCCTTACTATTTTTAGTAAGGCATGTGACCGTATGGAGAATCATTAGATGAGTCCCCAGTTCTGATGGCGTGATGAGAAATGATGAATTTAAGGAGTTATTAATGTTATTTGGCTTAAATGACATTAATTAATTAAAAGGTGATATTTTAATGTTATAACTTGAGGGTCAAAACGTCATTAAAAGGGGGCTAAATTGATGAATTAATTATTGGGCGCCAACTCCTAAGTTTTTAATGAAATATTAAATGATGCAAATAAATAACATTTTAATGTTATTAAATGCCTTTTTGGAGAAGTTCGACTTTCTCATGAAGGCGTATATATTTCATTTTTGGAGTTATTTGGAATTCATTTGATTGAGCATTGTTGTTGATGAGTTTGTGTCCGAGAAGTGGAAGCCAAGGGTTTTCAATCCTCAAGCCATTGGAGAACGTTCCTTCTTCAGTGATTGCAGCCTTTTGAAGCAGTGAAATATCTGTTGAATTTGGCATATAGGAGGGCATCATTCAGGTGTTCTATTGTGCAAATTGGAAAGACAAACTTAGGGTTTGAGTGTGCTGTTCAAAGATTCCAAGATTGAGAGGAGGCGATTGCAGATTTATCATTTGCCATAATAAATCGAACTCAAGAGTGGTACGGCCCTGCATTACCAGCCATCTTTTGCAGCAGGGGTCGGCCCTATTTGGGAGGGGTGATTTTGACATTGAAGGGTTCAAAAAAATCCAAGAAAATCATACAAGGGTGCTCAGGCCTAGGGAATCCAGCCACACTGTTCGGGAGCAAAAAGGCAGCCTATTGAGGAAGAATCGAACCATTTTGTGAAGTTGCTTTTTGGCTGCAATTGGTGAACAGCAGCTTCATGTTTTCAAATAGCTTTGGTTATGTTTGTAATAATCCATTCTCTTTGAAATACTGAGCAATAAGATATATCTTGGAGGAGCTTTTATCATAGTAGATTGTATTTCTATACATATTGCAAAAATGCCAAAAAAACAGAAAAAAACCCTCATAAACACAAAAAAAATACAAAACAAAACAAGCATAAAAAAGTAGGGTATGGAGTATGGAGTGTTCTTACAGATGATAGTGGTAAAGCAATTCAAGTTGCAGTTTGGTCTACACTGTAGTTCAAAGATGAGGTATTTCTTGATGTTGTTCCATTGGATGTGAGTCATCTGATTCTTGGGAGTCATTACCTGTACATGGGGGACACTGATTATTATAGGAAGAAGAATCAATAAGTTGACATTGAATGGGAAAGGATCTGTCTTGAATTTCTTGAGGGTAGGTCTTGGATTGCTATTGCTAGCATTTCAAAATGCAAAAGGCTAATCAGTGCCAATGGATGGATAATGTTTTCAGCATTGGAGGGACAAAAAGTACACAAAGGAGCTATTGTTGGAGCTGGAGTGAGCTTCATGTGCATGGGGAGCAGCAAAAACAACAGTGTGTGGAGCTGTATCGTGAAAACAAGCAAGTGCACTTTGTAAGTGGTAAGGACAATGGAGTTTGTTTGATCTTGTTAATGGTGGCTAGCACTTTGCCTTTTAGTTACGCTGATGTGTTGCGTGGATTAGTCCAGAGGCAGGGTTATGCCATGGGTGGTTCATCTTTGTGTGAAGGACAAGCTGGCTTGGGTTTGTTGTTACCAAGTCACGTCGAGAAGAGTTCTAACGAGGGCATGGAGATGAGAGTTCCTCATTCTTAGTCTTGGTAAGCTTTTGAGGAGGTGTAATCCAAAAAGAGGTGTTCTACATTTGATGGAGTGTTTTTTAAGGTGTTAGGAGATGGAAATTGTCACAAATTAATGTGTTACAGAGAAGAGAAGTTGTTATGATGTTAGAAGGATGATTGAGGTGATTTGGAGCATCTTGGAAGAGTCAAAGACAAGTTTTAGACCTTAAAAATAAGTGGAGTTTCACTTGTGATGGATTTTGCTGCTTTGTTCAGGCAGCAAATCCACCATCTATTGCAGTGAATGCTCTCAGACCTTGGCAAATGCACCATATACTATGGTGAATGTCAGAATAATGTAGGGAATGTGTGATTGCCCCTTGGTAGAACCAATGATTTTGCTAAAACACAAATGAATGGGGAATTCAAAGAGTTTCTGTCATTTACCTTCCAATTTTGTGTTTGGTCTTCCATTTATCGAGGCTGGGAGGCTGAAGGGAGGTCATATATTGTTTGCCTACAAAGTGTCTGGGGCTGGCTCTCATTTGTAAGGTGGTTTTAGTCCATCTTTTGACTGTACTAAGTGTAGTTACAATTCTGTTCATTGCGAGAGTGATGTTGCAGGTGTTGTATTCAAAATTGTTGTGGTAACTCATTGAAGATGTTGTGACACTGTATACATCTGTAATCAACCATTGCATAGTGGAACAAGGAGTGATTACTGATTTGCTCTCTAAGGCTGGATTTTCCACCTGGGTCTAGGTTTCTTTGGGTAAACTTGGTGTGGTTATGCTTTTGTGAGTTGATTTGCATCTATTTATAAGTATTTTTGCGGTGTTCATATTTTGATATGCATGTGACATGCTGTGTTGGTGGCCATTGGAAATGGTTAACATGTGTATGTTAGAGGTTTTTGTGAAGAATTTGCAAGTAGATATCTGTTGTTTAAACAATGCATATGGGATACCCTTCCTGTTTATGGATTACTTTCCCTTGATGTGGATCTGCCAAGATTCTTGTGGTTCTCTTTTAGTTTTTCTCAGCTTCTTATACAACACAACACCCTTCTCCAACTATACTTGAGTATTTGATCTGTAACCAGGGGTTCTCAGATCACACTTTGCTGTTAGCAAACGGATTTCAATAGGAAGTACTTGATCAATCACTCCAAGATGGACTCTTATTCATTTGTAATGGATGTCAAAACAACATATACATGTTCAACTCTAGGCAAACATTGAGTACTACTCAAACATGCTAAAATGAACAATTATGGAATCACACACAA
The DNA here is from genome assembly GCA_007258455.2 of Sequoia sempervirens. Classification (NCBI taxonomy): domain Eukaryota; kingdom Viridiplantae; phylum Streptophyta; class Pinopsida; order Cupressales; family Cupressaceae; genus Sequoia; species Sequoia sempervirens. The sequence continues at coordinate 5,748 of VDFB02325925.1, read as the reverse complement.
TTGCAACACAACATTAAAGCTGTAGAAACCATCAAAATGGGAAAAAGACTCCAGTAAGAGGTAGCAATGCTCCTTATTCTAGTATATCACAACTATTACAAGTGTTCTATTGCCTCATGGGCTTTACAAGCCTTACTACTGCATTTCAATCTCCCAAACACCTGCCACTGCTTTAATAATGTTTTGAGCTTGCAGCAATACTTCCGACAGTGATAAAAATGGACTTCAAAAATCCTAAGAAATAGATATGTACTCGCGAGCACCTACTCCAATGGATGATGAACTCCCAATACCTTCACAAACTGAGTGCAACTTATCTCCAAGGCTTAGTATTGTCGACAGTGCCAAAATGGCTACATTGAGCTCCCACAACAGTTTCAGAACTTCCACCAAATCTGCCTTTACTCTTTTCATGAAGGGATACACTACAACACACTTGCATTGACCCTAAGATGGGCTACAACCAACATAGAATGAAAGCCTGAAAAGGCTTCTTATAACCTTTCTTCAACATCCCCAACCCACAAAGATGGAAGCCATACAACAAAATGGAAGATCAAATGCTAAAACTCTTCAAATTCCACTCATTGTTTGCTTTCAAACAAGTTTGCCAATTCTGCCGGTGTGAGTTGACTGCTTCATGATGAGTTTGGTGGGACGAATGGTTATTTTCTGCAGCAGTTTGTAGATTCGTTGGGGCGAACACCTGTTAGCCACTTGTGCAAAGTGGTGAATTTGCCACACTTTTTTCCAGGTCATTTTGGAATCTGCAACATTTAACAAAGGCTTCCTAGAAATGGTCAGCCTTAGCCATTTTGAGAGTCCTTATACACCAATTTGATGATGAATTCCTTCTCCCAACCCTTTATCGACACACCAATGAGTTTGGAATACTTTGACCCCAATGGTCCAGCCCTTAAGATCCACATTTTTGGATCACACCTCCCTAACCAGGAGGCTTTTGGTCCCCAAAAGATAATCAAAACTGAGAATAAGTTGAAGAACCCTCAACTCAAGAATCCTCCTCAACGTGGGTTTGCAACACCCAGGTTGACACAGTCCCCAAACAATGATGAATTGACCATGATGGCCTGGCCCTTGACTTATCCAGGCATTGCATGAGCAAAACTGGAAAGGAAAGCCACTTAGGCAGGTCTTTGAATCCATTTTTTGATCCTCATGTTCTTTACCTCCACTGAAGTGCAACTTCTTAGCCTCAGGAAACAACGTGGGACTTAGACACATCATCTTTCTTCCTTCTTGACCCCCTTCTGAGTATGTAACCTCTGTACATTTCTCATTCCAGCTCCTTGCTCCTAAACGAATATTGAAACAACACAAGATGCAGCAGAAATTACCCTTCTCAAAGAGGAGCACAAATTGTACTGATGCAACTATATTATCTTCTTCACATGAAGCTTTCATCATTGCATTACCACGTACAAACACTGCTCAATTTGGGTCTTTTATGAACATGCAATACAATATGCAAGAAACACACTCTCCATATGCACAAACACATGCTACCATCAACAATGGAAAAAAAGGGTGCAAATCAAAAGTGCACATTAAAATGCAACTTCAAAAAAGCATAGCCCAACAAAGCTCCTGAAGTTTGACTCATCAGAGTGCCAAACACATCTCTTCTGGTGGTCCACACACTATCCATCCTCTTCAAAGACAATTTGAACCATGAGTATGCTTCAATTCGCTTTCTAAACTCTGCTGCACACAACAAACAACTCTGGAATTACCTTGCATCTCCACTATGAGTGCATTCAACATCCAAACTCCTGCACTTTAGCAACAACATAAAAAACCTCTGCACACAATGACAATTTAACAAACCCCAGGGACTAGGAAGGACTGACTCTGATGACACTTGATCTATAAACATGGGGGGTAAACTGCACTCTGCTTTCAGCAAACAGATTTCAGTGAGAAGTACTCAACTACCTACCTCAAGATGTACTCTTAACCATTTGTAATGGATACCAAACCAACATACGCATGTTAAACTCAAGGAAAGCATAGAGTATTTCTCAAACATGCAGAAATAACAATTATATGTTATCACACGCACAATTAGAAGACAAGATTAAAGCTGGAAAAACTCATTATATGGGAAGAAAATTAGTAAGAGTGAGCAACACTCCTTATGCCAACTGTATCACATTTATTAGAAGTGTAAGATTACCCCTTGGCCTTTATCAAGCTCTACTACCACATGTTAAGTTTTATGATCAGATTGACATGCACAGAATTTAATTCAAAAAGTAACACAAGACACAGCAGATACCCTGGGAAAACCCTCCTCTTGAGGGAGAAAAACCCAGCCAATAATATCTCTTATATTATTGAATCTTCAATAAGAATATTACACATACAATAGGCCAATAGGATGGCCAACACACAGCATCACAATCTGATGCAATACAGAACTGAGTAATATAAACTGCCAATAATTAACTCTGCCTTTTACTCAGATCACAATCTGCTCTTTGCACAAATTCGCACTTGAAGAACTTGAAGATAGAACAATGTAGAATGAATGATGAATGAGAGAAACTCCTCGAATATAAATATCATCTGAAGAGACGCCACCTTCCAAAGTAAGTCGGCCTTACAAAGAGACGCATCCAATGAGATATAAGTCGTCCTCATAGATAATCGTGCCTCTTAGATAAATCACGTCCCAAGGAGGAATGAGGTCGGCCTCATAATCAATTCGCACCTCTTCATTAACTTGTGCAAATACAAATAATTAAAATACAATAATCAATGTATGTGTCTCTTTATCAAGTCGCATATAATAATTAAATAGCCGATGGCTAGCATTTAATTATTATCTCCATGCGATCTGGGCTGGAAGGATTCGCCTGAAGCTGCTACGAACTTCAACACCACATTTTGAGGCCGGAAACACCTGCACTGCTTCGACAATATTTTGAACCTACAACAATATATGCTACAGTGGTAAAGATGGATTACAACCATTATAAGAAAGAGAGATAAAGTCACAAACACCTATTCCAATGGATGATGAACTCCCAAAACCTCCATAAATCTGACAGCAACCTATCTCCAAGGCTTAGTACAAATTTCTATAGTGCCAACATGGCTATAATGAGCACCCATAACAGTTTCAAAGCTTCTATTACACGTGCTTCTACTCTCTACATGATGGGATCTGTTACACACTTGCAACAGCCCTAAGATGGATGGCAACCACCATAGAATGAAAATTCATGCCTCTCCCAATGTGCAAAGGTTTCTGATAACTTTCCTACAGCCTCCCCAACACGCAAAGATGGAAAGCCATATGCCAAAATGGAAGATCAAACACTAAACCTCTTCAAATTCCACTCATTGTTCGTGTCAGAATGAGTTTCAGTCCTGTTGCTATGGGTTTGCCACTTCTCAATAAGTTTGCTGGGGTGAACAGTTTACAGATTCTGTTGGTATGGGTTTGCCACTTCTCAGTGAGTTTGCTGGGGCGAGCAGCTGTTCACCACTTGTACAAAGTGGGGAATCTCCAAACTTGGTTTTTTGGGTCATATTGAAATTCGCAACTCTTAATCCAGGCTTCCTTGAGATATAACATATATTCCTGATCAACCCCAGCCTTTTTGAGTACTTTTACAATGGTTTGATGACAAATTCTTTGTGTTACACGGGGACATGTCCCCACACCTCAAATCCCCGTCCTCGTCCCCTAAGGCGTTTCAGGGATGGCAGGACATTAGGGGACATCCCTTGGACCCCCACCCCCCCAAACTGAGAAAATGCGGAAATGTCCCCGAACATTTCCCTAAAATCGGGGATGGCAGGAAATGTATGCCCCCAAAGCGGCGGGGATGTCTGACATGACCCTTGACTGTCTTGGGGATGGCCAGGTGTCCACTACAATTTTTTTTTTTATGATGTTCAGAAAAAAATGTTCATATTAAAAAAAGAATGTTAAATATACCATGACAGCATTATAACAGCTGTATAACATGATAGCATTTATAACAGCAGCAATAAATATATCATGACAGCATTATAATAGCAATTGAATTAATCATGACAGCAGCAACAGCAACAACTGTAGTATAATAGCAATAAATTTATCATGATTCAGATCCATAGTTAATGAAGTTATATAACAGTTAACACTAACAGCAAGAATTTGGATTTCTGATTTCATTGTTCAAAAAAAGTCACAAACTTCAAAATTCTTGATATGGTATTAGAGTCAGTTATTATTGTCAGTTGCAAAAGAGATAAATACATTTGCCATGGTCTGGTACAGTGTGGTATTATGTGAGAAGTACAAACAAACAATTTATTTTTGGAATGTGGCTGGCATGCAACATCATTCTAGCTTTTCATTAACTTGTATAAATTTGACTCTCTCTCTCTCTCTCTCTCTCTCTCTCTCTCTATGCATATAGATACATACTTAAAAACATACTTTACATACTCTCTGATTACTCTCCGTGTAGCCTAGTAATCTCCAAAAAATTTGCATGCCGAGTAATTTCTGCTTTTACTCGCGGGCAGTATGCAGATGGATTTTCTCCCATCAAATTATCGAGTAATTGCCAGTAGCTAACAAAAAACCCACAAACTTGGCATGCTTGTGTTTGTATAAATATGTCTGTGTGTGTATATGCATGCAAACTTGGCATCCTGTGTATGTTTATAGATATGTATGTGTGCACAGTGCAGTCCTGAGTATACACATACATAAATATACACACACATTTGCTGAGTTTTTCCCGAGTCAAAATTTTTGGGCTTGCCGAGTACTCTTCGATTCTGAGTATGTAAACTATGCTTAAAAATATTTATATATATTGCCGTTCCCCCGCCGTCCCCAAAAAATGGCCCTCGGACTACCATACCTGAAATGCGTCCCTTGCCGTCCTGCCGTCTCCATCCCAGAAATGCCGTGGAACATAACAAATAAGCAAATTCTTTCTCCGAGCCCTTTACTGATACTGCAATGAGTTTGGAATATTTTGACCCCAATTGTCCAGTTAATAAGATTCACGTTTTCAGATTAGTATTGAATGCCAAATTTTCAATAGAGGGTGGCAATTATCTTTGAACTTCTTTATCCAACTTAGATGGCTCATATAGATTTAAGTTTTGACAATTTATTAATGAATATATTCTCATAAATGTAGGTAGCTCAGCACGAAAGAATTCTCTCCAACCTGCTAAAAGATGATGAATGAAGTTTGAGCTTCTTGGATTGTTTTTGGAGTCTCTTTTGCTCAAGTACAACCACACTTTCTCATACACTTTGAATTTGTGATTTTAATGATGTTGATCATGCCAAGCCATATACTTGGCTTTAGAAATTTAAACTATTCCTGCTGTTGGAGATGGATTTATTAAATTTTCTCTGTGAATTTTGCTGCCTATGTCATCTCTTAGTCTAGATTTTCCTTGTCTTTATTGTTACAAATCCACATCAAGTGGTTTCGTAGGCAAACAGCCTAAACATGCATCAAAATGTGACTTGTTAATGGACTTATGAACTACCCTATCATAAGAACATTGTGCGTGCCAAAGACTTGTGCCATGTCCTTGGATGCTTACTATTGCAGCCCCTTATCAGCTGAACCAAGGTTCTACTTACAACTTTTGGTTGGCTATTGGTACTTGTTGTGACCTTTTTCACACATCGCCCCATTGCAAATGGGGACCCCCTAATTTTGGCTTTGCTTTTGGGTCGTTTTGTCGTTGTCTCTCTTT
>VDFB02325924.1:30289-45288 GCA_007258455.2 Sequoia sempervirens | reverse complement strand
GAGGATCTTCTACTCTAAATGCTGAAAGGAACTCAACTTCAAGTATGTGCTACCCAATCCAATACGGAGTGAGGGGCGACCATATGACGGAGTGATTACAATAACAATGCTTGAAAAGATAATGCGGAAAGCTGGAAATACTCAACACCCAGAATGTGCTTTCTAACCCAGACTGGGATAGTAGCTACCATAGGGCAGAGATGAATTAAATACAATATCAATGCTGAAAGTAAGAAGACGATTACAATCTGATCAAGCAAGAATCTAATGGCTGTCAGTACTACTGCCAGCTTACAATTTGAGAGATGAAATCTTGCTAACAATATAAATCAGCATATGATAGAGTTATACAATATTCGTGAATTTAGTTGCTGAGAAATAAAGATCAACGGAAATGGCAATAACTAGATCCAACCTTGTTTTCCAGACTTGGGCAATCTTCTCTGAACTCTCCTCAATGCTTTTGAAGGTTCCTCATCACCATCCAATGAAGAACTTAGCAGATTTCTCAAGACTGTATAACAGACCTGCAACTTCCAATGAATAACCAGCAACAGTAGTTTTCTTGGAATGCTCAAAACTCACTCTTAACTTATCCAAATTGCCTATTATGAATTGCAACTCACTAATAGACTAGAGGCGCTAAAGCTAAGAACAGAAAACTAACTTAAAAGGCAGATAACAGGAAATGCACAGTTCCCAATGCAAATGAAAAGTACGGCCGCAGCAGTAAGGCGATTTCTCTTTTAAAATTCAGAATCTCTTCACAAAAATCTACAACTTTGCATACTATGGCGCCTAGCCAAAATGGAATGAAATAGACAATACCCACAACGGATTTTTTTGTCTTTTTTGATTTATGAATAAGACATCGAATCTGCTAAAGCTAAAATGCTAAAATCAGAAAACTCTAACATGCAAGATCTGATCCTAAGAAGACAAATGCAGATTACAGTACACGATTTCCAATAAACTCACAAGCTAGACTAAAAATCATCACTAGTTGTTGTCTTACAAACAAGAAGCGATGCCCGAGCTAGGAGGCCTTCATTCCTCGAAGCAAACCCAGAGCCAATCCGGCAGCATAACAGTATAGTAGACCAAAGATGTCCAAATGATCTTCAAAGCCTTCCTTTTATAATTTCTTGTTGACTTCACAAAACCCTAAATCCACTTCCAAGTCAAACCCTAATCCCTTCTCAAAATTGGCGTCCTTTTCTCTTAAAGCTCAACATTGATATTTTAAAATAACTTTCATACTTGGATAAATGCGCCCAAATTAATCTTGTTTTGACTTTGGAATTTAATAAAATAATCTTAATGAAGCGCCACCCTTAAAAGGCCCACTTTTCAAAACAACATAAAGTCATTAGACTAGGCCAAGGGGTCAACGATCAAATATAAGATTAAAATGTGACTTTTTTAATTAAATGACTTCACTTATCTCTCCGAACGTGCCCTGAAGCCAATAATGACCAAGTCAACTGACCAAACTGAAGCAGGAAGTCAACCAAGCTGAACTCAACTGAAAAGCTGCCAAAAATAGAATTTACTATAAATAGTAAATCCCAAAAAATGCTCTGAATGCCGAGATGAACATACCACTGCGAAGCTCTCTGAAAACCCAGAAAGAATCCGCCATTGAATCCACCATCTCCGCAGCAACCATCAAAATAGAAACTTAATTTACCTTCCCATCAGCTCGCTTCCTGCAAAAGCGTCAACGGTCGCCGTAGAACGATCGTTTGAGAAGTGGCTATTACATAATTTGAATATTTCATATCCCTTGAAGATTGTACCATTTAAGTGAAGTCGTCCGACGTGAGGTTAGGTGAAATTCGGGTCGAAGTCTACCAAATGAAGGTCACACATATCTTAGGCTTTAGGAACAGAATATGCTTTCAGGCCCTACACTCATTTATTTTTCATTATTATCAGTTAGTTTAGGAAATGTACTTATTGTCAAATCATCCAATATTATACAACTTTCCAATCATCCATTTCATCGTTAACTGTAAGAATCTCACTGCGGGAAGTCCCCTCAGAAAACAGCTAATTTGCCACCAACCAAATCGAGGGTATTCCAAGTATTGAACCTTGAGTTGAACGTATAACTTTCTAATCTTAGCATCAGCCTAATACTTTTGATCAAGAGAGAACGGTGTAGTCTTTCTGACTATTTTGTTCGCTGATTTGGTGCGGTCATAAAAAATCACAAGGCATCAACAAAATTGCCATGACTATTTAATTGCTCTCCTCACCTTCTGCAAGTAGATTTCATGGGTGCCCATGCCCATTTATTGCTCTTTGTCGACTTTCTTGGCGGATCTATGCCCTAGTCGCATCTTTCACGGAATGGCTCCATTATTGCGCGCACAGTTTTTTTTGTTAACCCTGGTTAGGGTTAGGGCTCGGGTTCAACTTGTGCTTCTAAGTTATGCCTGATCTATAAAGGCAAGAAATGTATTCATTTTTCAGGTTTCTTCCTTTGGCTCCTCTGAGGTTTTTCTTTTGCAAATTTTATTTCATACTCTGCCATTGTAAAGATTGGCTTTTTTGTCTCTACATTAATGGAATGGATCAAGTTTTCCTCTTCTCAGCTCTTTTGTGTTTGAGTAAGTTTATTACCTTGCATATCTGAGTGTTTGTTTGTATTTTTCATGCATGTATGTTGTGTTAAATTGTTCATAGTTGCTGGTTATGAAACCCTCTTTCCTTCCAACCTCTTGTCAAATCCTAACCTTCTTGTATGCTTCTGAAAGTTGCCAAACAGAGAGTTATGAAAGTCCCCTTGCCCCTCTTCAACGATGTACTATGCAATATCGGTCAGGAAGAAACAACCTTCCCTTCTTGGTGTATCTCCTCCATTTTCCCTTTCATGTTCTTCTTCTCCCCTTTTCCTTGTGAGCTGTTAGTGGTAGGTTTTCATGTGCTGGGTTGGACCAGCACATTGCATTGGGATTGAAAAAGGAAGCTGGCCTTCTCTGGAGATTCGACCTCATACGCGCAAAGGTCCCACACCTTGAGGTCGTTTCCATTGTGTCATTGGAATGCTGAACTTCGTGCTTAGCAGGGTGCAATTTCATGTGACAACAGTCACATGGTCTTTTTCTTGTTTATGATATAAGTTTGTGTCTATGGATGAAGATTCGTAGTGAGGTGGAAGAATTAAAAAAAATTTCAAGTAAAGTCCTTTCTTTGCTCTTCTGCAATACAAGTTTGTCTATGGGTGGAAAATAAGAAATAAGAGTAGAATATTCCAGATTAGTGATACTCTCCATGGTCTTCTAAAAATAGCGAACTCCAAATTTGTGGAAACTGAGCTAGTGCAAAAGCATGTTAGAGTATCAGCAAATATCTCCAACCAACAGTAAAAAGCAAAGCATTATATTCTTTTGGAATGCCTTTGAAGCCTATCAACTACTTGTCCTTCTGGTCTTGGGGCATGTATTTCAGCAATTGGGTGAAATTTTTCCAGTATAGAGTTACTAATGTACCCCCTTGCCCGAGTTCTTGGAAATCTGTAATCTTTTGGTCATAGAAAAGTTAAGTTAACCATCGTTTGTGAAACTAGGCCACAAAAATAGTTAATGTACTCACGAGCGAGTCCCTACTCTCCTTTTAGGTAGCTCACAAGGTTGTCACTTCTCCTAAGCTGGTAGGCTTCCCATTGAGCTTTCTAGTGTTTAAAATAATTCCTCAATTCAAAGTATTTCTCCATCTAGATCAACCAAGCCTAGGCACCATCTCCATGCATTGCTGTAAGTTCAGCCTCTACCTCCAAGTGTCCAAATGGCTATGACAAGGTGACAAAGAGCCGAAGAGAATGGAATTTGTGCTTATAATGTGAAACTCATCATCCTCTCCAATTTGACCCAAACACTTTAGGCTTAGATGATACTAAACACGTTGCAAACAAAAGACAAGAGATTTTATGCTTGGTAGAACTTACTAAATGCACTGGTTTGTAGATCTCCGTATTCTTGCAAAATTAAGTGATATGATATAAAGGAGACAAAGTAAAGGATACCATTTAGTTATTGAAAGGTCACGCATGGCTTTTTCCTCATTTATGATATAAGTTTGTGTCTATTGAAGGAGATCCCTGAAAAGCATTTGAAGTAAAGTCCTTTCTTTGCTCATCTGTGATATAAATTTGTGTCTATGGGTGGAAAATAAGAAATAAGAGAGGAAGATTCCAGACATAAGAGACCAGTGTCTCTCAACCCCGATCATCGGCCAATAATATCAAGTTTTGTTTGTTTTTCTCGTATATTTTGATTTTTTTTTGGTGTTTTTGCATATAAAGGACAAATTGCGATTTTGCAAAGGAAAGACTGGAAAAATAATATAAAATACCAGATGCATAAATACTACAGAATATAGATCAAATCTCGATGCCAGATGGTTTATTAATCATTCTGAAGGATTACAACTGTGATTAATCAATTTGCAAAGGAAAAGGCAATAACATTTATTGTGAAAACCTGGTTATTGCAGCCGCCATAAAATGTTGAAGGAGGGTATGACCAGCTTCAAAACTAATATCTCCAGCCTCATAAACGATGCAAAAGACTCTAGAGGTCTAGGCGCCCACACTGGAGAAACCAAAAGTCCAAAAAGCAAGCATGCCTCAACTTGCAGCACGGGCTCGCCAGGGGTATGGCTCCGTATCAAGAAAGCAATAATGATAAAATGCTTGAAGAATGTGCCGATCACAGAAACAAGAATAACAACGCTTATTGTTTAGATAAAGATCGTGAAACCCCCGTCTGAATTCACCTCAAGAAGCTCAAATGCAGCAACCTCCGGAACAGTTATCTGTTGACAATCTTCAACCGATATTTTACGCTCAAAGATGTCGATTCTCAAGAGGGAACTAAAACCGCGATTCAGAAACCCTTGTTTCTCAAACCCCAATGCTCTCAGAGAGAAATGATAACAAATTTGAATAATCAACATAATGAGTTCGATTTGCCTTGAGGAAGTAAATACCTTCTCTCAAAAAGTCGACCCTTCTCAAAAATCAGCTCAATAACATTTAATAATAAATAATTCGCCCTTTTCAATACTTAGGCTAATATTTAATTAAATGGCGTCCTTTTTATTTAATGAGTATTAAACTCATTAAATATTAAATTTTCCCTTCCTTATAAAGTATTAAAAATATTTTATAATTTGCCATTTAAATAATAACTTTAATATTTTATTAAAATGACTTTATATTATAAAGTCAAATTAATAATTCCTTTAATTATCATTAAATGCTTCTAATAACCCCTGTTTGCTCAACAAATCATCAAACCGGGTCGACATCGAAATACACTACAAATCAGTGCCCCTCGCTAAAGTAGTAACTCCCAGCTATTCTACCTACTATAACAGGCACTTAAAGTGCTCTGTGAGTGTCTGTAGAAGCCCAAACCTGAATCAACTGCTGGAGCGATGTTCCCAACGTTGGATAACTGCCTCAAGTGATCCTCTAAACACTTCTGCCAGCCTACGAGGATCTGAATAATAGGCTAACCTCTGACACAACTGTACTGCCTAGGAAGGGGACATTACAGATTATTGATACTCTCTATGGTCCTCTAAAAACAGTGGACTCCAAAAACTTGGAAACCGAGCTAGTGCAAAAGCATGCCAGAGTGTAGGTAAATACAACCAACCAACAGTAAAACGGAAAACATCATATTCAATTGGAATGCCTCAAAAGCCTATCAAACTGTCTCAACCTTGTGAGGCAAAACTTTGTAAGCCTACTATGTAAGGCAGCAGTAATAGAGCAAATTCTGTCTACAGAAAAAGTGAGAAGACAGCTATCTAATGTCATTCAGAAAAACAGAAACTAGATGACTGCCTGATTCCCAATCAACATAATGGGACATCCCCCTGCTGAGATCTCTTTCAGAGGAAAGAATAGAATGGCAACCAATGAACTTGGCATGGAAGATAGGCTCCTGGATGTGCTTGGTCACAGCATGAATTGTAGGTAAGACTCAAGAGCAGCAAATGCACAAACGTACCCACCTATCCAGCACCGCCAAGCACAATCTCCTACTACCTCCTAGAAGATATGTTCCTTTCTCTTTACTTCTGTTTACGAAGTGATTAATGCTTAGATCTTGAAAAATCAACATATTCTGTAAGTCTAAGTTGATACTGTTTTGCAGCTCCTGTTTGATTTTATATCTGTTATTTTGTAACCATTGAAATATGAACTCTTCTCATTGTACTCCCTTTGGTTTGCTACAGCAGCCCATGGGAATTTTGGAAATTTACCTTAATATATATACACACACACATAAAATTTTCTTTTATCCCCCAAAAATAAACTTGATGATTATGCTTCTCAAGGTCTCAGAGCATGCAAGCTGGTCTGGCTGCTTCTATTTTCGGATCGTTCAAGCAGCACTTTTGGCAGCAGGAGCACCTGCAGATCTGGTTCATGTGATTACAGGGTAAATTCTGTACATGTGAGATTTTACTTTTTGATTTGATAACAACTTTAGCATAGCTTTGAATTTTATGTTTTTCTGTTCCATTAGTGGAAAAATTATTTTTTTGCACCACAGGAATGTTCTTGCCTTCATCATTTTCATTTGCTGATTGAATATTCCTATGTCACAGTTTTGGTGAGACTGGAGAAACACTTGTCTCCTCTGTTGATAAAGTAATTTTTGTTGGATCCCCTGCTGTCGGGAAGATGGTATGCATTTGTATGTTCTCAGGCTTTAATAGTTTCACCTTCATACATGTTTATAATTGTAGTTAATTTTCTGGCTACTAAAAGGAAGACTTCAGAAGTGTGCGAACAATGTTGCATTGTTATTCTACTTGTGAACCTCCTTATTTAAAATATATTTCTATTCACCCTGAACATGTCTTATTTGGTAGCTGTCATTCTGTCTTTCTTTAAAAATTTCTAAACAGGCTTTTAACTACAATTTCCCCGTGATTAAGAATTAAGAGGAAGTTGCTAAGAGGATATCAATGTGTGTACGTAATATCTTGGAATTGTTTTTTCTGACCTTTACTTTCCAGGGATAAATATCACATGAAGAGTTGCACCGTAGGATATAATATTATAATATTGCATCCATTCAAAGTTACGACTGGAGCAGCTAATTTTGATATTGTATAATGATTCAATTAAAAGTAATAATTATTCCTTGAAACTCATTTTTTCATGCAGGTCATGCTGAATGCATCAAAGACGTTGACACCGGTTACTTTGGAACTTGGTGGAAAAGATGCATTCATTGTTTGTGATGATGTGGATGTTCCTAATGTATGTCCTCTTATCAGGAACTTCTTTATCAAATGTGACAAAGAATAGTGCAAAGGAGTATCTAGATTATATGTCTATCTGAATCTGACACGTGGTATCTTTTTCTTTAATCTATATGCCAATGTGCTTGTAATTTGTAAAACCTAGTTACTTCTGGCTCATACTGTATGACATGCCAGGTTGCACAAGTAGCTGTCCGAGCTGCTTTACAATCAAGTGGACAAAACTGTGCTGGTGCTGAGAGGTTCTATGTACACCAAGATGTCTATGCAACTTTTGTGGCTCAAGTAATCAAGATCATAAAGTCTGTGCGTGTGGTAAGTATGATAATGCATCTAACTCAATATTTTTTATGCAGTGTAAGAAAATTATTTTAATGTCCAAAATTGACCTAACTAAATGAAAAATTTGTAGAGTGAAAAAGAAACCTAGGAGGTAATGTTACTGAGAAGTAAAAGATTAAACCAAATTAACAAAAGCAAAAGTAGAGGGGATAAACTCAAAATGGGTAAGTCCTAGCTACAGTGTACAAGTAAAAATGTAGATGGTCATGTGAAGGGAGTATCTTGTAAGGGGGGCAACAAGCCTGAGCATCCCAATGCTGAAGCTAAGGACTGGGTCCTAGAAGCCAGTGCTGTCATATGCTTATATCAATGCTTCGAGCAGAAGAAGCAGCAAAATATTCATAGAAGAAGAACCAGCAGCCATATCATCCACTACTGCAAAAGGATCATTGCAGGATCTGATGATTCCATGGCAGAATATCCAAAGTGAAGGGATGAAATTTGGACAATATTTGGAGGAAGCAAAACATGTCATGTTGAACAATGAATCTGTCCAAACAACCAAGGCCAAATAATCTCTAGATATGGAGAGAAACTGATGATGTGCATCCATTAATACAAATTTCTTGATGATGTTGACATTTTATGTGAGAAAAGAATTATTTTTTACACTTTTGAATTGTGAATTAACATGTGATTTATTAGCAGATCATACGTATCTGGTCTTAACGTTTGTTTTTATTTCTTTCCAAGCTTGTGAATCCTACGAGCAGGTCAATTTACTTTACTCTCAGTTGAACATAGCTTTGCACCTGGCATAATTTTCATGAAACAATGACATGATTTTGATATGTAGTGTTTAAATAGGTGCTGATTAGCCAACATGATTTCTACCTTGGGAAATAGATTTCTAATATTTTTGACATATTCATATTCATTGTGGTTCTTTGTTCTATAGCGTTTTCCCAAGACAGGAACAAAAGGAAGTGCAGGGATGTGTTTTGGGTATTTTTGGGGACAGCAGCACATTAAAGTTTTAAATATAAATAGGGAAGGAATTTAAATAATAAAATTCAAATTATGGGAAATTATAATAACACTTAAAATAAAAACAAGTATAGTTCTACATGAAAATTAAGATTCATTGAGATTCAAGTTTAGACATAATGCATCAAGATTCAATATTTATTGAGTTAAATACAGGGGGAATTTTCAGAACTAATGAAAAATACTAATAGCCATGTACATTGCTGATTTTTTAATGAAAACTATGTGTTTTTTAGCAGATATATTATTATCAAAGCCCAAAAGGTTACTAGAAACAAGAGAAAGCAATAAGGGTCATGGAGAATGAGAAAAGCTTCTGAAAACAATAAGGGTTACAATGTTTTTGTGCATCGTTTACAGAGTCTTTATTAGTTGATTGAAATGGGAAATAAGGGCACCCCATGTTAGTAGCTTGTGCTAAGAATCTATAGGATTGCCTGATTTGCAATTGCAATTTTCTTGTTACAAATGTAAGTTTCAAAATGGAGAAGTTCTAAATGCATCAGTTTTTGCTCAAAGACTTCAAGATTATTTGACCATTGTTAACAAAATAGAATCTAGATAAAGTAGCATTATCACATGAAATGGTTTTGGAGTTATAATTATTTCATATATCTCCTGGCATATGATCTCTAAAACCTTGTAATTTTTAATTTTTGTTTTTATCACACACTCACAGTGCACACACATTTATTTATTTATTTGTAATTTTTAAAATTTTAATAGTATTTTGGTGTTTCCCTAATCTCTTTCATCCTATTTTTTATAAAATGATTTCTTCATCCATTCTCCCTTCCCTGTAGCCATCCCTGTTGCATAGAATTATCTGTAATGTCCAAGAAAAATTGTATCTATAAGTGTCTACTACAAAATAGTCAGTAGGTGTCAAGCCACAAGTCCATGGTTGGACCCATAAGTTGAATCCCCAAGTTGGTGTAAACTTTTGTGGCCTTAGCACAATCTGAAACTTTAATAGCATTGTTAGAAGTTGATGATAGCACAAGTTTGCAAAGCTCATAGAATCAAGCAAGAGCACCTGATATCTCATCAATTGGTGTGAAAAATGAGTTGGAGGCATGATATTGTCAGCAAAAGGCTCACAAATTTACTAAATGAAAGCAGAAACAAAATTATGGAAATAATAGAGAAAGCATAAGATTAGAGCTACAACTGAGTGCCTGCAATAAAAACATAGACCTGAAGGGCACACACCCCTGCTATGGAATGTGATATTATGAAGGCAAAGGGGAAACAAATACCAAGGAATAAAGGAAAATGTGTTTTAAACTACTTGCCAATTAACCTGGCTAACGTCTTTCCAGATCCAAACTCAAGCTGGTCAAGGCTAAATATCTACAAGGCTGCAGCTGAAATTGTTAATTTTTTTTCTTCCAGAATGACTGGAATGAGTTTCATGTTGAGCTTAGGTTACAAGATTTTCAGTATTGCAATGAAACGATATTCGGAGGACCACCCTGCAGCATGATTGCCTGAAGTTGTGGCATAACCCTCTTGCAGATCAAGTTGACATCTTGTACCAGAGCATATTGCTGTATTGCAACATATGAGGGATATAAAAAAAGTGTTTTACATCTTGGCAGCCGAGTTGTTCAAATCAAGTGATTTGGAAAGGAGCAGCTGCAGTAATGAGAGGACAACTGGATGGAGATGTGAATCCACAGCAAGAACCGAAGATTTGCCTCTCTATTCTGAATAGGTTGTCCTTAATTTTGTTTTCCTGAACTTAACAGTTCCATTTCTGCAGCTAATATGATGCGTAGATGGCCATCTAAAGCTTCTGTTTTACATTTCAACTTTATCTATATAGGTGAATCCTGTTTTGTCTATAATTAGCAGGTTACATAACATGTGCAGATGATAATTGTTAAGGTTAACTAAACATCTTTGAATGTCATGGATGCATGCTAAGCTCATCTTAAGCTGTATCTTATATCAATTAAATGCTATATCCTAGCTTAGAAAAGAAGCAGCAAGCCCTTTTGAATTAAGCCTCTGTTTCTGGAAAAAAAGAAAGTGCTGAAAACAAGGTTTATTTCTTTTCTTTTCAATATCTTGATGCTTCTCTTGTGCAGATTCTGAAAAAAAGGGGCTTGAAATTACACTCAGTAATTACAATTGTGCCATGATTATTTATGTGTCCTTACAATCATGATTCACATAAATCTCCACCACATGTGTTTGGTTTTAAGACATCAAAACATCATTTCATTTGAAAAATAGGATGTTCATATATGGCTTATCAAACCTTGAACTCAGCATACCTAATTATGTTCTTATGTGATTATTCTCAATTCTTAATAATAATCTACACATTTTGCATTACATTTTATGCTGTTTGTATTTTATGTTTGGGGGAATTTCCTTTTCACAAAAAAGGCTTTCTGCTCTTGTTTTTAAACACAGGGGCCTCCTTTAGTTGGAACTGCAAGGTATGATATGGGAGCAATCTGTTTACCAGAGCATGCCGATAAACTCCAAGTTCTTGTAAATGATGCTGTGCAAAAAGGTGCTGAGATAGCAGTTAGAGGAAAGTTGTTTTTTGGAAGTTTGGGAAGTGATGTAGTGGGTCAATTCTACCCACCTACAGTATTACTTAATGTGAATCATTCAATGCGGCTTATGCAAGAAGAGGTAATTTGTTTGTAGAGCATGTTTTTAAATATTTTATTAATTATTTGTCTGAGACTCTCAGCAAGTCCAAGCTCTGCCTAATATTTGTTTTTCAAGGTCTCTGAGAAATCCTTATCTTTTATGGATCAGATATTTGGGCCAATAATTGCAATTATGAAGTTTAGCTCTGATGAGGAGGCCATAGCATTGGCTAATGACACAAACTTTGGACTTGGATGTGCTGTATTCTCTGGAAGTCAGCGCCGAGCAAGAGCAATAGCATCAAGGATATATTGTGGATTTGCTGCAATCAATGACTTTGCTTCAAACTATATGTGCCAGGTGTTTTATCTTTCTAGCCTTGATTCTGGTGTTATGCCTACCTTTTACACGTATTCACTTTGCTAGAATTCTTTCTAAGTTATTGCCACCTTTTGATTCAGAAAAAATGTAAAGTTTGTAGGCACGTAATATGATTTATTTGTTGCATGAATTCTGTGAAACAATTTTTCAGAGCAAGTAAAACCAGGTTTGACTATAATTAATGTGGAGAGTGCTAGTTTTTCCCATATTGGGAGATATAATACAGTGCAAACTACAAAGCTTTTCTACTCTCTTAAAGATGTCTGGAACAGCAGCACAAGGATTGCATATAATAAACTTTCCTGTTTTATTTCTTTCTCATGGATAATAAATATCCACTAGAACAAGTCTAAATCCATCCTTAGCACAAAGTGTTCAACATTGCGCTTGATATTGTGTATTATTTTATTTTTTAGAGATAAAAATTATATTAATGTTAACCATTTTTTATATTCTTCAAAGGCCAGTGATGCTTGTACACCCATCAGCAATTGGTTAATGTGTTCGTATAAGTTACATAGCCTAGCCAATGGCTTTGAGGCCTCTTATATTATTGACACATGACCACGGTTAAACAAATAATAATATTCTCAATTATAAAGATTTAAAACATAAGAATGGAATATAAATTAATCAGATGAAATGGTGATGTTGACACTAGATTGTAGCAATTTGTATTTGTGCCTTACATAGCACCTAGTAGATAGGAATGCATGACTTTGTGAGCATGCATATGAGTACTTATAGATAATCATGCATAAGATATACTGCTGTAGTTGTAAAGAAAAGGATAGGGATAGAATAGATGCAGAGATATATAGTGTATTGAAAGATGCAGAGCATACTTATGTGGACATCCTTGATCTATACAAAGATGTTCATATATTTTGAGTAATTTTGTGTATGGTTTAGCATAGCAATTTGCATCTAGACTGTAATGTGCAGTGGACTCTACATGCTTTGGGTGAGACAAAGAGATATGGCTAATATTTTGATTTATTGCCAAGACCCTCTTAGTATTTTATGCTATCAACTAAAGTGTAAATCAATAAAGTATGAGTTGGTGTTAGCAAAAAAATGATATAATCTGTCACGCTTTTTCAAGAATAGTAAACATTGAGTGGAGGAAGAACTAGTGTACAAGAAAAGATGATGTCAAATAAAGGGTGTGTTCAAGCACTATCAATGAAGTAGTCACCTCACACACAAGATAGGGATAGGATACATTGTATGTCTCAATTCAAAGTGCTGGGGAAAGGATTGTCATCTACAAAAATTGCCAAATATCAAAAAGAACAAGATGAAGCTTGTTAGAAAAATTGTCATTGATGTCAAAGGTGATGGCCGTCCTATGGATTTAAGTTTGGCACCCACAATGTGAAGACAAAAATTAAAATAAAAAATGTATGTAATGGGTTGACCTCTTTTAGTGTGGCTCCCACTTTAGTGGGATTTAAATATTAAAAATAAATTCATTTTATTTTTGAAAGAGGGACGAGCCCCCCTTGAGTGGTGCGCCCACCTTGGGCATGCAATAATAAAATAAATAAAAATATTTGATGATGTCGGGCCAACCCCCCTTGGAGGAGTTGCCTCCCTTGGGTGAAGAGGTGTGTGTGGACAAGTATAAATGAAGGTTTGAGAGAGAGGGAAAGGCAATCAATTTCAAGGATTATTATTGATATGAAAAGCAGAAATAAAAAGATATTTGAGTAGATTTACAAGAGATATGTGGGCAGATCTATGAGAGGTTTTAAGCATCAATTTTGTGAGAAGAAAAGAGAAATAAAAGCAAGATCATGGCGTTTCTATGAGCAAAATATTGAAGACTATATTGCAGATTTATGAGTGAGTGTATTGTAGATTTGTGAGCAGTTGTTAAGGGCAGATCTAAGAGGAAGTTGCAAACAAATTATCATATTATTCATTTGGAGGTTGGAGCCTCCTAATTGAGATTGAGAGGTTGGTGCCTCTTATTAGAAGAGATTGGCGTCTCTTGCTAGGTTGGTGCTCAGTGGTGGGAATTGGAGTCTCGAGTGGGTTGGTGCCTACAAAATTTTTAAGAAGATTTATACAAGCAATACTTTTACGTGGTTTTCTCCCATAAGGGTTTCCGCGTAAAATTGTGTGTTCTTCTTGTGTTCTTAATTGCTAGATCTTGCATGTATGCTATTGCTATGGATAATTAAGTATTGAGGTAATATGGTTGTGCTTGATTATGTTGAGAAAAAAAAAGTTTGATCTATATTGATTCACCCCCCTCTTAGTATAAGTGGGTGTTTCATCAAAGTTGATAATCTTGTTCAAGGATCAAAATAGAGGTCAGCTCTAAATAGACACCCTTTGCATCCACAATTAACCTCAAGGACATCTAAAAGTCACAAGAGGAGCATTTAGAACCTCTTGAAAAATCATTTAATTTGTAGAGTGAGAGGATACAAACTAGAATATTGCCTATTGCTTGTATGCAAATAGGATTGCATTTAATGTGGTATACTCTTCATGGTGGCAAGAGATGGTTAGATCAATTCATGATACATCAAAATGATACAAAAGTCTAGGCTATGAGAATGTTTGTACCACCCTTTTGGCTAAACAAAGAGACATTATTGATAGACAATTTTAGGTGATTTGAGCTTTATGGAAAATCTTAGGGATTTCTATCATTTGTGATGGATAGAAGATGTTAGAAATAGGCTATTGATCAATGTGATTGCAATGAGTACAAAGAGGGCAATGCAGTTGAAAGCAGCTGAATGCAAGGTTGATGAAAAAGATACCTAATTTATTGCCATCAATTTAATTGAGGCAATTGAGTCAATGGGGCATGCAAATGTTGTTCAAGTTATCACAAAGAATGCAAAAGTATTCAGAGTAGTAGTGTTCATGCAAGATTTTTTAACATTTGTTGGACTCTTTGTGTAGTACAGAGAATTGGAAAAATCTAATGAATGCAAAGGATTTATGAATAAGCCAAAGTAATTCAAATGTTTATTTGTAATCACCACATGTCATAGGCTATTTATAGGAAATTTGTTAAGTTGGATCTATTGAAGGTAACTTTTCTAAATTCTAAATTATATTTTATATTATGAAATATATCTTTTTTATGAAATCTCATAAAAATATTTTTTGAAATATATTTAGTATTTATTATACTTTTTTTAATTTTTTTTTTATCAAAGTTTGTTAAGATTTGTTTTGCCACACACTTCATTGTTCTTAAAAGGCTTGTGGATGTGAAACAAATCTTAAAAAAATGGTGGTTAGTGATATTTGGGTAGTTTTGAGTCAGGCACAACACAAATAGAACAAATAATATTAAGACAATTATTGTTGATGATGGTTGGTGGGTTCAAGTAGGCTAGCTTTGTTTCATTGAG
>VDFB02325924.1:0-23226 GCA_007258455.2 Sequoia sempervirens | reverse complement strand
GATCGACAGGCAACTTGGTGCAACGAGAAGTTGAACTAGCGTAGTACTGATGTCAGGAAGGACTCGTTTGCAAATTGGACCATCTTAAGGGTCATTTTGACCAGCGCCCCTGAGCTATAGTTGCGCTAGAAACACAACGAAGAAGCTCAAAGACGTGAAAACTCCATTATAAGCTCATCTTCAGACGTCGGCTGCCGAAGCTCTAGGACTCGGATGACTGCGTTTGATAGCTCGTTGGACGAGTAGACTAGTCATGAAGAAATTGACTGCTTCAATCATCAGAAAAACCAAAATCCAAACCTCCATCTAGAAGGGCGCCCTCAAGCTACAGGCGCGCTTTTACTGGAAAAGGACACGTTTCTGCAATGTAGAACTTTGGAAATTTCAACTTCTGTCGCCAGTTACCGGAGTTACGGGTTTCGGATAGCCTCGCTGGATAGCTTGTCGGATAACCAGACCAATTTTGAAGAGTTTAACTGTATTTATGAACACTTTCAACAAGATCTTGACCTTCAAAAAGAAGGGCGCCCCTGAGCTACAGGTGCGCTTTCTTGCTTTTCTCTGAGAAATCCTCATAATTTAATCACTAAAAACTCCGTCTTGACCACTGAAATGACCATGTGCAATGTGAAATGCTGTCGCGAAACGCTCCTCCATCATGAAATGCTCCGTTCTGAGTCTCAAATCAGGTTGATCAATGAAACTGACCTTTGACTGACAAACTCTTACGACAAAACTCCATGCTTGATATTGCCCAAAAACTATACTAATCATCATTTTAGCAAAGGTTTAAGACTATTTTACTAAAAATGCCTTGATGAAGCAAAAATTTGGTTTTGGGTACAACACGTAGATGGAACAATTGGTTGATGTGTAGGAAGCTGAGTGTGGATTATGGTGCACAAAGTGTTGTTTTAACTTTTAAGGGATACAAAGTAGTCTATTGTTCGGTTGTGAGAGCTTGGGTGATTAGTGCTTCACAACACCTTCCACACATTCTAGGATGTGTAATTTGTCATGAGCATCATGACTCCTCCTCTTATGCCCTAACACAAAAAATGCAAGGCACTACATCGAATTATTGGCTTGAAGTTTGTGAGAACCCATCTCATGACACCAATGCTTACTAGTTTGTTCAAGATATGTGTGAAGCTAGAGGCAACAAGTTTCTTAATTTAAGTGTGCAATCGATATTTGCACAACAATAGTATGCTTAGCTATAGTATGGATTGCTGAACCAATATGTGCCTCAATCACAATGTGCACCTCAACCACAACATATGCCTCAACAATAGGGTGTGCCACCATGGCAAGGACAAGTTGGAGGCTAACTAGGTTGTGGAGGAGCCAGAGGTGGCAATTGAGGAGGAGAATTTGCTTATTTCAATGGTGGAGAAAATGGACATACCATGCACAAGTGCATAAAATTTCCCACTTGTGGATATTGTGATTCAACTCACAAAACTTAGGATTGTCCAATGCTTATTTAGTCATTTGAATCGTGCAAAAAGGTTGCACAATTGATCCAAATAGGAAGGAACAAAGGAAAGCATGCTACACAATTAGATAAACTAGATCACAATATCTAGTGAGGCAATAATAGAGAAAATGATGCAAATCAGTTGGTCTCAAGATAAGGGGCACATGCAAAAGAAGTGCCTTTTGGGAGAAAGGGATTTACAACTAATGAATGTGCGACATAAGTTGTTCCTCTACAAGTGCCATAGGATGTTGTTCATTGAAGAGAAAGACAAAATCGATGACAATAATGTCAAGATGTGCTTCCTATGACAAGGTGGAGTTATTGCCTTGAAATAGTTCTTGGAGAAACATGCCATTTTAGCAGTCAAGATTGTTCATCGGACTTGGACCTAGAACTAGGAAAGGTTTTCCACACTTTTGAGCTAAGTATGATGATATTTAGTTATTGCTAGCCTTAGAATAAATGAGTATCTATTGTGCAATGTGATTATTGACGTAGGGTTTTGAAGTCAATGTGTCACACGTGATGCTTTGGTAGCCATGGGTTAACCTACTCTAGCACCTTTGCCAACATGGTGGACAACACGAGGGAGACACTTGTGGGCGTGCTTAAAGACGTGAAAGTTAGTATTGAAGGAGTCAACTTTCAGCTAGATTTTGAAATTACTATAACTAGTAATTGGTAGCCTTAAAATGAACAGGTATCTATTGTGCAATGTGATTATTGACACAGGGTTTGAAGTCAATGTGTCACACGTGATGCTTGGGTAGCCATGGGTCAACCTACTCTAGCACCTTTGCCACATATTCTCTACATGATGAACAACACGAGGGAGACAATTGTGGGCATGCTTAAAGATGTGAAGGTTAGTATTGATGGAGTCAACTTTCAGCTAGATTTTGAAATAACTAACATGGTAAAGGGAGAATATAATCTTGCATTGTGGGATCCGAATGACCATTTAGTTTCAAAGCAAGATCAAACATGTGCTTTAAACAACACACAATGAGTTTTGAAAATGGGGAGAAGCATGCAATTGTTCAATTAGATCTTGTGCAAGGACCAACATATGTGGAGCTAGTCAATGTTGAGGAACAACATTTTGAATACCTATATCATATAACATTTTGTAGTTAGAAAATGATAGAATAGACAACATGATGAATTTTTGGGTTCGGAAAGTGCATTAGAGGTAGATTATGAGGTCATAGCAGAAAGATGGCTAGCTAGAGAACAAGACTTGCTTGGAAAAGCATACATGATTGTGCATAATGGACCTAGGCATATTATTGGTTAGAAAGTTCTAGAAGCCCCATGACAATAAGAGATCAGCCAAATAGGCACATGAAACCAACTCTAAGCTTTGAGATAAACACATACTTGCAAAGTCAGTTAAGGCTAGGAAAGTTGTAAAGAAATGGGCCCTTGTTGATAGGTCGACTATCAGGGGTAGATGTTTCTAAATCCACAAATATTAGAATTTTGCAAGGAGCAGTCCAATTGCTTATCTCAGCCCAAAATATAGAAGCCTAGCTGCACAAACGCTATTGGTTGATTCACCACCATTACTATTGTTGTGTAATGTCCCCTTCTCATCAATGATCTGTTCTGACACTCATCAGCCTATTCCGGAAGCCTGTAGGCGTGTGTGAGGTAAAATTAGGGTTTCCAGTTCTGAGGTTCTGTGGCTTTTCAGGGAGTTTACTATTTATAGTAAATTCTAATTTTGGCAGTATGTAGTTATCATTCTTCAAGGTCTTCATTTTCAGTTGGAGCATCTAATGCAATTCAAGTTTGGCTTCTAATGGTTTAATTTTGGAGAATTAAGGCATTAATGTTATAATTTGCAGTTGACCCCTTGGCCTAGGAGAACAACTTTAAGTTGTGTTTAAAAGAGGGACTTGGAAGGGGGACGCCTTCATGAAGAATTAAATATATTTTAATTATTGCCTTTTGCCTTGGGAAAAAGTGGACGCCACTTTTAAAAGAAATAATTTTAAATTAAAGAGAAGTTCATATTATGCAAAAAGGGATGCCATCTTGAGGAATTAATTGTTTTTGGAAATTTGAGAAGACTCCTGTGTCTTTTGGTATGCTTCCTCAGGAATTTGATGAGTTTTGTGAGCTTCTATTTAATGAAGGTTTTTGCTCCAGCATTTCATCCATTCATGTTATCATACTGTTATGCTGTCGGAATGACAAATGAAATCTTGCTTCGAGGATGCTACCTCCTAGCCAATTATCCAATTTCGTGTTTGAAATACAACACCTAGTTGGAATTCGCTGCTTCTCATCCAGACTAGCAGATTGAGCTCGATTGTGAAGAAATTTTGAAGATTTATCAATTTTGGTTTTGCTGTTTCATCTACAGTTGAAGGTGATTTTAATTTATAACTTTATTTTTAGTTTGAATTTGGTTCTGGGCATTTCATCTTTCTAATTGCTGATCAAGGGTGACTCTTCATGCCAATTTTGAGATTTTATGATTGAGAATTTGATTTTTAAAGAGAAATCGCCCCTTCAAGGAGCGCTGTACTTTTCTGGAAGTGCCTTGGGATTCGTGTAAAATTCACATAAGTTCTTTGAAGCTGTTTCTTCATTTCAGCATGGTCGCCTACCTTCTAGCAATCCATTGCACTTGATCTCATTCGATTTGGAGGTGAAATGAGTGAGTTATGAATACTTCATTGGTTTTCACAGTTTTCTGATTAAGAATTTCAGAACTCTATTTTTATATCAGATTCATATATTTTCTGTTTTGGTCATAATTCTATCATTGGAAAAGTAAAGGAACATCATAGAACTCATTCTTCTCTTCTAGTCTTATTTCTCTATCATTGTAATACTTGTTTTTGCAGTCATTTGAATTGTAAGGTTGTGATTTAGTAGTACTAATCCAACCCATGTTATTGCTGCAACTACTTGTTTATTTCTTATTAATTACCCCTGGATGGTTTACCGCCAGTGTGGAGAAAGAACTTGTTATATCATTGTACCCACTCTCACGTGGTGAATTCCCACTATTCAGTGGATGCCTGCCGCAGCGGATGAATTAGTTTTGGTATTGTAATGTTTTCCCCCCACTGTTCAAGTGGTAGCGTGGAAATTCTCATGGCTGGTTATCCGCCTATTGTTTCAGTTTTTTAATTAATAACTCCGTCATATGTTAGCACCTCGCCCTCAGTGGGATCTTGAGTGCACATTCTTGACGTTGAGTTGTTTCATTTGTAATGGTTATGACAGCGTCAGTGATTCTTCCAGCTGTCAGCATGCAAAACTGTAACTGTCATGCATTAGAATATTTTTGTAACTCCTAAATTTAGTTGCATGATTCTTCTTGTGCGTCCTCTTGTAAATGTCCTGCAGTCATCTTCTGACATGCAGAGGTATTTAACTTGCATGTATCTGACATGCTATGTTTAGAAAACCTCTTTGAATTTACATTGATTCTGTATTCAGTTCATAGTGATGAAGTTTGAATTTTTTAAAGAGCATGAGTGTAAAAAGAGAGCAGATGGTGAACTGAGTAAAAGGAGGGATAACTTTTGACAGTTTGTATCAGTTTGTAATGCTGTGTTCTGGCCTTCATAATTGGCCTCTATTGTAAAGGAGCTTCTCTTTGTGACTCAATAATATAAGAGATATTATTGGCTGGGTTTTTCTCCCTCAGGAGGAGGGTTTTCCCAGGGTAAATTTGTATGTGTTTTGTTTCTGTTGTTAACTTTCTGTTAGCTTTTATTTCTGGTTCAAATTTTAACATGGTATCAGAGCGGGTCTAAAGAAAAGATCCAGAACCAGAACTCTTAAGTCTTGAAATATTCTTGCTTGTCTTCTAGCCTGTTTATTTCAGCTTTCTTCAATGGTGAACGGACTCAAAGTTGAAGACAGGCTGGATGGTGCATCCAACTTTACTTCATGGAAATTCAGAATCCTAATTGCACTTGAAGAAAATGACCTTCTCAACTATGTGAAGACTGATGTAGCTGAACCTGCTGATGACACTGAGAAAGCTCAATGGAGGAAGAACCATATTATGGCAAAGAAGATTTTGATTGATTCTGTTAAGGATCATTTGGTACCTGTCATTTCCAAGCTAGATTCAGCTAAAAAGATGTTTGAGTGTCTTCAAAGTTTGCATGAATTTAACAACTCTAGCAGAGCTCTAGCGTTAAGATGTCAACTCCTTCATATTAAAATGGCTAGAGGAGAATCTGTTGTATCCTTCTTCATGAAGATTTCAGAATTGAAGGATCAGCTAAATGCTATTGGAAATTCTATTGAAGACAAAGACCTGGTTATGTTGGCCATGAATGGCCTTCCTCACTCTTGGGAATCCTTCATTCAAGGAATTAGTGGAAGAGCTGAGTTACCCAATTTTGATCGTTTGAGAGCTGATTGTATTCAAGAGGAATGCAGATTGGAGGCACGAGGAAATGGGCGAAGATCTCACCATGAAGAAGAGCATGTCCTTGCTGCTCATACTTCTAAAAGGAAAGGAAGGAAAGGAAACTTCAAGAGGTATGAAGATAGGAATTTTGGTTCAGCCCCTGAACCTAAGAAGAAGAAGGATCTATCTAAGATTCAGTGTTTCAGATGTGACAAGTATGGTCACCTTGCTAAAGATTGTCCATCAAGACCTAAGCATCAAGTTGCTGTTACAAATGTTGAAAATGAATCTACTCATAGAGAATCAAGTGAAGATTCAGAGGGTTTCTTGTTTATATCAGCTCTTTCAAGTAATGTTCCTACTGATAGTGAGACTTGGCTAATTGATAGTGGTGCTTCTCGCCATCTTACGGGATATCGAGAACATCTTTCTGATCTAAGAGAAAAGGATACCCACTTGCAGGTTATTATTGGTGATGATGCTTGTTATTCTGTGAAAGGTGCTGGAACTACATCCTTTCATTTAAATTCAGGAATTCCTCTTCATCTGAGTGATGTTCTATTCGTTCCTGGAATCAAGAGGAATCTGATTTCTATTTCAGCATTGGAAGATAAAGGATATCAAGTTGCATTTGCTGAAGGCAAAGTTCTTGCATGGAAGAAGAACTCCAGCATTAAGACAGCTCGTGAGATTGGTGCCCGTTATGAGAGTCTATATAGACTTTCAGCTCGTCCTATTCAAGCTCTAGCACATGATTCCATGAGTTCTAGCGAGTTGTGGCATAAAAGATTTGCTCATCTAAATTTCAGAACTCTTTCTTCCATGGAGAAGGTGGTCATTGGTCTCCCAAAGCTCAATCAAGAACATGATGGTGTCTGCAAAGGTTGTGCTTTAGGTAAGAACATTAAAAGTCCTTTTCACAATAGTGAAAGTAGAGCAAAAGGAATTTTAGACTTGATTCATTCAGACTTGTGTGGACCTATGTCTGCTGCATCATTGAGTGGTTTTTGGTACTATGTGACTTTTATTGATGATTTCTCACGTAAGACTTGGATTTATTTTCTAAAATCTAAAGAATCTGATGAAGTCCTGTCTAGATTTAAAGAGTTCAAAGCTCAAGTTGAGAATTTGTCTGATAAGAGGATCAAAGTTTTAAGGTCTGACAATGGGGGTGAATATACTTCTGGTGTTTTTCAAAATTTCTGTATTGATGCTGGGATTAAGAGGGAGTTTTGTGTCCCTTATAATCCACAACAAAATGGAGTTGCAGAAAGAAAGAACAGATCTATTGTTGAGGCAGCGAAAGACATGATCCATGATCAAGGCCTTCAAATTTTTCTTTGGGCAGAAGCTTGCAGGACAGCTGTTTATGTTCAGAATCGTAGCCCTCATCAAATTTTAGACAATACAACTCCTGAAGAAGCATTCATAGGTATCAAACCTGAAGTTGGTCATTTTAGAATTTTTGGATGTCCAGTTTACATTCATATACCTAAAGAAAAAAGATCTAAATTAGAACCTTCAGGCAAGAAGGGATTTTTTGTTGGTTACAGTGAAACTTCAAAAGCTTATAGGGTCTACATTCCGGGACAAAAGCAAATTGAAATCAGCAGAGATGTTTCATTTGAAGAAGATGTAGCTTGCAAAAGATCTAAAGGATCTTCTACGGAAATTGATAGAGAAGATCATGAGACTTCTCAAGATATGGACATTGCTGCTCCTGATTCCCCTTCTGAGATTCAGAGGGAGACTCCTGATTTAGAAGACTCTCTTGGTCCTGTTGATCCTTTAGATTCCTATTCTGGACCAAGTAATGTTTCATCTGACAAGAAGAGACCTTTGTGGGCCAGGCATACTATGGAAGAGGCTGAAAAATTTGCAGCCCCTCGTGGTACTTTCAGAGAAAGTAAGAGACCTCATAAGTTTGCAGGTTATGTTGCTTCAATGAGTCATATTATTGAATCTGAACCTTCAAGTTTTGAAGAGGCTTCAAATCAGCAAGTATGGAGAGATGCCATGACAGAAGAATATCAATCTATTATCAAGAATGATGTTTGGGACATTGTTCCAAGGCCTAAAGGTAAATCTGTTGTTTCTTCTAAGTGGTTGTTCAAAATTAAACATGCAGCTGATGGAAGTATTGAAAAGTATAAAGCCAGATTTGTAGCAAGAGGTTTTTCTCAAAAAGAAGGTATAGATTATGAGGAAACATTTGCTCCTGTAGCTCGGTATACTTCCATTAGAACCATTATTGCTATTGCTGCTGTTAAAGGATGGAAATTACATCAAATGGATGTAAAGACAGCATTCTTAAATGGTGTAATTGAAGAAGAGGTATTTATTGAGCAGCCAGAGGGTTTTGTGATTCATAAGAAGGAATCTCATGTATGCAGATTGAAAAAGGCCTTGTATGGCCTTAAGCAAGCTCCACGTGCGTGGTATGAAAGAATTGATCATTATTTAGTAAGCTTGGGCTTCCTCAAAAATGATGCAGATCCAAATCTCTATTTCAAGGTAATTGAAGATAAAGCATTAATTTTGGTTCTTTATGTTGATGATCTTTTTATTACTGGAGGAGATGATCTTATTGCTAAATGTAAGGAAGAGTTAACCTCTGAATTCGAGATGAAAGATCTTGGTCTTTTGCATTACTTTCTTGGTTTAGAAGTATGGCAAAGACCAAATGAGATTTTCCTGAGTCAAGGGAAATATGCTATTGACATTTTGAAACGATTTGGTATGTTAGACTGCAAGTCTATGTCAACTCCTATGGAAACAAATCTGAAAAAGCTACATGAGGTTGCTGCCACTTCAGATTTAGTTGATCCTACTATGTACAGGCAGTTAATTGGTTCTTTAATGTATTTGATCAATACTAGGCCTGATATATGTTATGCTGTTAACACTCTTAGTCAGTTCATGTCTGAGCCTAGACAGATTCATTTTGTTGCAGCTAAGCATATATTGAGATATGTACGTGGTACAGTGGGATATGGTCTGAAATATACTTCTTGTGAAGATCTGAAATTGCAAGGTTTTTCTGATTCAGATTGGGCAGGGTGTGTACCTGATAGGAAGAGCACTTCTGGTTATTGTTTCAGCTTAGGGTCTGCTATGATTTCTTGGTGCAGCAGAAAACAGTCATGTGTGGCCCAAAGTACAGCAGAAGCTGAATATGTGGCAGCTTGTGTGGCAGCTCGAGAAGCAGTGTGGCTTCGAAAGCTTCTTGCAGGATTGTTTGGACAGGTTTTGGAACCTACTGTGATTCTTTGTGACAACCAAAGCTGTGTGAAGCTTTCTGTTAATCCTGTTTTTCATGATAGAACCAAGCATGTGGAGATCAAGTATCATTACTTGAGAGATATGGTTCAAAGGAAATCAGTTGAACTCAAGTATGTTTGCACGGATGAGCAGACAGCTGACATTCTCACCAAGCCACTTCCTAGAGTAAAGTTTTCTTATTTTCGAGATAAGCTTGGTATTGTGGAGAATGTTGCTCTTGCTGAGAGAGAGTCTTAGCCTCAGTGACTCTTGCTTCATGTGTTAATGCATTTCTCTCTGCGAGAGAGATTTGAGGTGCAAGCCCTTGTTAAGGCATTTCTCTCTGCGAGAGAGATTTGAGGTGCAAGCCCTTGTTAAGGCATTTCTCTCTGCGAGAGAGATTTGAGGTGCAAGCCCTTGTTAACGCATTTCTCTCTGCGAGAGAGATTTGAGGTGCAAGCCCTTGTTAGTGCATCTTTCTCTGCGAGAGAAATTTGAGGTGAAAGCCCTTGTTTCTTTTTCTTGGAGTAGCCATGGTGGACATCACAATGAGATGACTACATCACGATGAGGTGATTTGTCTTGTGCAGCTGGAAGTATCCTCCCTAGCTGAGAGGGAGTGTTAATGGTTATGACAGTGTCAGTCAGATTCTTCCAGCTGTCAGCATGCAAAACTGTAACTGTCATGCATTAGAATATTTTTGTAACTCCTAAATTTAGTTGCATGATTCTTCTTGTGCGTCCTCTTGTAAATGTCCTACAGTCATCTTCTGACATGCAGAGGTATTTAACTTGCATGTATCTGACATGCTATGTTTAGAAAACCTCTTTGAATTTACATTGATTCTGTATTCAGTTCATAGTGATGAAGTTCGAATTTTTTAAAGAGCATGAGTGTAAAAAGAGAGCAGATGGTGAACTGAGTAAAAGGAGGGATAACTTTTGACAGTTTGTATCAGTTTGTAATGCTGTGTTCTGGCCTTCATAATTGGCCTCTATTGTAAAGGAGCTTCTCTTTGTGACTCAATAATATAAGAGATATTATTGGCTGGGTTTTTCTCCCTCAGGAGGAGGGTTTTCCCAGGGTAAATTTGTATGTGTTTTGTTTCTGTTGTTAACTTTCTGTTAGCTTTTATTTCTGGTTCAAATTTTAACAATTTCAAGTATTGTTCTTTAATTTCTCCGCCATATGACAACACCTATCCTTCTTTGGGATTGAGTGTGCATTCTTGGCGTTGAGTCCTTTCAAACTTGGATTTCAGTTTTGATGCTAACGCTAATCAAGTTGGCTAGTGCTGGTTTGTATTGTGTAAAACTATCGAAAAAATTGGTTAGCATATTTCATTGATATGACAGTTGCTCTTTGCTTATGTACTAATAAGCCAAATAAGCCCATGCTTTGGGGGATGCTTTCATCTCCTTAGTATGTCTACAACTTTGCACAATTTCCCATAAGGAGTTGGGATTGATTGGCATGAGCAAAACACAAGGAATAAGCTTATTCTATTGGGATTTGGATTTGTGTATAATTGCTACCCAAAGTAGAGTATTATGTTGGGAGCATATTTTAAAAGTTGTCTATATGGATTTTCTTGAGTCACACACAACATGGGATATCAAAATGTGCAAGGCAACTTGGAGACAAACGAATAACCACATGAAATAAAGGAAATTCATGTCTTGTCTGCATGAACCATTTACATTGCATGCATGTTGACTTGACCAAGGTCTTAGTGATGCTCACATACCATTGACATATATGGTACATAGAATTGTTGGCCATATTGGATATTGTAAGGAATTTATTAGACAACCCATGCACCAGTCAACAATAGTAAGAATGTGGAATTTTCATGCAATTATAGCCTTTGTGCAACACCATGCAAAAATGTTGGAGATATTTGTGGTACATAGTTTTGTGGGAATAGTACAAGGTAGTCAACTTGTGTTGTGCTACACTTGGCTAGTTTCTCATTACTTCACTTCTTTTGAAAAAATAAGATTCTTCTAATTAAGTAGATTGTAATAGATTTTTCGTTTCTTACAATCTCTTGTTCTTTGAACATTTTGTATTAGTATCTTTACGAGAAAAATAGTAGCATACAAAGAATCCACGAGTGCTTAAGTTATCCCCTATATAGTGAAAGAACAATTCATGCACCTTAGCCAATACCAATTAGCGAGTCTTCCAAACAGCAATAAGTATTTGGTTGCACCTTAGCCTACTTGTTCCTCTAAGCTGATGCCAATGCCTGAATTTAGGCACATCACTAGTGGAAACTTGATAAATGTAAA
This sequence comes from Sequoia sempervirens, assembly GCA_007258455.2. NCBI lineage: Eukaryota > Viridiplantae > Streptophyta > Pinopsida > Cupressales > Cupressaceae > Sequoia > Sequoia sempervirens. The sequence goes on along the minus strand of VDFB02325924.1, from coordinate 11,800 downwards.
TCCTTTTTATACTTATTTGCTAATCACTGGTTGGTTTGTACATAATTGCATTTTAGGTTTTGGAGCTTCTACTAATGTCATGCCCTTAGAGGTGATAAATGCATTGGTCTTAAGATCTTTAAGTCATTTGGGAATTGTTTTGCAATGGACTCAAGGGAGGTGCATGTCATAGGCATTATTAATGGTGTTGAGGTTCAGCTGGTTGCTTACTCGGGTAGTTCTCTCCAAATGGATATAATCATAGTGAATTGCCCTATTAAGTGGGATATGTTATTATAAAAAAAGTGGGCTGAATCTATCAGAGGTAGCATATAAATGGATCTTACACACCATCCCATTATATGGAGAGAATGTAAAAAGAAAAGAAAATGTTGCACATAATAGAAGATCTGGAGAAGGCAACCAATGAAGTATTTACATGGACGAAGGTCCAGAATATTCCCATGTTTTTGTAGTCACTGTTGTTCAAAATCTAATGATTTGTGGACTACATTCTTTGATGGAGCTTGTTCTAAGGATGGATCAGGTGCAGGTATTGTCCTTATCTCTCATGATGACAAGCACATCATATTTTCATCTAAATTAACCTTCCAATACACTAACAACATTACCAAATATGAAGCATTGATTCTAGGCTTGAACATTACTCTTAAACATGATATTGAAGGCCTGAAGGTGTATGGAGATTCAAATTTGATCATATTACAAGTGATAGGAACATACACAACAAAGGACAAAAGGTTAATAATGTATAGGAATGCTGCTTAGGATACAATTGAAACATTAAAGTTTTAGGTATTCAGTTGGCGGATAGATCAGAGAATGTTGCAATAGATGTGCTTATTGTCTTGGCTTCTAAATTTGATGCTGGTTGGGTGTCTTCTCATTGCACCTATAGTGTTGAAATCCTTGCATGGCCTACTATTCCAAATAATATTGATAGTTATCAAGTGTTTGAGGATGATCAATAACTTTATAGGTTCCTCAATTATATTAGAGAATTCGACAAACAGTTTATTGATTAAAATCCTTTGGTCAAACATTATGATGGCAGGGAAACTTTTATTAGGGCAGATGTGGTACAACTAAAAACAAACACTATCCCTAAAGGGTTGGTTGCATTGGAAAGAGCCATTGATGGGGCTGATTGCTACAAGGCCAAGAGCAATCCAGTGAATGGAGTAAATGTAGAAGGTATACATTCAAGCATTGAGATATTTACTAGGATGATATGCATTGGCAAATAGTTGAAACCAACATAAAAGAAATTTCTAGTTGATTTACTTTAGAAGTATAGAAAATATTTTGCTTGGTCCTATGATGAATTGAAAGCTAACAAGGAATACATATTTCAGCATGATATCCCCTTGCCACTTGACACAAAGCTGTAGAGGCCTATAAATCGAATGCTTGCTCCACAAATGCAAAAGGAATTGATAAAATTGAAAGATAGTGGCATCATTAAGTCCATTTGACACTCTTCTTCGGTTTCTAACCTTGTTCCAAAGAAAAAGAACAACAGTGGCACTTGGCTTTGTATGAATTTTAGGAACTTAAGTATCAAATGTCTAATGATAACTATCCATTGCCCAACATGGATAATCTACTACAAAGAGTGATAGGGTTAAAGGTTATGTCTATGATGGATGGGTTCTAAGGCTACAATCAAGTAGTTTTCAAGGAGTCAGAACAATACAAAACAACATTCACGACTCCTAAGAATGTCTTTTGTTTTAAAGGATGTCAGGGCTAATTTTCAGGGGCCTATAGATGTGGCTTTTGCTGGCCTCATTGATTGGATAATGGTAGTTTATTAGGATGATCTTATGACATATTAATAAAATAGAGCAGATCTCTTCAATCATTTGGAACAAAGATGTTTGGAGTTTGGGATTTTTTTTGAATCTTGGGAAATGCATGTTTGGCATTGAAGAGGGCAAATACTTGTGCAGATTGTTTTCAAGGAGAGAGTTATAGTAGACCTTGAAAGAGTTAAAATTATTGACCTTATTCCTCAGCCCAAAACTATCAAGGGAATTCAATTGTTTTTCAGGAAAATCAACTTTGTGAAGAGATTTATCCCAAACTTCACTAAGAAAACTAAGATCATCATCAGAATACTCAAGAAAGGACAAGTTATTTGTTGGGATAAAGAACCAATTGAGTCATTCCTAGGAATCAAAGGAATCCTTAAGCAAGCACCTGTGTTTGCTAGCCCTAATTATTCGAGGCCTTTTCAGTTTTTCTCATTTGCATCATTCTATATCATAGCTATTATCATGCTACAAAAGGACAAGGATGTATTTGAGTAGTCAATTGCTGTCTTCAACAATTCACTTTAGTTCGTGAATTGAAATACTCCATAATGGAAAAGCATGCTTACACACTTCTCAAGGTGGTAAAAAACTTTAGGGAAAACAGGAGGTGAAAGACATTTTCAAGCAACAGGAGGTTTTAGGCAAAACATGCATTGGATCAACAAGATATAGGTATATCCTTCTCATGCTTATCTGTATCTGGTAGTCTACACCATTGCTCCTACATTATGCTTTGTGGTGGGCCTCTTGACCTCCCCACTTTTGCTCTCCACTTCTTGCTTGTGTGCCTTAGACTACTTCTCCCTTCATGCAATTGCAACTTGTGTCTTGACCCCTACAGTCCTACAGTCTCATATTGCCTATTGTGCAGACTTTGTCACCCTATGCACAATTGCAAGTTTGCCCCTTGTTCTTACTCTCCTCATATCGAGGTCTAGAATTGGAGAATGAAAACCCACAATTCCTTGGAGTGATTTCTCAACAAAATCACCATTGTGCGGATTTGATCAATTTTCTTTTTGTTATTAAAGAAATATCCTTTCAAATCTACAATTCATAATTGGTTTGCAGCGACCCATATTCTTTGTCAAGGTTGAAGCGATTCATACTGTTTGAATTTATTTGTTATTGGAGGTGGCTATTAGAGAGCCAATTTTATTAAATTGGTTTGCTATCCAAAGGACAGATTGCATTTGTAGCAGCATAAGTTAGTGGTAGAGTCTAGTGAATAATTGCAGATATTATGCAGCAGATTTGAGAGAGAAGTGATAGATATTTTCAGTGGCAAAATTTGTTGACTTACAACTATATTGTGATGGATTTGCAGGGATTTTTGGTTGTGTTTAGGGCCGATTAAACAGTCAAAACTGGTAGCGAATTCTGATGCATTGAAAACAACTCCTCGAGCGGCTCATTAAAATATCCTTTCAAATCATACCAATTTGTATGGTAAGTGACTCAAGGATAATAATTCTATAGTAGAAGTTTGGAGCCAAATAGTATCATTATTAGTTGTTCATTAAGCCGATAAAGAGTTTTTTCTAAGACTACATCATTCTGGCAAGCTCTTGAAGACTTGTGCACACTTGTGGAAGAATTGATATTATAAAATATTCTATTCAAGATCTTACATGATAGTAGATGGTTATTCATTGCTTTGGAAGTAGGTTGTCTACAAGTTATAGGTGATGCTAGATGGACATACTATCACCCATGACTTTTATGTCATTCTGTTTGGGGGAGCTTACATGGTTTTGGGCATCCAATGACTACATTTACTTGGAGAGTTCAAATGGAACTACCAAATGATGACTCAACTTTATGGAACTTGGACAAAAGAAAACTATCAATGTTGTTATGGATGCACCAATACAACAAATTTCATCTCATTAAATAGAGAGGTTTTTGAGAGGAGACTAGGTGAGTTGGTAGGAAACTGGTTTTACCGTTAAGGGGCTACTTGTAGGTACCATGGACTCAAGGGAAGATGAATATCCTTAAGATATCTATGTTTTATTAGATAAATAAGCTTGTTTTTGGGGACATGCCTCGAGAACTTCCATTAGATACAGGGGTTTCCAACATACCATTGAGTTGGAGCGTACGATGAGACTTGTTTTTGTGACTCCTTATCAACATCGTCGTGTTTTCAAGGATGTGATAGAGAGGATTATAGAGGAGCTGCTGTAATTGGGAGACATTATACCCAACATGAGTCCATTTGCATCTTTAGTGTTACTGGTGAAGAAGAAACATGGAACGATGAGGATGTGTATAGACTATAGGGTTTTGAATAAGAAAACCATCATGAATAAATATCCAATACCTCGTGTTGATGAGTTAGACAAGTAGCATATTTCACCAAAATTGATTTGTGGTCTAGGTATGACCAAATAAGGGTTAAACACAAAGACATTTAAGGCTGCCTTTCTGTCATGATCCCGAAATTGTAACACTAAGATATGAAGCATTGGAATGAGTAAATAAGATAAATAACAAAATACATATTAAAATTATAAAAAGAAATATTGGTAATTTAATATTATTATAACGATAATTATCACAAGATAATATTATAATTATATTTATCAAATATAATATTGCATGGATAGATAACTACTCTTGAGTATGAAGAAGTTGCTTTAGGAGGAAGATCTGAGTCAAGAAAGGATCATTGTTTGAAGGAGAATTATTAGAGATTAATTGTGTTTGAGGTTGATTAAGGCAAGAGTAGATCGCAGGAAGAGATAACTGGTCAAATGCCGAAGGGGAAGTCAAGTCACATCGTAGTCAATTGTGGAGAAGTTGACGCCACATATGAGACAAGGGACTCTTAATATTGTGACTTGTAAGGAAGGAATGTTATCAAGGAAGTCTGAATCCTTAGCTATCATGCCTTGTAAATCCAACTTGACACCGATACTTGTTATTATGTGGAAATTGATTGTTTTGGAGAATTCGCATAGTATCTTGGGTTTGGCAATCATCATATCTATTGCTTTCATTGACTATTAGGGATGCCTTCCTAATGCTGCACTAAATCCTACATCAGCATCATCGGGGTATATTCTTATGGCCGAACCAACTGAGAATATTAGGCAACATTGCACGAACAAGAGAATGCCGCTACTATTCGGGTATTGGTAGACTACCGTGGAAAGTCAAAAGTTAACATGGAACCATCCTTAATCGATACCGCCATTATATGCCTATACGATATTAGAGGAGCAACAATTAAAAGACATCAATAATGTGGATGGCAATTACAGTAGACAAAGACAACAATTGGTTAAAGGTCATTAACAAAGGTGATGCCTTTTTAAATAAACGTATCCTTTCAAAGAAGATGCATTGCTTCATCTAAATATAAGGATATAAAAGTTAATAAGAAGGGGAATATATTTCAGTGGGGAGGAGATGGAGAATAATAAGAGCAGATATATGCAGACCTAAGAAGGAGATCTGCATTCATATAGCAGCAGAACATTAATATGATATACTCAGATTTGGAGGGAGGAATATGGTAAATAAGAAGATGGCTCCATGAGAAATATATGAAGGCAAATGATAAAGCAATAACAAGGGAAGTAAGCTAAGCATAAATTCATATATATATATATATATATATGAAATATAAATATATATATAGATAGATATTGTACGATTATGCAATAATGATGCTTTCAGCAAATTATTGAACCTTATAAGTAATCATGATGTTTTAATATAAGCATAGATAATAGATTCTTATCTGTTTGATCTACACTAACGATATCTTTTGAGTGTTAAGGAGCAGATCGGCCAGAAAACACTCAGTTTGTATAAAATATCTTGTTTTTGCAGAATTGATGATATAATATATATCTGTGGTAGGATATTTATATTGGAATATAATGTATCATTTAAATATGGTTAATGGTTCATGCATATTAGTATTTATATTGTATGGTAGCATACTCGTGAATCATTATTGCTGATGCGATTATTTGCAAATATGAATTTGATTAGTTTATTATGCACATATCTTCACCATGATGGGAGAAGGGAGAATTACAAAAGGGGTACAGTGACGGGACCCTCTTCTAGGTACGCCACCCGAGGGGGACAAGATGAGCTCACATGGGCCAATAGGGTACTGCCTTTTAGTACAAAGGGTACTGCTTTTGGGTCTAGGAGAGTTGGGCTACCAGGACACCCTTTTGAATCCTCACTCCTCTATCATGGTTTAACAATATAAGGAGATCAATCATGAGGAAATGGAAAGGGATGGCAAGATGAGGGGATAATGGATAATTTAGAATCCTTCATAGGTAGTCCACCTCATATGAATGGCATGTGCCACATGAGGGCCCCTCATATGAATGGCATGCGCCACATGAAGCCAAGGAAGGCTAAGACAACCCCATCGAGTCACTCTCTCCCGTGGTTGAGCATCCCTAGGATAAGGTAATAACTGGATTAACAAATTTACTATGGATTTACTATTGTTCAATCATGATACTCTACTTGCTAAGTTATTATTGTCACTGATCTCTAACTTGTGGCAGGGATTAAATCAAGCCAAGGTACCCTCTATGTCCATTGTTTGATTGAGATTGATAATTTAAGTTAAAATAAGTATAATTCCTATGAGGGACATTACAAGTGGTATCAGAGTATGTTCCTGCTAGCCTGCGGGACATGCCTACTTTAACCGCCATTTAATTAGAATTAACTATTCAACCTTCTTCTTAAGTAGGCCAATCATGCATTTCTACAGGCGTGTGCCTTCAATGTGTATGGTTTGTGACCTACATGTATTTATGTGACTATGTGTATACCTTGCATATACTTTGTGACTTCAAGTGTATATTGTGACTTGCGTGTACTTGTGTGTATACTTGGTGACTTACAAATACCTTGGGATGGTGGACGGACTCGTGGTGTAGTATGGTATGCACCGAATCCCCTTCCCAATTGTCAATCTGTATACTTGGCCTTATGGGATTGAGGATGGACTCGTGGTGTAGTATGGCATGCACCGAATCCTCTTCCCATTTGTCCATTTGTTATGCTTTATTTATTTACATTTCAATGCTTGTACTCACGTGTATACATGTATTCATACGACTTACGTATATCTATTACGTGTATGCTTCATGCTTCTTGTGTATGCTTCATGTATTACGTGTATTCACGTGTATGCTTCATGCTTCCTGTGTATGAAGCGTGTATTCAAGTGTATACTTTTTGATTTATGTGTACTCAAGTGTCTTCAAGTGTATACCTTGTGACTTATGTGTATTCAAGTGCATTCAAGTGTATACCTTGTGACTTATGTGTATTCCGGTGTATACCTTGTTAATTATGTGTATTCCAATGTATTCAAGTGTATACTTTGTGACTTATGTGTATTCAAATGTATTCAAGTGTATACTTTGTGACTTCTGTGTATTCAAGAGTATTTAAGTGTATACTATGTGACTTATATGTATTCAAGTGTGTACTTTGTGACTTACGTGTATTCATCCATATACTTTGTGACTTGTATTCATGTATATACCTTGCGACTTAAGTGCATTCATATATATACCTTGTGACTTATGTGCATTCATGTGTATACATTGTGACTTATGTGTATTCACGGGTATACTTTGTAACCCACGTGTATTCAAGTATGTGCTTCATGACTTACGTGTATTTATGTGCATGCTTCATATCTTATACGTATTTATGTGTCTTTCACATGCATATTACATGTATTAAGTATATCCATGTGTTTGCTTCATATGTCTTCAGCAAGATCACTCCATGTATGTTTATGATTACTTTATGCTTAAAACTATGAAAATGTTAAGAATGTTAAAAATACTTATGGGGTTGGGAGGCACTGACAAATTAACTAAAATTGAATTATTATTATATCCAAATACAATAATGAAGAGTTGTAACCATTAAAGTGGAAAAGTGTGGCTCTCTCAAATTTATATAAAAAGGAGCACATTTCATCCATACCATCATTTGAGGGATCCAATTAAGGATAGAACCTTAAGTAATTAGGTTCTCAAAGATAGCGAAGATGTGTGAAATTGTGAAAGACTATGACTCCCTCAACAATAAAATATAAAAAGGGGGAATCACCTCCTTATAAAGAAACCACCAACAGAAAATGAATCTAACAATCATCTTGGAAGAAAAGTATGGATGTCATAGGCAGTCATGAAGAGTGGTGACTCCTTCAAGAAATGAGTATACGGGATGAATCAATTCATTGACATTCAATAAGCATTCATCACTCATCAAGAAATCAAACAATTAAAATATCGAAAGATTTTCCAAGACAAGAACATAAATGTTCTAATAAGGAATAATTTGTACAATCAAGTCCTATGTATTTAAAACATTTTGCTTGAGGACAAGCAATCGTGGGCAGGGTGGACTGTCATGATCCTGAAATTGTAACACTAAGATATGAAGCATTGGAATGAGTAAATAAGATAAATAACAAAATACATATTAAAATTATAAAAATAAATATTGGTAATTTAATATTATTATAATTATAATTATCACAAGATAATATTATAATTATAATTATCAAATGTAATATTGCATGGATAGATAACTACTCTCGAGTATGAAGAAGTTGCTTTAGGAGGAAGATCCGAGTCAAGAAAGGATCATTGTTTGAAGGAGAATTATTAGAGATTAATTGTGTTTGAGGGTGATTAAGGCAAGAGTAGATCGCAAGAAGAGATAACTGGTCAAATGCTGAAGGGGAAGTCAAGTCACATCGTAGTCAGCTGTGGAGAAGCCAAAACCACATATAAGACAAGGGACTCTTAATATCATGACTTGTAAGGAAGGAATGTTATCAAGGAAGTCTGAATCCTTATCTAGCGTGCCTTGTAAATCCAACTTGACATTGATACTTATTATTATGTGGAGATTGATTGTTTTGGAGAATTCACATAGTATCTCGGGTTTGGCAATCATCATATCTGTTGCTTTCATCAAATATCAGGGATGCCTCCCTATTGCTGCACTAAATCCTGCATTGGCATCATCGGGTTATATTCTTATGACCAAACCAACTAAGAATATCAGGCAACATAGCACGAACAAGAGAATGCCTCTACTATTCGGGTATTGGTGGACTACCGCGGAAAGTCAAAAGTTAACATGAAACCATCCTTAGTCGATACGACCATTATATGCCTATACAATATTAGAGGAGCAACAATTAAAAGACATCAATAATGTGGACAGCGATTACAAAGACAACAATTGGTTAAAGGTCATTAACAAAGGTGATGTCTTTTTAAAAAAACGTATCCTTTCAAAGAAGATGCATCGCTTCATCTAAATATAAGGATATAAAAGTTAATAAGAAGGGGAATATATTTCGGTGGGGAGGAGATGGAGAATAATAACAGCAGATATATGCAGACCTAAGAAGGAGATCTGCATTCATATAGCAGCAGAACATTAATATGATATACTCAGATTTGGAGGGAGGAATATGGTAAATATGAAGATGGCTCCATGAGAAATATATGAAGGCAAATGATAAAGCAATAACAAGGGAAGTAAGCCAAGCATAAATTCATATATAGATAGATATTGTACGATTATGCAATAATGATGTTTTCAGCAATTATTGAACCTTATAAGTAATCATGATGTTTTAATATAAGCATAGATAATAGACTCTTATCTGTTTGATCTATACTAACGATATCTTTCGAGTGTTAAAGAGCAGATCGATTTGGAGAGAGAGGAAAGGAGCAGATCGGCCAGCAAACACTTAGTTTGCATAAAATATGTTGTGATTGCAGAATTGATGATATAATATATATCTGTGGTAGGATATTTATATGGGAATATAATGTATCATTTAAATATGGTTAATGGTTCATGCATATTAGTATTTATATTTTATGGTAGCATACTCTTGAATCATTATTGCTGATGCGATTATTTATGAATTTGATTAGTTTATTATGCACATATCTTCACCATGATGGGAGAAGGGAGAATTACAAAAGGGGTACAGTGACAGGGCCCTCTTCTAGGTATGCCACTCGGGGTGGGGGGGACAAGATGAGCTCACATGGGCCAAAGGGGAACTGTCTTTTAGTACAAGGGGTACTTCTTTTCGGTCTAGGAGAGTTGGGTTACTAGGACACCCTTTTGAATCCTCACTCCCCTATCATGGTGTAACAATATAAGGAGGTCAATCATGAGGAAATGGAAAGGGATGACAAGATGAGGGGATAACAGATAAATTAGAATCCTCCCTAGGTAGGCCACCTCATATGAATGGCATGTGCCACATGAGGGCCCCTAATATGAATGGCATGCGCCACATGAAACCAAGGAAGGCTAAGACACCCCATCGAGTCACTCTCTCCCGTGGTTGAGCATCCCTAGGATAAGGTAATAACTGGATTAACAAATTTACTATGGATTTACTACTGTTTAATCATGATACTCTACTTGCTAGGTTATTATTGTAACTACTCTCTAACTGGTTGCAGGGATTAAATCAAGCCAAGGTACCCTCTAAATCCATTGTTTGATTGGGAAATTGATAATTTAAGTTAAAATTAGTATAATTCCTACTATGGACATTACACTTTCAGTGTCATTGTGTGCACTTTGAGTTTTTGGTGATGTCTTTTGGGTGCACCAAGGTGCTAGCCACCTTCCAATTGGCAACGAATGAAATTTTCAGACCTTATTTTCGGAAATTTGTGTTGGTATTCTTTGATTACATTCTAATTTAGAACCAGACATGAGAGAAACACATAAAACACCTAGATACAATGCTGGCTATTCTACCATAGCAGACCTTTGCCAAGGAAAGCAAATGCGAGTTTACAATGATTTTTTTTTGTCCCTAGGAGTTATGACACAATCCCTAGGGTAGGTGTAGAGATCGATCCAACTAAGGTACAAGCTATCTAGGGATGGCCTACTCATAGGACACAATTATGGGGATCCTTGGGCCTCTGTAGGTACTACAAGAGATTCATCAGAGGATTTTCACAACTAACCTCACCCTTGATGGAGTTGACCAAGAAAGGTGCCTTCCATTGGTGCACAATGACATAGTTTGTGTTTGACCAATTAAAGAGTGTATTGTGCACTGGTTCCATTCTTGCAATACCTGATTTTTCATTACCCTTTGTGGTGGATTGTGATACTTAGGAGGTGTAGAGGCTGTTATGCAAAAAGGACAACCCATATCATTTGAGAGTCAAAAATTGATAGAGCATAATTTCTCTATATATGATAAGGAAATGTTGGCGGTCATGCATGCATCGGCCAAATTTAGACATTATCTTGTTTATGGATTGTAATTTTTATAGACTACAACAGCTTGAGATTTTTCTTATTGTTGCGTGACCTCAATAACATGTAGCAAAAATGCATAAGAAAATTGCAGGCCCATGATTTTGACATCAAATATGTTGAGGTAAAAAAACAATAGGGTCACTGATGCATTTTTTAGTAGACATGAACTATCAACTATTTACTTAAGAAGAATTTGGTTGGAAGGAGTTGTAGGCTTAGTATGCCAAAGTCCCACTAGCTGCAGGGCTGATTGAGGGTACTATTGCTGCCTCAAATGGGGATGAGAGATACCAAGTTAAGCATGGTATTATTTTGTAAAAGGACAGAATTTTGGTGTTACTAGAAAAGCTGAAACAGAAAATTATTGCAGCATTCCACAATTCGCCACTTGCTGGTCTTATTGGATTTTTCAAAACTTACAAACAAGTTTGGAGTAGATGTGTATAGAAGGGCCTAAAAGATGATGTTTTGCAACATGTATGAGAATGTGAAGTTTGTCAAAGGATGAAACATGAAACCGCATTCCCAGAAGTTCTTCAGCCCTTTCCATTCCTCCACAAAAATGGGAATCCGTGTCAATGGGCTTCATTATAGGCTTGCCTCCAGTGCGGGGGGAGAATTGTGTCTTCATGGTTGTGGATCAT
>VDFB02325923.1:25720-96843 GCA_007258455.2 Sequoia sempervirens | reverse complement strand
CAGGCATAGTTTGTTATATTCCTATCTATATATCCCTTTTGGGTATTAGAGGCTCCATAGGCCATACTTTTATGATGGAGAAATTACATATTCACATTTGGGGTGAGACTTATAACCTCAATTCTAAAGAATAACTTTTCCTCAACCTTATGCTTTTAATTTAACTAATTCACAATAGAATGATATGAGTACATTCTAATATATTTTTGTTTCATGCCAACATTCATGTACAAATATGTATATCAAGGTTTAAGAATTACTAATCTTTCCATTAATCTTAAGATTTATTGCTTTCTCCATCAATTTATAACTTTCTCAATGCATATGATTTGTAACAAATGCACAATTATAACTTTCGCAATGCCTATGATTTGTAACAAATGTACAAATATGTATATCAAGGTTTAAGAATTACTAATCTTTCCATTAATCTTAAGATTTATTGCTTTCTCCATCAATTTATAACTTTCTCAATGCATATGATTTGTAACAAATGCACAATTATAACTTTCTCAATGCCTATGATTTGTAACAAATGCACAAAATGAATTTCTTGAAAATTCTTTAAAAAATCCCAACTATTGAATTACTATGTCATGATGAATATTTTCTCAACTATCCTTAAACTGTGATATTTTAAGTTGTTTTATATTTGATTTTAAAAAGTAGAAAATTTGAGAATTTCTATTTTAAAAAATAATAAAAATGGAAAACACTAGGAACATGGGTTGGGTAGTTAGGCATGAAATTCTATAGAACAATTCACATGCCTTGTCCATGCTTCCAAATTTTGGTTGTAGGGAAAGGGAGGTTGCAATGTCGTAGCTTTGTCTATATTTTAGTTGTCATCCTCCATAAAAAATTGAAGCTTATTTCACAATTTTTTATTAGAAAATCACTTCTAACTAGAGCTATTATTTCACAATTTTTTATTAGAAAATCACTTCTAACTAGAGCTATGACTATTCTTTGGGGGCGAACCTATTTTGATTTGAAGAGGGGACAAGTTCAAATAATTATTATTTGGTCACAGAATCTAGCAAGCTCGTGTCCTTAAGAGAATAATCCTTTACTTTCTCCACCGAACTCACATTTGAAATATATATATATATTACTCTCATTCACAACCATGAGAGGAATCATCTTTATATTTTTCTAGAAATAATCTTCAAAACCTTGACAAGAGTGGGGAAAGAGCCTAACTTTGTGGCAATGCATGCAAAACTACAAGCAAGAAGCAAGACTCATAGTGGATTTTTTTCTCCCAAACACCATATTTGGAATAAACTTTTATAATTTTAACAACTCTCTATTAAACACTAATTCCAACAAATATTATGTGTTTCATTGACTTTATGACATTGTCAATAGACAAAAACTAACCAAAATAATTTATGATAATGTGAAAAACATCCTCATGTCAAAAATCCAAGGGGAGTTCTATGAATCTAACCTATATAGATACCAACCCAAGGTTCTCCTTGGTAGCATGAATTCTCAACTAATAGACCATTTTTTTAAGAAAATGAATCTAACCTATCTGAAAACTAATAGACCATATTTTTAAGAAAATGAAATACTTAACCAAGTTCTAGAGACCGCCATGTAGAATTCTCATGCTTTTTACCAAATATTGGAAGGAAAGAAAGGAAGAATAATTTTGACATGGAAGATACCTAAACAACCACACACCATTTTTTAAGAGTCTAAATTTACAAAGTGTCCATGAAACTACCTAGTGAGGGCATTCCTCAAGCAATCAAAAGCATGATCCATATCACCATTAGAAAACTTCAAGAAAATGGATAATTTTAGTGGAATGAATATCACCCAAAAAATTGTGAGAAGAATCCAAGGGAGAAATGGACTAAAATCCATTCCACTTTAGACCAAAAGGATTGGATCTAGTTTATAACTCAACCCCATCTGAGACCTCAAAGATTTGGAGTTGGCCATGAGTTAGAAAATCTTGGGAAGGGGAAAGTGGAAATTTGATAGAGTAAGACCTCACAAGAAAACTACCCACTCTCATGCTTGAATCTATCACAACAATAAAAATACTTTTTGATAACTTTTCCATTAATTTTTTTGAAAAACACTATAAAAATGACCTACAAAACCTTAATGCAGTTGAATCAGAAGCATTGAGTTCCATCAGGGTTGCATCCATAGTCATATGAGTCAAAACCACTACATGGGAGACTCATTGCAACCATTAACCATAATAGACCCTAAACTAACCTTAGGTGAGAGAAGGAAACTTTCCATAACCTCTTATTTGTCAAATAATCTTGTTTGATGCAAAGAGGGAGTTAATCTACTACAATGTAATCACTTTCAAAAGAATATGGAGGTTGTCATTTAAGGATAAGATGATGGATGACGAAGTGTCATTATTATCTTTAATAAGTCATGAAGTAGAAGAAGTTTGTTATGGATAGTAATAAGAATCACAATAGAAACTTCTCTTTCTATAAACATCTCCTATTATAATGGTTAAATCTTGGTTGAGTACAAAGTCCTTATTCAACTTTTGTACTCTTTTATTGATAGCTATTAATTTCTATTTTAGGAAACTCAATATTCTACCTATTCCTATGGGAGAGTTGAAATTTTCCTTTAATTTTTTTTTTAATTCACAAAAAAAATGGACTATCATTGACCTTATATAGTGGGGTACCCTATCGAGAAGGACATCTAGCTTATCGATATGTTAGATTGAATAATATTTCTTGTTAGATTCTATTCAATAGTTTTGTGTATGATAGGAATGTAGTTGTAATGGTGATTTTGTGGGATGGATGCTATCATATGATTTTTTATTTTGGTTATAGAGAATACCCACAAATTAAATTTCATTCAAGGGTAACCCTAAAGGTCTCAATGCAAAATGGGAAAGAAATTTTATAGTGGGGTTGTCTTAGGGATTGAATGAAAATTACTAAGGGTTTCACCACCAAGTTAGACTTGGGAAAGAAAATGAAATGCAAGATGTAATACTAAACCCTAATTGAAGGTAAACTAACACTAAATGACCTAGAAAAGTGAATGAAATGCAACAAAAAAATATAAAATAGAATGTGCGCACCTAGAAATCCAGAGAAGCCTAAATGGAGATCTAAATCACTAGAAAATTTTCTTGTACTACTGACTGAGACTCATTTGAGAAGCAAGGTGAATCATTCTAATTTATGGGAAAATGTGCAAGAACAAAAATCTATCAAAGGGTATCCAAATCTACAAAATCCTTAATATGTACTAGAACTAGGACTCATTCGCCAAAAGTGGAAAATTAATCTAGTTGGGATTTTCTGCTACTTTCAAAGTTGATTCTACTCTTCTCTATTTACTTTATTCTTCTTGATTGGTTTATGGATCTAAATCTCATATTTGCAACTTGTAGGTCTTCTCCAAGGCTTGATAACAACTTTGACAACTTTAGATGATTTGCAAATTTCATCCAATCTTCCCCTTTATGAAATGTGCAATCTAAACCTAAAAAATAACATGCAAAGGAGAGGGAATTTTTTTATTTGGTTAGTGAATAGGGGTTTTCCTTGGTTAAACCCCTTATTGGTAATTAAACCTTGAAATGAAAGGAAATATATATGGAGAATGATGAATGAAAAAATAGCAATGATGCAACTCACTAGAACCTAGAAATAAGGTGGTTAAAATATGCTTGAAATGTCTACAATGGATGTGGTTCTTGAATATTTCTTGAATGAGGTTTCTCTTACTTGAAACACTTGCTTGAATCATAAACCCTACATCACAATTGTTAGCACAATAACAAATATGATGGATGGAATCTTCAAGGAATGATGATTGACACTTTATTGTTTCTCTAATATTCTTGATAATCTACCCTTGAATGCTCTTGTGAATGATCAAACCCTGTTGTGAACTCTCTTGAATGCTAGGTGTGAATATGAGTGAAAGAACCTTATATTTACACTCAATTATGCAAGAATTCCTAAAATTATAACACTACAAGCCAACATTGGATCTAGTAGAATAAAATACTTCCAAAGATTTAAACTAATTTTTATTTTGAGTTAAATGGGACTCATTCCCCACTCTGGGTGAATGGGTCCCACCTAAGGGGACTCATTTTCCTAGAATGGAAAAATGAGTCCCACCTTAGCTTTTTGTGGTGGATTTTTAGGATATTGATGTTTTAAAAGGTTTTGTAAGGATTATCCTAAAAAATACACATAAATGAGGCTTGCGGATGCAAGATAGGACCAATTAAAAGCATAAGAATGCCCAATTATTAATGACAAGCCTAGAAAAGTGTGAAAGTGGGTTACAACATTTTACAACACTTTAAAATAAGGAAATATTAATGCAAAAAAGAGGTTTATTAGGTGTATTTTATTAACAAGACCTTAGAAAAGTGTGAAAGTGTGTTACAACACTTAAGCAAAGGTACCATTGATTCTCATTTAGTTCACAAGGGCCCAAGACCTAATGTGAATATGTTAGGAATATTACAACACTAAATCAAAGCCAAGCTAAGGGGACCTTTTCCCATCATTACAAGAATAAAGATAATATTTTCAATAAAATGCTTTCCTGAGTGAGTAATTCAAGAACATTTGGTGGTGTAGCAACTAAAGCAAGGATGACTTAAGGTACCTCAAAACCACACTAGTTTAGATTGATAGATTAGATTTTGCATTGCAAATTTAATTGGTGTTTTTAATTTATGTAATTATGAATGATGCATTGCAAATTATTAATTAGGAATCTTTAGTTTATACTATGTTCAGTACTCTAGAGGTTAATTAGATTAGGACATACTAAAATCCTAAGCATTAAGTATCTATAGCAATTAGGTAGTTGTTTGTATATATTTACTCTATTTGGGAAATAGAAGTTAATTTTGGTTAAAATATTTTACTTAATTTCTAGAACATTTAGAATTCATGAATGCATATATGTTTCTAGCATCATATAAATTATAAGAATACCTTGTTGATAATTCAATGAATCCCTCTCTTGAATGATGAATTACTTAGTCGAGGAATCTTCAAGTCTAGTAAGTCATGTGCATGATCATTTGCACCAGGTAATTAGGCATTAGAGGAAGCTCTACAATCTCTATATCAAATTTTCTTCTTTTCATAAACATGGACTTTTCTCATATCCAATTGCAGTATTAGCAATTTGTTAGATATTTTAACCAAATATGGAGTGATTGCAGTGGAAGTATGGATTGGTGAATCTACAATAGTGGCTTCATACATGGGGGTTTGAGGTACCTAACTCTCATTATTGTGAATGACACTAATGGGATTATAGACCTAAGAAATCAAGCTAGTTCACAAATTCATGGGATAATGTATGTTATAAAGGTTTTTGTTGCTAATTATTGCACCTTGGGTGGTTAGTTATTAATGCACAAATACTTTGAATTTCTTCCATTTAAATGAACATTCTTAGATCTATAATAAATTTTTGCCTATTTTTTGACATACAACTCTTCTTGTATAACATCTAACTTCGTTGCACTAGCTCTCGAGTATGTGCAAGATCCTGATGGGCCAAAAAGTGGCAATATGATGGGTATGTGACTGACGACTATTTTTTTACCCAAAATTGATGAAACCAAAAGGGTTTTTAAAGGAGATTTTGAGCTTTCCACTGATATAAATTATGCTTTATTTTGAATTTAATAAGTAATTATTATTCATTTTCTATTCAAATTATGACTAAATTCCTGATTGATAGGTTGATTGAAAAACATCTATAGCTTTCAAACGGTATCACATTTTTTGAATCCAAAACATGTGTCACATTCTATGCTTCACATACTATAGGATTTAAAAAAAAAAGAATTTCATGAAGTTCTTACCATGTTAAGGTGGTCAGACATACACATTTTTATATTTTTTAAAAAGTTGTAATAAAAAAAATCATAATTAATTAGTTACTTGGAAAAAAATTACAAAAAAATACGCATCACATGAAGGCATGAGTCCTCTACTTATATATAAAATATTATAAAAAATATTATGATTTTATTAAGTAGTTAGGGTGGTCACACAGATGCCTACTTATTTTTTCCCTGAAATTTAAGTACCACTACATTGAAATTTCAAATTTTTACCAAATAGATTTAAAAAAAAAAACCTAGTAGTTTAGAAACTACATTCAATTTGCTACAAATTATATTCTTACATATTTTTGAAATAATATAGATAACTTATTTAAATTTTTATGTCAAGTTTCCTAACTCTGATTTTTCTTAATTTTTTGCCACTTAAGGGCTTGTTTTTTCCATGATGATCCTGCACATACCCTCTCCCACATTTACAATCACAGGTTTGACCAGAGCACTCCTTGCATTTTTTTTTGGCATAGTTACAAAAATATTAACATATTATTTTGTGGCTTAAAAATATCGAAAACCTCTCCAATGTTATCCTCAAATCCCAAATCAACTAGGTTACCTACCTCATCTAGAGTTAGTTACCCGAAACAAGGATAAATCATAATAATTAAATTACTTGTATATTTTGAAAGAAGGGGTGGTTCAAAAGAACATTCATATTACTCTCTTCTTCTCCAAAAAAATAAAAAATAAAATTGATTGTTTGTAAAGTATATTGGCCAAAATCCTATTGCATTTCAAGGCTCTTAAGTAGGGGAAAACCATCCATAGGAAAGAGTTAGCTTTGGGAATTCATCTTGAAAAAATATTCACATAAAGCAAGCTCACACAAACATTTTCCATCTCCACTAGTACTTCCTTATAAACATACGTACTCCATCACTAAAAAAAAATTTCCTTCTTCCCAAAAGAACATACCTTTCCTCATATGTAGGGAAAGAATCCAATATTACATCTTATAGTTAAAATTTTCTCCTTCTAATCATTTCAAATCTTCATGCCATATGAGATATTTCCAACATTGATTCCCATTCCTTTCCTCTCTATAATTTTTGACCTTGGTTGTAAGTTGATTAATTGCATATTGTAGATGTCTCCAAATTCTTTTCTTTTATTAGAGATTCACTTCAGATCCATACATCCTTTCAAAAATACATTTTCTTCTCATATCAAATAAGTATTTAACAATTTAGTCATCAAACCTAGCAATGAATATTAATAAATTTATTTATAAATTAATTAACTATTGAACTCGAGGTTGATCAATTATTAATTATTAATATTTTAAAATTGGTTATTAATTTTTTTTATTATCATTTCCTAATCTTTAGGTTTTCCCAAGCCCTTTCTTGAACATCCATTTCATAATATTGCTAGATTACTTACACAACTTTGAAAACTTATGTAAAGTTAAATGTTAGCTTCAATATCTCTATCCCTAAAGATATATCCAACAAAGAGATCTATAACATCAGACACCAAATTCCTTATGCATTTGATTCTAGATTCTAGATGAATCTAACAGAGTTATACACCACAAAAAATAACTATAAAATAAAAAAAGATACCAAGAAAGACTATAAAATCAATGTACGATACATTATTCTCACTAGCAATTGTATTAAATTAGAAAAAAAAATTTACCTTCAATAGTATTATAATTTGTTTGTTTAATCCAACATTATAGTTCATGTAGTGAAAAAAAAATGTATCCCTCTACATTTTTGCACTTCTTTGGGTCGTTTCTATTAAATTAAGTCTATTTTTTCCTTTCTTTAGCGTTGTATTGTGTTTAACACATTCACATTAAGTATTAGGCCCTTGTAAACTAAATGAGCCTAGTTGTACCTTATTTAGGGTGTTGTAAAGTGTACCTTTACACTAATCTAGGGTTTCATTAATAAATTGGGCTTCTTTATGCCTTATTTGTCATTATTTTTCATCTACAAGCCTTAATTAATGCATCTTTCCAAGGATAATCCCAACATGTGTCTAGTAATCAATGATAATTCATGTGTTTGTGGATTGTATGGCCCAAATTTAGTGATCTAGGACTCATACGCCACCTTGGGTGTATGGATCCCACCTAATTTTTGAGACCTCGATCTAGATTTCACATTAATATAAGTATTTCTAGAAATATATGTCCCAAGCTTAGCCTAATGGAACTCATATGCCACAATTGGTGTATGACCATCGTTCAACTTAGACCTAAATTAAATTCAAATTCTTGGTGGAATTTTATTCTCCTAGATTTGATGTTAGCTTATAGTGTTGTAATTTTGAGAAATTTGGCATAAACAAGTATAAATACAAGGTTATTTTACTCATTTTCCACCTAGCAATCTTATGAGCAAGTGCGACTTAAGCATTCAGATAGTCTAGAAATTAAAGAGTCTAGAAGAGCATTCAATAGCCTTCATGAGCTAATTATGAAGCATTTTGGAGCATTATTCAAGTATCAAGCATCATGTTAAAGTTATCATGCATCATGTTTATTTTTGAGCTAACATTTGGGATGTAGGGTTTCATGATTCAAGAAAGCATTCGAGTCAAGATCTATATCATTCAAGCAATAGTCAAGATCCACAAGCATGCTAGCCATTTCATACATGTTTCTAGCATCGTATTTAAGGGTTTCGTGAGTTGCAACATTTCCTTCTGTTCATTCATCATTCCTCCTTTCTATTTCATTTAATTTCAAGGTTTTATTACCAAAATGGGGTTTTACCAAAACAAACCCTTTTCTACTAAAAAAATAATATTTTCCCCTCTCTTTAGTGTGTGATTTGTAGATCTAGGTTTAAGATACATTGAAGAGAAATATTGGAAGAAGTTGTTAAGTTTGCAAAGTTGTCAAAGTTGTCACCTTGTTTACAATATCACTAAAAGACACCTATAGAATAAAATTACCTATAGAATAAAATTTATCATTTCAAATCCAAAAATCAAGATTGGAAGCAAGAGCAGAGATAGGAGAGGATATTTGGACTTTAAATTTGTGAAAAAGTAAAATAGGACTAATACACCACTTCTGGCATATGAGTCCTATGGAGCAATTTTTGTCTTTGAATATTTTTGGTTATCGTCCCTTGCTTCCTTTCTACTTTGAGATGAATCCATGCCTGAAGCATGAATATTTCTCTCACATAAAGATGCACAATGCAAAACTTAGTCATTGCACATCTTTTATTATTTCATTTTCCTTTGGGCTTGAATAGGGACACACATCAGCATTGCAAGGATTTTCTTCAAAACTATTCTCACAAAATAAAAAATTGCTTGCTCACTTAACACATCATCTTTTTGTTGGGAAGTCTATATCCTCTATTGAAAATTTCTTTTGGGTGGAGTTTGTTGGGAACATGGTGAATGTTTTCCTTTCAAGATGGAGCCTTTGAGTCGGTGTCATCAATCTTGATAGTTGATCGATTAGATTTTTTCGAGGTGTGCTAAAATATGATTGTCTTCTAATAGTACATCTTCACTAAATATCTAAAACCATTAATGAAGTAGTTGAGATCTATCAACAAATATTTTTGTAATATAATTAGGATCTAATCTTAGATTGCAAGCTATTAGATTTAGGAAATAGGTAGTTTCTTCTTCTTTTGGATTGTTTGTGACAGTGGTTCTCCCTTATGGCTATTTAAAGGGGCACATAACAGAGAGTAAAAGAGTTTTTTGATAATAAGAAAAACATGAACAATCCTTTGAAAATTTTGAGAGAGGATAGTGTAGAGAAGGGGGATTCACTTTTCACAAGTTATCTTCATTCAGAGAGCCTCATGGGGCGAACTTCCCTAAACTACCTTAGGAACAACAAGAGACTTTTAGAATTTGAAAGAGTAGGTCATGAAGATTCTCTAGATAAACTGACAATATTTCAACAAAAGGATGGAAACGTGGAATATGGATGATAATGCAAAACACTAGCATCTTAGAGGCATGTTGGAATCTCATATGGACTAGAAAACAAGTTTATCACATAAAAAAAAAATTGAATACTTCTACTATGATTGATAAGAAAACTTGGAACATGAGAAAGTAACAAAATGTAAAAGAAATGAAAATAAAGCAAGGTAAATGATAAAGATTAAAAGAAAAACAGATAGATAGGGAATTCTTAGAACCACATAAGTGATGAAGCCTCCAACAAATGAATGTCTTGAAAACCTGCATGCACAATAATTGGAGAGAATGTTGGGGTTGTATAGGTGTTTTCCTTAGTCAAACCCCCATTTTGATGTTCCCACCTCCAGGGATAGCTAAATAGATAGAGAGAAATGGAAAAAGTGTGCGGTGAAAGCAAAAACCACTTGAGGAGTAAAACCTACACCATAAAGTATGAGTGATAAAAACAATGCCCGCTTGAGGAGAATCCGTACCATAAAAGAGGTGATAAAAGCAATCCCGACTCAAGAAGGAGAACCTATATCACAAAGTGAAAATGCAATAGAAAGGAGATATGGAATCCCAAGATGCTCAAAGGTGAAAGCAAGGCTTAGGAAGCCAAGGAGGAAAACAAAGAGAGTTGCAAGATCCAAGAGTGTTGTAGAGGGTGCTATGAGAATGCAAGAGTATTGTAAAATCTTGAGAGCTTGAGCTTGTTGTAGCAAGCAGAGTTGTGCAAGCCAGAGCAAGATAGGAGAATGCTTGAGATAGGATCCAAGAAGGAGAAGAAGAATTTAGAAGTTAGGAGTGAAGCTATATGTAAAAGAAGAAGCTAGAAGAAATTAGAAGACCAAAGGGATTGAAAACACTATCTTCAAGGAGGGAAAAGAAGCTTCTCTAGTCATTTTGAGGCATCTGAAGCCATTACCACTGACCAAAGGAGGTGAAGAGTGGCAAGAATGCACAAAAATGGTCATTTGAACATTGAAACATGATAGGACATTAGTGTGGAACACAAACATCCATGTTGTGTGGTAATGTTCGAATATGTAATGCTACAAAACAACACAAATGGGAAAAGCACAAGGGCCAACACAAAGTTGAGACACAAGGATAACTACTAAAAAGGGGTTTTCGAGCATCCTGACAGGGGAAAAAGGTTGATGTAGGGGATAAAATGAGCCTACACAAGATGGTAAGGGAGTGGACACTAAAGTAGATGCAATATTGTATGCAAAATTGCAAGGGGTGTAATTTTATGACTATGCAGATAGTTTTTAGGAATTTTAAATTTATTAAAGATAAGAGGACTTTATAGAGCACTATTCACACTCTCTAGCATGCTATAAATGTCAAGACTATTAATCAAATTAGCATATAACCTTTATTTTTAGTTAACTTATTGCAAGGATTAGATTTTTTAAAAGGAAATCTTTGAAATTATGCAATTTGTGGCCTTTACCGTGAATTTATTTTTAATTTATCATTTATGTTGAGAAACACTATGTTAAATCTTTACATAGATAGTTTGAAGAATTGTTTCGCATGTTATTATCTTTTATGATTGTTGCTATCTTTCAAAAACTTAATAATGTGCAAAATACTCTTTCATTTTCTATAAAAGATACATTGTTCTTCATATTATGTTGTAAGAGAGGGAGGCTTCTGCAAAGATCTGAATATCCCTGATGTTTTCTTGGGGGTTTCCTATTACTGTCAGACATTAATGTACAATTCCCATGAGGAGATTTGAAAGACTACACTATGCTTTCTCTATCCTTTGTTGCTCATTATCTTCCCAACAATGAAGGGTTTGTGGCATTTTGTGTCCATTTCATTAGTTATAAGAGATATTTAAAGTTTGAAATATTGTAAAAGCTTTAGCGCATCACCAGTTTCATGTTTTATTTACATTTCTCTCTACCCCCTTTCCCCAAACACAAAGAAGAGTTGGATTTCTATAAAAAATTTGAAGTTCATTTAGTGAGGCATAAATTGGTCCCCCACTCATTGAATTTCCCATAAGGCTATTCAAAGAGTACAAGCTTTTATGATCAACAATTATTTTTTCTAGCATGCCTAGTGGGACTCAATTTTTTTTAAAGTACCTCATTATAAGTTAGAATTACTTCTTAAATTAGACCAAAAAGAGAGGTTGTCAATCTCAAGCCTAAATTTCAAACTAGAGCAACTTCAAGAGGCCATTTCTAGTAATCCCAGTTACCTGCTTTGGCACCTTAAAGGAGAAGGCTTACAGTTTCCATATCACTTGTAAGATGAAACAAGGTAAGAAGTGTTAGCCCACCATCTAGAGCCTCATCTACTCCACCATGAAGCTGAACTTACCAAATCAAAATACCCATCTGCCCTATCCATAGGAATCTATTCACAATGGCTCATATAGGTGCTCCCTCTCCCATAAATTTTGGAACTTGGGATAGCGGTAGCCTGCTACAACCACCCACACCCCTAGATGTATGGCCCACCATACTTGCCAATTCCCTTAAGGCTATTCCAAAGTTTTCTAGGGATAATTTTTAGACCCCTTCTTAACATATCCAGGAAATAATAAAGGTATGAAGAGTACATAACATCGCAGAAGAGAACATTACTCTCAAATTATTGGTTGTCTTTAAAATGAAAGGCCTAGTATTGGTATAGGTCCTTTCCTTCTAATTACATCTACTCTTGGGATTAACTTGGAGAGAAGTTATTCAAATTCTTTTTAGAGAAAGGAGATTTCTTCTCTTTGCTGCAACAATTAATCACTATCAAGAGGCCCCCACAAGAGGCCATGAGCGACTTCAACAATAGGTTTCACAAAACTTGGTAGAGGATTCCTATAATAGCCAGACCCCTTATAGCCATGGCATTCATGTTCTTTCTAAAATATTTCAATTCAAACATCGCAATTATGATACAGTCTATGGGTGGCGATATCCTACCTGATGCATACAATCTAGTTGTGTGAACAATTTGATTAATGTCAGAAGATCCCACAACAACTGCCCATGCCCATGTTCACAAAAAAGCTTTGGTGGCCCCCAAGAAGAGGAAACTCGTAGCACCTCTTCTCCACAAAAAAACACATTGGTTGTACCACCATCAATGTATGTGTACCCAAATGCACAATCAAGCACATCAACTCTTCTTCCTTAGCAACAAATGTTAAGGATATGAAGAACCTCATGTGGTCCTTTTTGAACAAGCTAGTCATTATCTAACGACAACAAGTAGCACCTCCAGAACCTTCCACATAAACGTATCAAGGAAGGAGTCCATCTTATCAATAGAACACATATCAAGGAGCTCTAAAAGGAGGAAATCAACAACCAGTGCCTACAAATTAGATATTTCTAGTCACCATGTTACTTCAAAATTTCAAGAGATTAAAGATTTGGTCCCAGGACATAACAACATGGTGAAAGATGGGAACATGTGGTGCTTCCCATGTAATGATAGTCATATGCCCCGAAACTTTTTGAGGGGAAATCTTCAACAAAATATAGCAAAGAAAAGAGGCCCAGGGGTGTTCCTAAACACAGAGGAATATTAGTCTCCCTAATTAGAAAATTGCCTCTATAGAGCACAAACACAGGGGATTTCCTTAGACAAAGAGATGGATATATCACCAGACCAAGCACTTTTTCCTTGGATGGAGGAAGATGCAATATTTGCAAATGATGTTCCTATGACTTGTACCCTACAAGTACATTCAAAATACAACACAAGGACCAAAAGAAGGCCCACAAGAGAATACATGCAACAAGGTATGCAATGACCACAACCACAACCACAAGTGGAGTAGGCCTCGTAGGTCCAACCCACTCAGAAGTTACAAGCTCTTCCATTTGTAGAGGAAGAGATGGAAAAATCATGAAGCTTGTCAACATGAGATTTGCCTCTTCCAAAGAAAAAATAAATACCACTGTTCAAACCTAAGGTTCCGATAGTTAGAAGCTTAACATGGTAGAACCACTAAAAAAGGCACCCGCTAATGCATCCATGTGGGGTGTTATATCAATTATAGAATAGAATAAATTACCCCAAGAGGCATTGAATAAAGAATAAAAAATATTATGAATGGATATAATACCACCACATAATAAAAAATAGAGAAAAGGAGCCCACGTTGGACCCCTAACCTTTAGGAGCCATGACATATGTAAACATCATAGATAATGCAACCATAAAAAGTTACGAAAAATAAAGCCCACACCTTTATTTTTAAATCTTATTGTGGGAAATAAGATTTTACACAATAACATGATTCATTTAGGAGCTAATACCATAGTCATGCCTAAGAAAGTGGGTGATGCCCTAAAATTTGAATATGAACCTCTTGAGAAAGGGATCATGCAGTTTGACGAGAAGAAAGTCCTAAATTTTGGTCACATCAAGGATCTATCTTTGACCCTTTTCTTGTTTTTGAGCCAAACCGTCACACAAGAAGTAGCCGTGATAGACATTCCCCCATTTTTTTGGATGTTTCTTACAAGGGACTTCATTAAAAATCTTGGCAGATACATGGTTCTTGATTGGTCTCATCTAATATTGTAGATGAAGCACAAACCAAAAATGAAGATTCTGTTAGAATCTTTGCACCCAAAACATATGGAAAACAATGTGGTTTTGTGCTTTGAAACATCACATACCTCCTTCTCAAAAAGGGAGATGTATTGTGTAGAAATGTTGGAAGATGAAGAGGATACAAGTGATTGGACCCTTGAAGAAGAGGTCTTGCTCAATCATTTTATTGTTTCTAACCAATGCAAGAACATCCATGCTACTAGATTGGGCACCTATGTGATCTTTGATGATGACCAAGTCTTCCTAAAATTGGTAAGGGAGGAGGAACAACCCAATGAACAAGGCGAAAATAGTTTATGGACATTATATTTTAATGGGGCCAAATGCAAGATCAGTTCTGGAGTAGGTGTCCAACTAATATATTTGATCGGATCAGAGAACCTTAAGGCTTTCCATTTCAAGTTACTATTCTTGAATAATGATGCAACATAAAAATCATTGGTCGATGGTTTGATCCTTGTAGAATGGATGAGCGTGAAAAGAATACAATTGTTTGAAGATTCAGAGCTAGTCGTAAGCCAGGTCTATGAACAAGCAACTACAAAAAATGAAAGAATGAGGTCTTACAGACACATATTATAGGATCTTATTAAGATCTTCAAATCTTTTAACAAATAGGTTATCCCATTATCTTAGAATGTTGTTGCAGATTAGATGGATTTGATTGGCTCACAATTTGATCCAGCCACTAGATCAACAAGAAAACAAAATACAATGTAGACCATCATTTGACCTTCAATTCCCGCCAATGATTAGAATTGGTAGGTTTTTGAGGATAATGTCCAAATTTTCACTTTTCTACAAAATTCAATGAAATCTTCCAACCATTCACAATCTAAAGCTAGTGGAGCTATGAAAGGACAAGTGATCCAATTAAAAATAAAAAAGCTCCCACGAGGCTTGATTTCTCTCAAAAATATTTTTGACTATGAAGATGTGAGAAATGGAAAGAAAATATTCACCACCAATGAAGGAGACTATGAATATCTCGATGTTTGGAATTATAGAAAGCTAAATTTCAAAAGAGATGTCTCACAAGAGAAAAAGGATGGACTAAAAGGGTTATTTTCTAGGTATGACAGTGCCATAGCTCGGACCTACTAAGATCTTAAAGGATATGATATGGGCATAATTCAACACACTATTTACCTTGCTGAAGGGTCAAAGCCCATTCAATAAAAATGAATGCCAACCAATATGAAGTTCAAGGAACTAATGGCATAAGAGCTTACCATATTGATCAAATCAAGAATCATATACTTGATAAAAGATTCCACCTAGGTATCCAACCTTGTACTAGTGCAAAAAGAGAATGGTGACATTTGGATTTGTGTGGATTTTAGGGATTTGAACAAGGTGTCATTAAAATATCACTCCCTTTTTCCCTCAATGGACAAAATCCTTTAGAAAATTGCTAGATTACAAATGTTCTTGCTTCTCAATGGTTTTTTAGTGTATAACTAAGTCTATGTGAAGGAATAAGACTAGTAGAAAACAATGTTCACATACTCAAAAATGCAATTTGTACTTTCCAATGCAGGAGCCACCTTTCAATAAGAAATAGATATTTCCTTTATAAGATTGATCAATAAAATCATCCTAATGTATCTAGATGACCTAAATATTTTTTCAAATCAAATGATGATCATTTTGATCATCTAGAAAAGGTCTTCCAGAAGTGTCAATAGTTTGGGATTTCTTCAAATCCCAAGAAATGTGTCTTTGGAGTACTACAATCCAAGCTACTAGGTTTTGTGGTATCGAAAGAATGAATGGCCATATACCTTGAAAGGGTGAAGGCTATAATAGAGCTACAACTTCCAATAAACAAAAGGGGTTACAATATTTTCTAGAAAGATCAACTTCATCATTTGGTTCATCTCAGACTTCATAGGAATCACAAGGCCTATCACATTGATGTCAAATAAAAAATTAGTCTTTAACTGGATGCCCAAATGCAAGCTTGCTTTCAAGAAAATAAAGGAAGCCATCTCCACAGCCCTGATGTTAGCTAACTCAAAATTCTCCAAGGATTTTATACTCTATGTCTATAGTGGATAGCATAGCATAGCTTTGGTGCTAACTTAGAAGGATGGAGAGGAAAGTAGAGAACATCCCATTGCATTCCATTCTAGGACTCTCAGAGGATATGAAACCAAGTAAAATTTCATTAAGAAATAGGTCTTTGCCATTATTAAATTCCTCAATAAATTGACACTTGATAACGGCCAATAGAATCAACATCTTCATCACACATCCCATTGTTTAATAACACATCACCGAGGGTGAGATAACCAAAAAGAGGGCCAATTGGATCACCAAGGTCCTAGAATACAGTGGGGTATGTGCAAGATCATCATGGAAAAATTAGGTCCTTAAGTTGCAAAAAATTCAGAAAAATCACAGTTAGGCAGCTTGACATAAAAATTTGAATAAGTTATCTATATTATTTCAAAAATATGTAAGAATAGAATCTATAGAAAATTGAATGTAGTTTCTAAACTACTAGGTTTTTAAACTATTTGGTGAAAATTTGAAATTTCAATGCAAAGGTAATTTAAATTTCGTGGAAAAAATAAGAAGTAGGTGTCTATTTGACCACCCTAACCACAATAAAATGATAATATTTTTTTTATAATATTTTACATA
This sequence comes from Sequoia sempervirens, assembly GCA_007258455.2. Classification (NCBI taxonomy): domain Eukaryota; kingdom Viridiplantae; phylum Streptophyta; class Pinopsida; order Cupressales; family Cupressaceae; genus Sequoia; species Sequoia sempervirens. The sequence continues at coordinate 79,811 of VDFB02325923.1, read as the reverse complement.
TAAGTAGATGAATCATGTCCCGATGTGGTGCATATTTTTATGTAATTTTTTTCCAAGTAAATAATTAATTATGAATTTTTTATTACAACTTTTTTTAAAATATAAAAACTCGTATGTCTGACCACCTTAACTTGGTCAAAACTTAATGAAATTCAATTTTTCTTTTTTTAATCCTATAGTATGCGAATCATAGAATTTGATGCATGTTTTGGATTCAAAAAATGTGATACTGTTTGAAAGCTATAGATTTTTTTCAATCAACCTATCAATTAGAACTTTAGTCGTAATTTCAATAGAAAATGAATAATAATTACTTATTAAATTCAAAGTAAAGCATAATTTGTATCAATGGAAAGCTGAGAATCTCCTTTAAAAGCCCTTTTTATTTCATCAATTTTGGGTAAAAAAATAGTCGTCAGCCACATACCCATCATATTGCCACTTTTTGGCCCATCGTGATCCTACACATACCCAATGTTGTAATCTAGCTGACCAAGCTAGTTCAAGGAAGACATCTTTATGAATACCTTGCATAGGAGTTAAGCTCCCAATTAGAAGAAGAGACCATCCAAGTCTATACAAATTAGTTTGAGTTTGATGAGTCATGGGTGGTAGATCAAACATGATTTACGAAATAGGGGCACTACCTAACCAACATTCCACCATACAAAAGATGCTACTACTGACTACAAGGAACTAGGTACATACTAATTGAGGGTATTTTATTCAAGAGAAATTATTATGTTGTCCTCCTCCATTGCTGAGAGAATCCATAGGAAAAAAGAGTTTTAAATGAATTCCACAACATTCTTGAGGGAGGACACTTCTCTACCAAGACCACTACTTTAAAAATAATGTGAGAAAGATATTATTGGCCTTCCATGTTCTTTGAAGCATTTCACCTGGTGCAGAAGTGTACTCAATGCCAATTTTTCATTAGTAAGCAAAAGAACTCTACCCTGCCACTAATCTTGATCATGATTGAGGAACCCTCTCCACAATGGGCTTTAGACTTTATCGGGATGATTAATCCCATCTCTAGCATAGGCCATAAGTGGATACTTATGGTGACTGATTATTTCACAAGATGGATGAAAGAATTTTTTCTAAAGAATGCTACATAAATGGAAATACTTAATTTTCTTGAGGAACTAGTGGCAAGGTTTGGTTCACCTAATACCATCATATCTAATAATGCATGAGCTCTTGTAGGTTTAGGGATGTTTGAATTTTATTCTCTAGCATAGGGTCTACCTCAAGACTTCATCCAATTACTACTCAGAAGGAAATGGGTTAGCAGTGTCAACCAATAAGAATTTAATTGGGTTAATAAAGTGCACCAATTTTGAACACCAGAAGGAATAGCACAAGAATCTGTGAGCTCTACTTTATGGGCTGATAGAATTACACTTGAGTAGATCCTGAAAGAATCCCCTTATGAATTAGTGTATGGAAAGGAGGTTGTTCTACCTATTTCCATAGAAATTATGGTATGACAACTATTAAGAGCTTTAGAAATTAAAGAAAGCATCGAAATGGAAGTGAGATTGGTGCAACCTCTGAACCTCGAGGTGTATGATATCATAGTTGAGCACTAGTAGACAGTCAAGTGATGGTTTGATAAGAGGACCTCCAACCTTTTCAAAGAGGGAATTTTTGTGCTAAAGTATGATGAATGCATTGGAAAACTAAGCGAGCATGCTAAATTCAATTCACTATGGAGGGACCCTTTTCAAATCCATAAATGAAAGGAAAAAAATGTATACAAGTTGGAGTATATGGATGGAATTTTTTTGGATATAACAATAAATGATATTCATATAAAAAATTTCCATTAAAATTACACAAGTTCTTTTAAATTTTATAGTTATGTACCATATGTAATTTTTTAAAAAATATGATATTTTTATGAAAATGCCATAAGAGTTCACATAGGAATAGAAAAAGTATTATATTATTTTTTTCATTGAAATGTTTGCAATATGTTATACCTATCGAGTCTAAGTCTTTGAGATAATTTTGAAGCCTTCTTGTGTAAACCCAAAAAGAGATACATTCCATAAAGGAAAAAGGGAGGTGAAACAAAAATAATAGATGAAATTAAAGCCTCCATATGTCACTAGCAGTTAGAATTGTTGCTTCCTAAGGTTATTTTCTTTAACAAGGTTGTAGGGGTTAACAACACAACACACACAAGCATGACACAATATGGACCTCAATACTCCACACCCCGACTATACACTAAGAATTTAAAATGATTCTTCCAATCGAGCCTAGGAATTCACTCCACTTTATTCCCCCTAGCAAGATGGATGCCATGGGTTGAGACATTGCACAATACCCCTTCAAGTCCAGCATGTGGAAGTCTATGAGGAAGGGTGCCCAGGGCACTACTTCCCCAAAATTGATGTGTGTGCAGATGTTCATGGTAGTCAGAATGTCAAAACCATTGATAGCTACTTGCACAATCTCGTTGAGCCTAACTAATTGTGTTGAATTGAACATGGTGTGGCACAACTTGATAATCAATAGCTTGGAGATGTCTAGATTGAGTAGGGAAGACATGAATTAGGATATGACATTGGAATTACACTGTGGCTAAATTTCATCCTTCACATGATCTTTCCCAAGCACCAATTTGATTGCCATGATAATAAGGTGGTCATTTTTCCTTACCAATAATTTAATCCTATCAGTACTAACTTCATCCACAAAGGAATTTTGTACATTTTAGCTTAGGATCCAAATTTGGGTACCTAGGCTAGACAAGGTAGTAGCGAGCAAGATAAAGCTAGTGAAACGAAAAAGTAGTTGGAGAAGCTTACTAACTCAAATGCTAATTGAGTGAGTTATTCACTAAGCATATATTGCTATTTATAGAAAAAAAATTCTAGTGAAGCTTGATGAATGAAAAAACCTATTTCCCATCAGTTAGTAATGAAAAAATATCCATGTGAAAAGAAGCAAGGGATGAATCATACAAAAGATCTAAGATTAATCCCTGATAAATTATTTTGGGAGCTGGGAGTTAATGCTCGCATGTACTGATTGTTGCCATGTGTCCATTTCCATCACCATCGTCAATCTACTTTCTCATGCAAAAAAGAAATTTCTTGGAGCGCTATACTCTTCCAAGTTAAATGTTAATGTCTTTTCAAAGTACCTTTAAATAACATAAAGCACACTTTCCATTGCTCTTAGCACACTTCCCATTGCACAAGGTCAATTTATAAAATGGGTGGTGGAAGGAATGTACTAATTACATTCTCATAGAAAAATTGGCATTCCCAAGGGATACAGATTGGGAACTTGACATGTATTGTCTTACTGGGAGAACTTAGTAAGCTAGCAGTAACAACACCTTATTGCATGTACATGCAAGAAAATTAAATGCATCGAAAAATCAAGCTTTGCTAAATTTTTGAAAATCTCAATTGTTCTTCTAAGAAATCTTTTTGAAAATTCTTCAAACACAACAATGGCAGAGGCATCATCTTTTGATCGATAGGCTAGAGTCTCATCTAATAGACCAGGCTAGACCAACATCTTTGGAAATGATTCATATGCTAGCACCCTAACACTAGAAGACTATATTTTTTCCCATACTAAAGCTATACAGGCAAGCAACCCCATCAAGTATGAAGTCTTGAAGGATTTCACCGATAATATTTGTGTCCCAAAGTTGCATATAAATCCTAAAAACCTTAGGGAAGGAGAAATGTAGAGAATGGTAACCCATAGGGAAATGGAAGGCTTTGCATCATGTCTCTAGTATTGTGGTTTGCCACAATTCATGTTGCCTACCATACACCCATGCCTAGAATGGGTGGATGCATGTGTGGAGAGGCTACATAAAGAAATAGGGTTTATCAATCATAATAGGTTGATTGAGGGTTACAATCAGTATAGTGGCCATCTGGGATATGTTGTGCATCCTCATCAACTCATTTTCCCTCTAGCATGCAAAAAGTTCAAATATAATGTGCATTCCATTTTTTCAATGCCAGCTAATATTTATGGCTTTGAAGACAAAGAAACAATTTACACATTCTAGACAAGCTTGGATTTGATTCTTAGGAAGGAGAAGATCCATAAGTATTTTTATTTTGCTAATACAATGGTCAAAAGGATGTTGGATTAATTGAAGAATTATGACACTTTTTCTCAGTTTAGGTTTATTCTTTTCTAGCACATTTGATTTTACACTAGAACCCTGAATTTTTTAGAGGGTGTTTGCCACTCTTTAAGTTTGATGTAAAGGGTTTATATCAGTGATTTTTGGTCTGGACCCATGTACTTTCCAAGAAATGGGATTATTACTTGTTTATGGGCTATTTCCTACAACTAGTACTTCTAGATTTGTCTCTACACCCTCTCGGTCGGTTTTCCATTCATGTTTTAGAATGGATGAAAAGCCATCAAACCCCTATGTATTATTTTCTAGGAGTTGAACTTTCCTTCACTAAGTTTTATGGTTTTGTTGAGGAGCCTGTGAGGCTCCCTAAGTTTGTAAGAGGAAAAACCTTCTCTTTGGAGGCATGCCACTAGACAACTATTACAGAAAAAACATATGGCAATAGGAGGCATAAAAAGGTGTTTTACCCAATCCCCCTTACTATTGCTAATAGTTAGGTAACACTTGTGAAAAGAGAAGATCAAGAGTTATTAACTAGAAAATTTTCTCACCTAGGCCTATTTCTCATTTGCAACGCATGGAGGTACAATCCCATAAGGCATATTCTAACTATAAAACATGAGAGGTGGAAGTACCTTAATTCAAGGAAGAACTTGATGGAGAGGAAGGAAGAGGTCTACATCAATCTAGATTTTATACCATTTGATTGACTGTGATGGCTTGATTTCTACTTTTGGGTGGTAGAGTTTCAATTGAGAATTTAGATAGGCCAATCTCTCAACACACAACTAAAAAATCTGGGACATGGTTAGAAAGAAAAATGGTGCATTTCTAGAGATTCTAACAAGAAATGAAGAACCTCAGTTCCATGTATGGTGAGGGTAAGCTACATGATGAAAAGTTTGACCAAATTTATAATGTTGAGACTAGAACCTATGGCAGTAATCCTAAATATAATCAAGAGATTGGACTAGAAGAAGTACAACTCTACACACCCTAATCATAGGAGACAAACATAAGAAAAGGAAAAGGTTAGAAAAAAAGGGCTCATAGATCACATATTTTACTAGCACCCTACCAAATGGAAAAAGGACCTAACATTCCATAAAGAGATCTGCTATAGTTGTAGGTGCCTAAGCTTTGACAAGATCAGCTACCAAACAATCTGAATCCACCAATTCAAACCCTATGAAGAAGAGATGAGTCCAAGGTTTAGGTGGACCAAGTGTATCAAGAAGAGGAGAAGAAGAGGTAGAGTCCACTCTTCTATGATTTTTGGCTCCAATAGACTAGGTAAGTCTTGCACCCACCCTTCTTTCTCCTACTATTTCTTTATTAGTTCCTTCCCCCTTATCTATTGAAAATAATCCTCCATCCATGGGTTCTAATGTCCTCATTCTAAACACACCCTTGGCCATATTTGACAATGAACCCTATGAATAAACCCTACATTCCAAACGAGCATCATCCACATTGGCCACAATTTTCTCCATTAAGGGCACCCATTGAAAGAATTGATGCATCCATGTTTCAAGTTTCATCATCCCCATATAGTTCTAGGTAAATACCTCTTTTTCCTTCCACTTCCCCTTTTACTCTGATGGGTGTCCCTCCTTCCCAGTCCACACATGACATTCCACCTTTTCCATGATAACACTTCTCTTCACCTCTCTGTAACCTCACACAACTAAAGCCTCTCCTTCTATCACCTATTTTAGAATCCCTCAAGGTGTTTTGCTTGTTGCATAGATTATCAACACACCATAGAGTCTTTGGGGTCATACAGAAGTAACAAAGCATGGTCAACAAGCAAGGAAGTAGAAATTGAAAGTAAAAGACAAGAAAAAACCAACTCATTGTAATGAAGGATTTCTGCAAAACAAAATAAGTTAATATCACATGCATGCAATATTATCCAATCAACACAATAGAATGCAAAGGAGAAATGTGAAAGAAAGGGAATGAAACTAGAACAATCTCACCCATTTCTCTCCTCCATGACTAACTTCTATTTTACCTCCTAGCTTGCTGTACTAATGGATGCCCTCAAATTTTGAGGAGCAAACTCTATATGCCTAGACCCAAACAAGACTTTGAAGGATTTATTTTAAAAGATTTATGCAAATACAAAATGAAATCTAAGTGCAAATATTCAAATACTAGTGGCTAGAATGTAAGAAAAATGACAATAAACAAGGAATCTAAAATGATTTCTAAGAAATTCAAGATCAAGATCAAGGTCCTTGAAATGAGAGAAAAATTATCATTTTATAGAAAATACAATTTTGCACAGACGGATGAGATGAGAGATTGAAAAAATACCCTAGAATCAATGGTTAAGATTCAAAATGGCAACTCTCAATTAGGGTTAGGGCAAAATGCCCACATGTGTGAATAATATTTAATTAAATAAATTAAATCAAGAATAAATGTGACAGTTGAGATGAAATTAGCAAAAATCAAAAGATAAGATGGGATTTTAGAAAATCAGTAATTTTAGAAATTACCTGATTTGTAGAAGAGCATTTCCATTTTGAATTAAATTAATTCAAAATGTGAATTTTGTGAGATAATGAGTAATTGATTTTTGAAATTAATTACTAAAAGAAGAATCAGTTAACTATGTGAGACATTTTTAAATAAATTGTTTTATTTAAAAATAAAGAAGTGTCACATACAGTAATTAAATAATTAAAAATAATTATTTAATTTAGAAGAAGTGGTTAATTAATTAAATAAATTAGCAAACCTATTTAATTAAAAGAGAGGATGAATAAATATATTAAAATATATTTATTTGATAATCAGGAGAACATTAATGACAAAGATTAATTAAATAAAATGAGAACTTTATTTAATTATGAGTTGACTTTAGATAATTAGTGACGCATTAAATGAATATGATTTATTTATTTAATAATCAGGAAGAATAGAAGACCCTGAACTAGTTAAATAATTGTGAATTATTTAATAAATAGTTGAAGATGGGTTAGGAACATAATTAAAGTGTCATAATTATGCTAGGATGAAAAGTGGTAAAATAGTGCTCGTAGGCCTAGGTCATTTTTAGGTGTCTACACTCATAAGATTGAAGCTTTTTTTGATGAAGATTGGAATGCTCTACTGATCACTTCCATGATATCGCTAATTTCCAAACTAGAGGAAGAAATGTAATTTGAAGATTATAACATTAGAATAGTAGGCCTCATTTTGAATGTGACACTCTTGTGTGACAAAGTCGTTCTATCCAAAGCGAATCTAGAGGTGGTTTACACTGACTATGAAAAGATGGACAAAAATTTGAAGTCTTAGGTAGAGTTGGAAAACGTAAAGGTCACAATGGAAATAGTATAGGAAGAAATCAAAGGAAAATACTTAGAGATGGCCTGCTTGAGAAGGTTATAGGGTTAGTAGGGTGAAACAACTAAGTTGCTTAAAGAGGCCCAAAGTGAGAAGGATCAACTTCATGCCAAGATAGAAAAGTTGAAATGTGAAATTGTGGTTGAACATGAAACCACTCTAGTGCATCAATATAAGAAAAAAGGAGATAAAAGAGGAAGTAGCCATAAAATACATCATATGTGATGGGCTACAAGGGAAGCTACAATATATGGATGAGAATAAGAAGAATATGTAGAAAGAATTGGATAGTGTCTAATCTTAGGCCTCTGACAATATTTTGAAGGCCTAGGAAGAGACAAAAAGGGTGAAGCAAGTATTGATTCCATTTTGTGGACTTGCAACAAATATATTGGAAGACTAAGCTTTGAGCTTACAAATGCCCTCCAAGAAAAGAGTCAATTGGAGGAAAGCATGAGAGCAAGAGAGTCCCAGTTCTAGCAAGAATTAGCTGTGGTGTAAGGATCTAGGATCCTCTCAATACTCAAACACTAATATCTACTCATTTTGAGAGGATAATTATTGTAGTTGCTACCCTAAAACTAAAATTGACCAAATTCTCCACACATTCACCCCCTAGGTTGAAGAATCAAGGAGCTTGATCTCAAAGTTATGTAAGGCAACTAAAGAATCCTTAAGAGAGGCTAAGACTCTGGACTGAAACGAAAAGCTATGAGGAAAGAAAATCCATTAATTTCCTACCATCAGATTGCATCAAAAAGTAAATATTTTTAAGTAGCGTTGAATAGGAAGGTCAATGAGATCATGGAGGCGTTCAAAATGCTGCTTCAATATGGTTTGCCCACCCTTTTCTCAATGGATGGAGGAGTGTTAACAATTGAGAAGATCATCAGTGAAATCAAGCTAAAAATATAGACCTCTACAACAATCCAAGGTCTAAGTCCATCACTCACTTTCGAGGAGATCAAGAAGGAGATTCTTCCCCTTTGTTGGTTGTTTTTCTTGCAAACTAGGTTGGTCTCCTATTCTACCTATGGAGTAGCCAACTCCAATCAAGGGCAGCTCAGAGGACCTAGACCAACTACCAAGATTCAGTCAAAGACTGAGATCTTCTGCACTTTAGGCTCTGTAGAACCAGGCAGGTATACCCACACAATGCCTCAAAGAAGACCAGGAATTGCCTTTTATAGCAGATAACTCCTGATGTCAAATGTTGAGGACCTCAAATGGGGCTAGATTCTCAGTAGCTCAACCTTGAAGCAACCAGGAGGTAGGACACAAGCTAAACAAAAGATATTCAATGATTTATAAATTGTTTTTTGAAAGGAACTAGGCTGCAAACAGATCAGTGCCTAATCTAAGGTCATGGAGTCACACACAAAAGATGGAATTCATCTGCAAACATGACTCAATTAGTGGATTTTGTTTTGCTAATACCTTATATCAGCTATTAGTGCCTTACACTGACAATCTAGCTCTTGTATCAACCAGACCCTTCTTACCAAATCCAACCTGCAAACAAGTAATCACTGCTATCTATTCAAAGGATTTAACTGCTTCCTTGAAGCAGACCTATCAACAAATAACACAGTCCCATGAAGTATGAGAAGATGAACAAAAACACCTTATGCATTTATTCAAATGATTAAAAGCCTACAAATGTGGAGATAATTTGATGATATGCATGAAAGATAAGAATCTTCATGTATTCCTTCTTAATTGATTGCATTTACAGAGGAATTCAACATTACAGTTTATAGACTAAAAAATGACCTAAGACCAAACCCTAATCTATCCCAAGCTAATCCCAAAACTCAGAAAAATGGAACTGAACCAAGTGAACCAAACCCAAGGGACCGAACCCTAGCGAGCGAACCCAAGGAGCCGAACCCTTCACACTGGCCATGAAATCTCCCTTTATAGGAATAAGGAGAGCAACAAGCAACTAGCTAGGATGACTTTACATGTCATCAGGTGACTAGGACAAACCCTAAATAGCACGTAGGCTGAGTCACCAATCCACCACCAAAATTAGGACTACATTGAATGTTCACGACAAGTGAATCCATGAGAAAGCTTGATGCAAATCCGATCAGGTCAAATAAGGCAGGACATACATGAGCAACCCTGGCGACTAGAACAAGTCTATCAGCCAACATCAAATCAACCCAAGAATCTGTGCGCCAATACCTCTAAAGATGCCATCCCATTCTTAGAGTCACCATGAATGCAAATTCGGCGGATCCAGTGACCCTCCATCTACCGCCATTAAGTCTCAATTCTCAGGTCTTCGCATGCAAACACCTTCGAAACCCTGATTACGCGAAAATAAATATCGGTCGTAGATCAACAGTGATCGAGTAGCTATCTTTTAAAATCTTCATTAGCCATTGAACCAGGCCACCACATATGATTCATGTGCCCACCGTTGATCAGATGCCAGTCATCCGGGGACCGTCAATCTCTATTTAAATGTACGCACTACGGTGGGAGTTCAGAGGTGGGGTCCATGTGACACGTGGTGGGTGGATGCTCTCCTCATAGAGCATAAAGACCAGGCAAGACAAATCGGTGTCGGGAAGACCTCCAGGTGACAAAAATAGTTACATAGAAGTCACCGGGCATATCGGCCAGACAGAAGGAACTCGGGGAGACGTCTAGCCAAAGAGAACATGTTATATCGAGGGGCCAACACAATCAGCGAGATGGGAAATGATCGGGGAGACATCTCCCCAAAGAAAATAACTCTCATCGAAGAGCCTTTGAAAGAAACCCCCTCAAGTGATGTCACTATGACTTTATGTTTCTTTCACCGATGCAACCTTCTCCCTTTTGAATGTCACTATAGCATACTGTCATCGGGGAAACCTCACATAGAATATATTGTGTCATACTGAGAGCCCTTCATTCACTCGGAGTCATTGAGACATTCCAAAACATGTGCTGACAAAGACCCTTATGTTCCATCGGTGAGACCGAAGGTCACTCACCAAGACCTATCACCGAAAACCCTAGCTCTTACTGAAGAGATTACCTTTATGTTTTCGATCAGTGTAACAAATCATATTCACCAAGACCTCCTTCTGTAGATCATAACTTATGTCGAAGGGATCCCAAAGTGCTTTTGTCGCCAAGACATCTTTGAATGTTAGCCCGACCATTTGATTCATGTTGATGAACCATTCCATGTTCACAAGTCGGGGAGACATATAGAACTCGGTGAGACACCACCCCGACAACCACAACCTTTGCCGAAACACATCCATTCAAGTCAGTCGATGTGACATTTCATTTTCGATAAGACCTTATCCTGACTATATACCAACTCACCGATGGGAAAAGTCGGTCGGTGATACATAAAGAAGTTGAGGAAACATCTCCCTGACCTCAACCAACATAGGCTGACAAAGAATTCAGGGAGACAAGCTGGAGTCGCCAAGAGGTAATCCCGAGTGCCAAAGGTCTCAGCGAAAGCAATGTGGGGCCGGTGAAAATAGTAAAAAGGGGCCGGTTAACGATGTGACAAAGGGGCTCAGGGGGAACTTAAGTTGCAGGTGCACCGGCCATGCAGGTCAATGAATCAAAAGGCAAGCAGAACGGGAACCAAACAAGGTTGGAGCCAAAACCAGGAAAGAGACGGAGTTGGAGCCGGAGCGGGAAACAAAAAGGAACAAAAGAGACCAGGACCCAAAACAATCCTGCTCCCACCTCTGCAAAAGATAGTGGAGATGAAGCCAAAACCAAAACAAAACCAAAAAGCCGCGGGGGCGGAGACAAAAGGAAAATCAGCACAAGCGGAGCCGGGGCCAGAACGAAACCAGAAAGTGAAACATGAGCAAGGTTCCAAAAATAGTTTCCATTCCGATCCCACGTCTGCTAGAGGAAACAAAAGACAAAGAAAACTGAAGATGAGGAGTCGGGGCCAGAATGGAACCCGAAAGAGAAACCAAAGGCCAAAATCCAGATTCCGATTCCACTCTGATCCCGCCTCCGCCAGACAAGGAGAAAAACACAAGGCAAGGAAGAAAAGAAAGATCTAGCCATCTGAGACATGAACACTTAGCACGCTGAGCTCAACCCTGATGGGAGCCCATTTACCCCACGTGCCAAAATGATAGAAAAATACCAAGCTAAATATTTGTTAGGGAAATCAAAGGCAAACAACTGGAAAATGAGAGACAACCAAAATAGGCACTAACAGAGGCTCCAGTTGGGGATGTATGCCCTTGGTGGGAATAGCAAGAATTTAGAGCACTGGGAGAGTAGACCAGAACAAAAGGAAACCCAAAACAGTGAGGAGCCAACCGGACAAGGTTAGCAGACACAACAAAACAATACCGACCAAAAAAACAAAAACCTAACCTAATGTTCATGGAAAAAGAAATGCTTCAGATGAAGCACCACATCAAGAATTTTCCATGAGTAGGAAATTCAAGAGTCACATTGTTGATTCTTTATTACATTTGATGACAATAGGCCACCAAATGAAAAATGAGGGCCAGCATTTACCCCTATCAAATGCAATTCTACAAAATGAGCTGGCCTTCCCTAACTTGTGCCTGCCCCTGCCAATCTGCAATAGTATATATGAATGCATCTCTGCAAGCACAAGTATCTTATTTCCCTGTGTTTAGTTTTGTCTTTAACGGGTAACCAGATCCAATAAACTTTATCATTGCCACACTCTTGATTCTTTGATTCTGTATCTTGTGGCAATACATGTGAATACTGAACAAGACCATATGAAAACATAGTCTGATCACAAATAGCTACCTGATAAACATGTACATGATCCTTATGCATTTGAAAGTTAGGCACACTTTCAAAATTCCAACTATTATGTGACAAAAGGCTAGCATTTTTATCATTTACATCACCTTGAAGCTGAAAACAACTAGCTCCAGTGCACTGCATAATGTCACATTCTGTGAAAACTTCATGAAGTGTATACAAAGGGATACACTCACCATTCAACATATCTTGCAACTACTCTATATCATTTTTAGTAGGAGGAGGCACATCATTGATGCAATGATGGTTTAAACTACTACTCCCACTTCCTCTTTTCACTTGGCTCTATTCTTCATCATGCTGGCAATGAGAGTCATCAAAGGACTCTGACTCATCCTCATTGTGTGCCTTAAGCATGGTATCATAGCTTGTAGAGGGAGCATCAGGACAACAATGCATCTTGCAAATGAAATCTATCCTTCTACAACTATCCAGTTGCAATATTGAAACCTCCCTTGATGCTAGTGCTTAATCTCACCAAATAAAGGGGAATAAAGTTTTTTTTTATATGTTCAAAAAGCATGAAGAATACCTGGGAACATTGTAGCCATGGAACTATCCTTCAAATCTTCAACAGGTTCACCTTGATAGAGTCACCATCTCTTTGTAGAGGACCGAGCTTCAAATGGTATGAAGCTCACTTACATGTAAATCTATCTCTGAGTTCCATCCGACAGAGCACCATAGATCTTGTAGCTTTCTAGTTCACTGCAACAAAACTTTTCTCCAAGCCTGAGATTCTTCAAACTTTGAACAACACCAACATGGAAAATGATATGACTCTTTTGATATGGCACTTTATAACCATATTTCTGAGTAATTCCACAGCAGAGTCGCCAATCTTTTGGTGACTCAGATGGGAAAATGAGAAATGCCACTCTGAATATCTAATTAAGAATTTTCTTTGTTATATCCCTAGCAGAGTCGCCAATCTGTTGGTTGTTTTTCTTGCAAACTAGGTTGGTCTCCTATTCTACCTATGGAGTAGCCAACTCCAATCAAGGGTAGCTCAGAGGACATGGACCATCTGACAAGATTTAGTCAAAGACTGAGATCTTCTGCACTTTAGGCTCTATAGAACTAGGGTGGGTATACCCACACAATACCTCAAAAAAGACCAAGCATTGCCTTTTATAGTAGATAACTCCTGATGTCAAGCATTGAGGACCTCAAATGGGGCTAGATTCTTAGTAGTTCAACCTTGAAGCAACCAGGAGGCAAGACACAAGCTAAACAAAAGATATTCAATGATTTATAAATTGTTTTCTGAGAGGAACCAGGCTACAAAAAGATCAGTGCCTAATCTGGGGTCATGGCGTTACACACAAAAGATGGAATTCATCTGCAAACAGGACTCAATTAGTGGATTTTGTTTTGCTAATGCCTTACATCGGCTATCAATGCCTTACATTGACAATCTGGCTCTTGTATCAACTAGAATCTTCTACCAAATCAAACCTGCAAACAAGTAATCACTGCTATCTATTCAAAGGATTTAACTGCTTCTTTGAAGCAAACCTATCAAAAAATAACATAGTCCCATGAAGTATGATAAGATGAACAAAAACACCTTATGCATTTATTCAAATGATTAAAATCCTACAAATGGGGAGGAAATCTGATGATATGCATGAAAGATAAGCATCTTCATGTATTCCTACTTAACTGATTGCATTTACAGAGGAATTCAACATTATAGTTTATAGACTCAAAAATGACCTAAGACCAAACCCTAATCTATCCCAAGCTAATCCAAAAACTCAAAAAAATGGAACTGAACCAAGGGAACCAAATTCAAGGGACCGATCCCAAGGAGCCGAACACTTCACATTGGCCATGAAATCTCCCTTTATAGGAACAAGGAGAGCAACAAGCAACCAGCCAGGATGACTTTACATGTCATTAGGTGACTAGGACAAACCCTAAACAGCACGGAGGCTGAGTCACCAATCCACCACCAACATCAGGACTACATTGAATGTTCACAACAAGTGAATCCATGGGAAAGCTTGATGTAGATCCGATCAAGTCAAATTAGGCAGGATAAACATGGGCAACCCTGGCGACCAGAACAAGTCTGTCAGCCAACATCAAATCATCCCAAGAATCCACACGCCCATACATCTAAACATGCCATACCGTTCTCAGAGTCTCCATGAATGCAAATTCGGTGGATCCAGTGACCCTCCATCTATCGCCATTAAGTCTCAATTCTCAGGTCTTCGCGTGCAAACACCTTTGAAACCCTGATCACATGAAAATGAATATCGGTCGTCGATCAATAGTGATTGGGCAGCTATCTTTTAAAATCTTCATTAGCCGTTGAACTAGGCCACCACATATGATTCCTGTGCCCACCATTGATCAGATGTCAGTCATCCAAGGACTGTTGATCTTCGTTTAAATGTACGCACTGTGGCATGAGTTTGGAGGTGTTGTCCATGTCACACGTGGTGGGTGGACATCTCCTCGCAAAGCATAAAGACTAGGCACGAAAAAGTAGTGTCGAGAAGACCTCCAGGCAACAAAAATAGTTACATCAAAGTCACCAGGTGTATCAGCTAGACAGAAGGAACTTGGGGAGATGTCTGGGCGAAGAGAACATGTTATATTAAGGGGCCAACACAATTAGCAAGACAGGCAATGGTTAGGGAGACATCTCCCAAAAGAAAATAACTCTCACCGAAGAGCCTTTGAAAGAAACCCCCCCATGCAATGTCACTGTGACTTTATGTTTCTTTCACCGATGCAACCTTCTCCCTTTTGAATGTCGCTATAGCATATTGTCATCAGGGAAACCTCACGTAGAATATATTGTGTCATACCAAGAGCCCTTGATTCACTCGGAGTCACTGAGACATTACAAAACCTGTGTCGACAAAGACCCTTATGTTCCATCAACTAGACCGAAGGTCACTCATTGAGACCTCTCACTGAAAACCCTAGCTCTTACCGAAGAGATTACCTTTATGTTTTCAGTCGGTGTAACAAATTGTATTCACCAAGATCTCCTACCATAGATCATAACTTACGCCGAAGGGATCCCAAAGTGTATCCGTCGCCGAGACATCTTTGAATGTTTTCCCGACCATCTAATTCATGCCGATGAACCATTCCATGTGCACAAGTTGGGGAGACATATAGAACTCTGTGAGACACCACCTCGACAGCCACAACCTTTGCTGAAACATATCCATTCAAGTCAGTCGGTGTGACATTTCATTTTCGATAAGACCTTATCCCAACCGTATACCAACTCACCGATGGGAAAAGTCCATCAGTGAGACATAAAGAGGTCGGGGAAACATCTCCCCGACCTCAACCAACATAGGCCAAAAAAGAATTCAGGGAGACAAGCCAGAGTCACCAAGAGGTAATCCTGAGTGCCAAAGGTCTCAACGAAAGCAACATGGGGCTGGTGAAAATGGTAAGAAGGGGCCAGTTAATGATGAGACAAAGGGGCTCAAGGGGAACTTAAGTTGCAGGTGCACCGGCCAGGCAGGTCAATGAATCAAAAGGCAAGCGGAACGGGAACCAAACAAGGTCGGAGCCGGAACCAGGAAAGAGACGAAGTCAGATCCGGAGCGAGAAACAAAAGGAACAAAAGAGACTAGGACCCAAAACGATCCCCCTCCCGCCTTCGCAAAAGATAGTGGAGACGGAGCCGGAACCAAAACAAAACCAAAAAGCCACGGGGGTGGAGACAAAAGGAAAACCGGCGCAAGCGGAGCCAGGGCCAGAACAAAACCAGAAAGTGAAACATGAGAAAGGTTCTGAAACTAGTTTCCATTCTAATCTCACACTCGCCAGAGGAAACAAAAAACAAAGACAACCGAAGACGTAGAGTTGGGGCCGGAATGGAACCCGAAAGAGAAACCAAAGGCCAAAATCTAGATTTTGATTCCACTCTGATCCCACCTCTGCCAGACAAGGAAAAAAACCCTAGCCAAGGAAGAAAAGAAAGATCTAGCCATCCGAGACATGAACACTTAGCATGCTGAGCTCAACCCTGATGGGAGCCCATTTACCCCACATGCCAAAATGATAGAAAAATCCCAAGCTAAATATTTGTTAGGGAAATCAAAGGCAAACAACTGGAAAATGAGACAACCAAAATAGGCACTAACACCCTTTCCCGAATGTAGTACCACATTAGAGTTGTTTCATCAAGGTGGGGAGGGGTTTCTTTTAAGGATGTCCTTGATCTAGATCTAGCATATGAGATTTTATGCACCCTCATCCAACCTAGTGATGTGGACTAGGAGGCTCAACACGCCACTTTCCTCAAACCCTAGGAATTACATAAGATCTAGGTTCATACCTCTACAACCGAAGGCCCCCTGTGAGTTGCTAAAACTGTGGATAAATTTTTTCCTTTGAATATTTTTTATTTTTGACCCTTGCTTCTTCTCTACTTCGAGATGAATCTGTGCTCAAAGGATGAGTATTTCTCTCACATAAATACATGCAATGCACCATGTGGATTTTATTATATTGTTTTCCTTTATGCTTAAATAGGGACACATGTCAACTTGGCAGGGATTTTCTTCAAAACTATTTTCACAAAATCAAAAATCACCTACTCCTATGACATGTCATCTTTTTGTTCAATACTCTATATCTTCTACTAAAATTTTCTTTTCAGTGAAGTTTTTTAGGATTGTGGACACCTATTTTTTTGGTATCCAAGGGTTCTCTAACTCTACTAGGGTTTTACCCAAAAGCAGAGAAATGGACCCAAAATGCTAATTTCTACACTCAAAATCAATGCAAGGATGGATGCAATATTCCTAAATACAATTTATAAATGCAAAAAGCTAAAAAAGAAAGATCAATATTAATGTTAAACCTAAGAGATGCAAAGTGCTTGAAAATACAGTGATGTATGCAAAACACCTAAGAATGCAAGTAAATGATAATAGAATTAAACAAGACTAGAGAGGTCCACCTAGAATCTAAGGTATGATGCAGAGGGCTCTAGAATCCTATATATTTTATTTGAAATGTCAATTGGGACACTTGTGCCAAGCTAGGTGAATTAGTCTAGTTTTGGGGAAAATCTGTTAGAACATGAATCTGCCAAATGGTTATCCAAAAATGCAAAAACCACTTTTCAGGCCTGGAAGTAGGACTAATTCTCCACAGATGGAAACTTATTCTTCTTAGGAATCTCAATCAATTTGGGGCATGATTCTATAGCTTTCAGTCTACAATTCCTTTTCTGAATAATGCCTAGTTCAGATTCTACAGAAATTGGGCTAAAAGAGGTCTCCAAGCTTCAATTAGGGTTTTGTTGACTTTGATTACTTTGATGGATTGAAAACACCTTTTTTACGCTCTCCTCTTTGATAAATCTACATACAAGAGATACAACAGACATGCAAAGAGGGGGAAATAGGTTAAGGGTTAGAGTATAGTGGTTTTCCTTAGTCAAACCTCGATTTGGTAATCAAACCCTATGAAATGAAATTAAATAAAAATAGAAAGATAAATAAACAACATGAAATGTCATAAACTCACCAAGCCCTTGATGTATAAATATTAAGATATGCAACGAAGTTAGATCCAATGGATGCTTGATTATGCATAGAATGCTTGGAAATTTCTTGATAATTGCTTGGATGATTAAGTGAATGAATGGGGCTTAAAATGAGATGAAAACCCTTTATTTATACTTGATTTTAGTAGATTTATTAAAAATAACACACCACAAGCCGACCTCAAGGGTAAGAGAATAAAATCCTACTAGAAAATTGAAATTATTTTTATTTTTGTGCCCAATGGGAGTAAGTCACCCCAAGTGGTGACTTGGTCCCACAAGGATAATTTCACTGGGTGTTGGAAGTTAAAGTCCATTAAATAAGGTTTAACAAGAATATCCTCAAAAATATACTTAGATATGGTCATAAAGTACATTAAGGGGTCATTTAAACATAAGAAAGGGTTGAATTAGTGATGACAAGTCTAGAAAAGCCTGAGAGTTTGTTACATATCTTTACAACACTTTAAAATAAGACTTGGTAATTGATGAAAATGAGTTATTTAAGTGAATTATAATGAAAGCATCCTAGAAAAGTGTGAAAGTGGGTTACAACACTTCACAACACTTTTACAAGACTTCCTAGAAGTCTTAATGATTCTCAAGGGTCCAAGACCTAATGTGAATGTGTTGACCACATTACAACATTAAATCTAGGTAAAATCAAGCCAAATTCCATAAGAAAGACTCAAATGAGCATAAAAATGTCCAAAAATACATTTTTTTGGCGACAAAGGGAGCATGATGGATGTTTTACTTTTAGAATGGAACCTTCGAGTCAGTTCATCAATCTTCATAGCTGATGAATCAATTTTTTTTGGGCTGTTCTAAAATTTGATTTTCTTTTGATAGTATATGTTTGATAAATATCTGGAACCATTATTGAATTAGTTGAGACTTTATGAGTGAATACTTTTGCGATATAATTAGGAAAGATTAGGTTGTGAGCTCTATTAGATCTAGGAACTTGGAAATTTATTCTTCTTTTTTATTGTTTTTAGATGTGGCTCTCCCTCCCGGATATTTAAAGGAGATTTCAGTAGAGAGTAAAAAAGTTTTTGGATAATAAGAAAAAAGGGAATGATCCTCTATCAAATCTTTGGAGAATGGATACTTTTCAGGAATTTTTAATTTCTTAGATATAGAAGGATTTTACATAGCACTATTCACACTCTCTAGCATGTTATAAGTGTTAATACTATTAATCGGATTGGTATCCAACCATAATGGATGCTTCCCATGAGGATATTTGAAAGACTACATTGTGCTTTCTCTAGCCTTTGCTGCTTGTTCTCTTCCCAACAATGAAGGGTCTATGGAATTATGTGTCCATTTCATTAGGTATAATAGATAGTTAAAGTTTTAAATGTTGTAAAATATTAGACACATTTCCATCTTTATGTTTTATTTACATTTCTCTCTACCCTCTTTCCCCAAACACAAAGAAGATTTGACTTTCCAGAGGTCATTCAATGAGGCAAAAATTTTTCCCCCATTCACTAAATTTCCCATAAGGGTGTTTGAAGAGGCACAAGCTTTTATGATCAACGAGTCCTAGTACAAGAATTTTTCAAGATTTTAGGAGTCTCAAACTTGTCATTGCAAGATTTTGGTTCCTGCCTAGAAACCCTAAACTGGGACTAAATCACTCAACCTGGCATATCAGTCCCAATGAGAATTAAAATCAGCATTTTCAACATTTTATACCTTGTTCCAAGCGTAATTTTTTTTCTAGATGCACCTCTTTACTTTCTCAATTTACTATTCTGATTTGCATTCATTTTTTGATCATTTACTTAAGTCTTACACATCATTAGATTTTATCATTAGGTTTTGCATGCTACTTTTCTTTCCAAGCCCTAGCTTGGTGGTGAACCCCATTTTACTCTTTAATCATACCCTAGGATATCTTATTACAAGATTTATTTCCCTCACTTCATCCTCAAATTGAGATCTCTAAGGTTTCCTTGAGTGAAACTAAGCGAAATATGTCCTAAACCCCTTTTTTCCATTTCCTAAAAGACTTGAGCAACCTATTTCCTTCATTTTATTTTGGTGAACCTACCTTGAACACCTCATTTCTGATTTGGAGTGCATTATAGTCCTAGATATGTATTACATTAAATTTTTATTAGGTTTTGCATTAGTTAATTTTTATCTAGGGTTTTGAAATCTTGTATTAGTAAAAGTGCATATAGGCTGTATTTTTGCATCTTGCATCATTGAATTTTATATGAAATCTATAATTTCACTTAGCCTAAACATCATACAAACTAGAAAACCTAACAATAAATCAAAATCTTCTAAAATTTGTGCAAAACCACTAATTTGGGACTCATATGCCCCTCTAGTTGATTTAGTCCTAGTAAAAATGGTTTTTCCTTATTTCTAGGTATTTTGTGTTGACTGTTTATGTACATTTGAATCCCTTAAAAACCCTTATTTGGACTCATATACTTCTCTAGGTGATTTAGTCCCATGTAGGATTTGAAATTGCATTTTATAGTATTAAAACCCCTATTTCTATGCTTTTTTGTTTTCTATTGTTAGCTTTTTGTTCCAGTTTATAGAGATTCTATTTCATTCAATTCATTGCATCTAGTTTAAATTGGTTCATTTTTTGCACTGCTTATATTCAAAATTTCTTCTATAACATTTCATTTCAGATTGTTGCATAGTGTAATCAGTAAACTACCTTTTTTAGAATTTGAAATTTTCATTTATACATTTTATTTTAGGGCATTAAATTTCATCATGGATATGTGCTTTGGTAAACTTTGGATTTCCTCGAAATCATTAGTGGATGTTTCAAACTATGCTTTTGGAAATGACCTTAATAAAATTAAACTCACTCATGCTCACTCAAATCCTAATGCATGTCCTTCTCATGATGTTGAAATAATTGGAGAAGATGATGACAACATGAACAACTTCATAAATAATTTCCTTAAAAACCTTCAGAACAATGTATCCTTTTATCCCTCTATCAAAAAACCAACACCTCCTACCATCCCACCACTTGAGATGTTTGGTCTTTTACATCCTAAAATGAAAACACAAACTAAACCTAAGTTCCCTACAATAAGTGAACCTAGTTCCTCTAGTCAAGAAAACATTCAACAATCCTATGTTAACAAAGTAACCAACACTCCCATCAAATTAGAAGAAAAATATTAAAAAGGATTCACAATCTTGAGCAAACAAGGATGTGACATAACAATTGAACATTAAATTCCTCAGCTCCTAGAGAAAATACCAACCAAAGACACTAAAGGGATAGGATATCAAGACCCTCCTCGTGACATAAGTTTCCTTCTTCTTAAAGAATAAACAATACCTTGCAACAAGGATAAAGATGAAAAGTTCATGTCAAGTCCTCCTACCCTTATTCCACCTAGAGAAGTTGGTGAATCTAGCAAATAGTGAAGGCCTTCCAAACTCAATAAATTACAATTCCCTTATCTGCAATTTGAAACTAAAAAAAAATTACACATACTTCTAATCCAAGGACTTATTACATTACCACCTATGCAAGAAAACCAATTTTGAAATCCTAATAACAAAAACACATCTCATTGTAGATATAGTAGATTTTTTGGACATAGTAATGATGAGTGTCATGCTTTAAAAAAAATCTTTAAAATGTTTGATGTCATCAAAATTGGTCCTTAAATCATATCCTTCTTCTCCTTGCCATGTAATGGTTGTAGAATCTTAACATTCTCACAATTACATGCTTTACATTCACTGTAAATCACTTTAAAATGAAAGGATCTCCTTCTCATCAAATACCTCGGCTCATTCTTTTCTTGCACTCATTGGGGGAAAGAATTAGACAACCTTGTCCTAGTAACACATTTTTCATTGTCCCTTTGGCTTCTTGTCCACCTTCTGCATATGATGAACAAGATTTGGATACAAATGACCTCCTTATAGGTTCACTCACATGTGCCTTACTAGTCTTTCCTTTTATTTCTTCTACATGTTTTTTTGTTTGATTGCATGTGCATAATGTGATCACCCATGTTGTTATGTTTAATGTACCTCTATTTTTGTGCATTTCTCTATTTGTATCTATATTCATCTCTATATCATAAACCTTTATATTTTCATTTATCATGTGTTTTCCTTTATGGGATGTGTTATGCCTTGCATAACCACCCCACTTTGATCTAGATCAAAATCGGTCCCCCTTTCTCTTTTGGTTGCTTTGTTTTGGGTCTTTTGCCTTTATGCTTGGGTTGCTTCTATTTTTTGCCTCAGTTGGAATTTGGGTCTCCTGTTGAATTCAGGATTCTGCACCCAATTCGGATTTTCCCAGGTTTCACTTGAACTCTGGCTGAGCATTGTGGGTTAGCAGATTTTCGGTCTTCATGGAAATCCGAGTGGACCGGATTTTTGCGGATTTCTTTCTTCCCTGGATTTTCCCAAAATCCACTGTTCCCTGTTTGTCTTGAGTTGGCCAAAGCATCTCCTCCTTTGCGGAAGTCTGTCCCTCATGGAATTCCCCAGAGTCTGGTGAAGTGTTAAGAAGTAGGGCCAGTTAATAAATACTGATGCATTTTATGTTTCCCTTATGCTACTTTGAGGTCTCACATGTTGTTTCTGGTTTGATAATGTTAGATTGAGTTTCTAATGGTGTTTCATGCTTTCATCCGCTGGAATCCACCTGACTCAAAATTCTCCAAAATTCTTCCCTAGCTTGGATTCCATGGGTTGGCCTAAAACCCAAGCTATTGGTATGATCATTTGTTTGAAGATTTAACTCCACCTTACTAACGTGGGTTTCGTTTCAATGATGACTTTGATTAATTAGCTTCTATTCATATGATCTTCTTTGTTGAATGCAGGATTAAATCCTACTATAGGATGATATTTTTCAGGGGAGCTTAGTTGGGGTGCATGCTTCAGTATAGTTGGTCGTGAAAATCAACTAAGGCAAGAGTCGGTGAGACCCTGCAGATGTCTGGCCAACTACTAGTGCTCTTTGTTGAAGTGTGTCTGTGTTGCCTATCGACACAACTTCGAGATTGTCATGGCAAGTGAAATTATAGAGAGGATCTATCAGCAAGACATGGGTTGTCCTTTCGGCGACATGAAAAAATTTCTTATTGACGGTAGGGGATTCTTTTAGAAGGAGGTCATGGTGAGGTCTTCAGGTCTCATTGACTATCACACCACCAGCAAACACTTCAGCCAAACATTTTGGATTCAGTATGTGCTCTTACCGAAGGCTCCATGTCTCTTTGATCAGGGTGTCTTCGATTAGAAAGTTAGTGGGTCTTGCTGACCGCCATCAAAGATTGCTTCTTATATTGCCATAGGGTTTTCTCCTCACCAAGAAGTTTCGATGGAGAAAGAAATTCTTACCAACTAATAAAAGGATCAATTTCTTTAGCGGGAGTCTCTTGTTCGGCACATGGTCTCAATGAGGCCTTTTGTTCTCACCGGCCGACAACAGGGAGAAGTCGTGTCAGTAGGAGGTATTGAGTTCGGGGTGGAGTCTTTGTGAAAGCCTAATGTCCCACCAACTGGAAAAAAAAAACAAATGAGTACTTTCGGTGAGAGTTAGGTCTTCAGTGGAAAGTCTCCTCGATTGCTTCATCTCTCGTCGACAAGGATGTCTTCGGAGAGAGTGTGGGAATTTAGCGAAGTGTCTCACTGATAAAATGAGGTCTTGGTGATAGGGAAGCCCGGCGAGAGAGGATACATATTGGTGAAAGTTTTTGACTTTGGGGAAGGTCTTGCCGAAGCCCTCAGGTCTCACCGACCACAAATGGAGGTATGTTTTTTGGAAAAAGACGTTCCTTCGGAGGGAGCTCTCAGTGAGTACATTTGGTCATGCCGACAAGACAAAAAGAGTGAGATCTCTTGGTATGACCACATGGAAGTCTTGGTGACACAGAAGTGATTTCACCAAAAGTCTTACCGACACGGAAGGGTCCCACCAATGGTCTAAATTTGGCAAAGGGTAAAGCCTTCGGCATAGTGTCTGGTCGAAGAGGTGAAGTTATAGCGACACATGTGAAGCAAAAGGATACATGTCAGTATGATTACATAAGTGTCTTGCCAATGGAATCAAAAGAGCTCGGGGAAGAAAGCAAGGACTTCACTATGAGGTCACAACAACAAGCAGTACTCTTGCTGACACAAAGTGAGATCGCCATTGAATCTTGAGGTTCGCCGAGATATCTTGCCAAGGGCATGCACTCGTGTCAGTTGGTTTTGGGAGCTTAGTATAACTCCTGTAGCTCACTGAGCCATCTTGCCGAATGCTGTGCACTATGCCAATCATCGATAAAATGAATTTGCATTGGTGAGACACGATAAGTGTCTCACTGACATGCGAGTCAATGGGAATCACCTTCGAATCAACAGGAAGCTGGCGTGGCGAATGTTGAACCAAGCAGAGGAAAGCCAAAGTGTGATTCATTAGTCCCTTTGACTGATTGACAACCCCTATGTAAGAAGATCAAGAGGATACAGACTAGATGGAGTCCTTTTGAGAACAGATGATGATGGACTAATTCAGGGGATGAGGTTTAGATTTGCAGGCGGGATTGAGGAAGTTTTCTAGAAAAATAGTCAATATATAGAGGAGTCTGGGACTTGAGGGAAACTGAAAGAAAGATGAAAGATCAATGACTCACATGGACAGCTGTGGCCACTGTTGACAGGAGGTAGGCGAATATTAATAAGGATATTTTGAGCATTCAAGAGAGATTGCAGGAGGACTTCGAAGATGGACACCGAGACAGAAGAGTAAATGTAGCAACTGCCCAGGGGTCAAAAGGACTTCTCCTAAGGATTGAGATCCTTTGCGAGCATGGATAGCAGGGCTTCCACATTGAATACACATTGACTCTCTTCAAAGGATCTGAGGGCCGACTCTCCCAGGTGTAGATATTTTGTAAACCCTAGTGCAGGGGATAACACATTTAAGTTGATACATTTTTGTATATAAGGCAAGCTTGACTCTTTGCAAAGGTTAGACAATAAGGGATTAGAACTTCCAGAGACTTAAAACACTTTAGATTAAGAGCCATCTTAGAGTTAGGACTATTAGGAGTTATTTGTTTAACAGAAGGAGATTGAGTTACTTCTTGGTTCTCAGTAATGAGAGCTTCTCTTGTCTTCTTGGTTAGTAGTTAGACTTCAGTGTAAACTATAATGTATTTTCTGAGTTCTCTTAGTGTAGTTGGAAACAATCTGGAGCCACAGATTCTCTGTACACTGGTAATTGTGCTAGCTTTGTAAATATTGCTTATCTATTTTAATAATAGTAGAAGCAATCAGAGTTTAATCTACTTCATGTTCTGTTCTTGAATGATACTTGTCTTACTTTGATCATTTGATTTGTGGAGCCTTTAAGGAATGAAATATTATTTTGGTGTTTTATTTAAATGGTAATTAAAATCTATTATGCGAATTAGCACTGTGAATGAAAGAGGTTGTGTGTTAATCACAAGCTTATCTTGTTCTACAATTTTGGTTTACTAATTCCTTGAAGCTAGCAATTCTAGTTAAGATTGGATGAACTATTGTTCTTTTATGTTTCAAAATCCTGATCTAGCTTTTGTTGTTTCTTTAAAACCCCTGTTAAAGTAGATTTTATTTTCATGCTTGATCTAAGAACAATCCAGAAGCTCCACACCAATAAGCCCCTTGAATATTACTGTTGCATTGACCACTAAATAACATTAGCACAGTTGAGACCCAACTACAAAGACCTTGGGAGCTAAGGCATCTATGTGTTGCCTTTCTCTTTCAGGAGAAGCAGAATAGCAATATTTTGCTTGCATTGTTGTGGTTCCAAAATTGCCATCAACAAGAATTGGCGCTAGAGGGAGGGCCTAGAAGGGCAAGCTAGATAAAGCTAGGCTTTTATCCCTAGAGAAGTCCCACAGAGTTCTTCGATCAACTAAAAATCCACCACCTTTGATAGAAATCAAGACCCCAATAAAACGCAAGAGTCATAAGACTGGGGCAACCATCATTCCACCCTTATCAACTCCACTCACTCCACTAGGATTTTCACCAATACCCCAGTCGATACCCATTAATCCACATACCAATTCATCTCAAGTATCATCACAGCCGATTCAACTAATACAACAGTTGGCTCAACCACTACCATCACCACCAATGGCATTCTTTCAGAATAATCCCTCTCCATTGGGGACTATCCCTGGAGATTTTCATGATATGCCAAAAAACCTTGAGAAATTCTACCCAAAGTACATTCATGGTGAGTCAAGGAGCGTTGAAGAGCATATACAAGCTTTCAAGGATGCTTGTACAAGAGCTCAAATAGCCCACCATGATGTGGTATGCAGGTTGTTCCCTTACTCTTTAGGGGACATGGCGTATAATTAGTACCTTAATCTTCCTCAAGGTTCCATTCTGACCTAGACACATTTGGAAAATGCTTTTATCAACCAATTCAGGGTGTATGTGGATCCAACTCTTTTATATCATCAGTTTACAACCATAAGGAAGGGACCAGGTGAATCCCTACCTTTATTCAATACTAGATTTCAGTGAATGTATACGAGATTACAAGATCCATATCTAGTTACTGAGAACAGTGCTATCTAGACATACTTTAGGGTTATAGACCCTTTGCTTGGCTTGTTCTTGCAAAGGACATATCCAGCAGCTGGTATTGATTCTCTATCCAAAGTTTATCATTTGGCTACTAAGCTGTAGCAGCATGTCAGTTCTCAACAAGGAAGTCTAGGAGGAGGTTTCCCTTCAATGGGATATCAGATGCATAGCTCAACTCCTCTATTCAACACTATCCCAGGGATGTCTCCTTCCCACTATGGGCCTATGTCTAAATTGCAAACCCAACCACCTATCCCATTCTTTGCTACTGGAACTTCTGATCTCTTTCAACAACCATAGGTTCCTCAAGGTTCCCATGGTCACCTTAACCAAATTGGAACATCAAGCCATGTTGATCAGCAACCTGTTGTTAAGAGAGTGGAAAGCGAAAAGATAGTCCAACTTACAAATGAGGTAAAACCCTGAATAAAATGCTATCTCAAGTTACCAATGACATGGCTCAACTTCGGTTGAACCCTTTCCAAAACCAAGGGAACTACCCCAATTAGAATAGTAATAACTAGGGTACTTATTAGAGTAACAACAACTACAACCAAAGAGGCTATCAAAACCAAAACAGAGGGTACAACCAGAGAATAAATAACAACAGGCAATGGAATACAAGGCCTAATAATGGTGGAGTGCCTCACAACTATCAGGAAAATGAGGAGAGAGCACATACTGCAAATGTGGCTGATTTGAATTTCATGACCAATTGGTGCAGGTTGCACGATACAACAACCCATTCTGAGGTAAATTGCTCTCAAATGGACAAAGTTGTCAAGATGGCACATGAAGATGCTTACACATTCTAGGGGAATTCACACAAAGGAGGTGACTTGACGGATACTGCAATGACTTATAAGCTCTTGGAGGAGGAGCCCTCATTCCCAAGGTAGGAAGAGAATGAACCAGAGGAGGATTCATATGATGCCCAAGCTTTCAGACAAAGGGAGGTCACTTCCTAAGAAATCAAGGTAAGGGGCCATTCACTACATCAGCACCTCCTAATCACATGGTGCCTCCAAATCAAGGTGCTGATAATAATCCTCCTCCACCACAAGGCCCACCTGATCACCATAACAAGGGTAATCCCTCAACTGTTTTCAAAATTAATTCAAGTTATAATGCAGAATTTGACATTGTTTTTGAGATGCAGAAACAAAAAACTTTTTTGTCATATTTTGACATTTTGAAGTGGTGCTCTACCCAAAGGGAGATAGTGTTGAAGGCTCTAGAACAAGCTGATAATTCAAAAGCAAAGAGCAAGGTGGCACTTGCTGGGGATGTGAATGCAGCCTTATAAAGAACCAAGGTAGGTACTCCACCTTTTCTTCTAAGTTTAAGAATTTCTGGCAAAAACCTACATAACTACTTATTGGACTCGAGGGCTTTGGGAAATGTCATGCCATTTTCCATATGGAGGAAGTTAGGATTAAACCCCATTCAAGCCAATAAGAAGCTCATTCAACTTGACAAAACAAAGGTTAATGTAGTGGGGGAGTTAAAGAACATACATGTCCAAGTTGGCTCTGATCCTAGGATCCTAACTAACATAGATATTCAAGTGGAAAATATTCCCGAGACCTATGGTATGCTGCTAAGCTGGGATTTGATGAAAATTTAAAGGGGGTATCTTGCCCTTGACTTCTCACATATGTGGCTATCATGGAAAGAGATTCCTAATTAGATTAGGATTGAAAGTGAGCCTTGCCTTAAGCATATCATCACTGAGTATGATTGTCTCAATGAGGTGGCGTACTTTGAGACTGAGATGGGGGTTTATAAGCAAGAAGAAATTCTGACCTTCTCGGATCTCAATCCCAAAGACATGTTAAAATTGAAGTGTTCTGATGCTACAATTAATGGAAATCAACAAGCCTTCATTAGAAAGCTACAACAAGACCAACTGATCCTAGGGAAAGACACTGATTTTCTAAGCCTTTTGCTCCCTAATTGGTGCAGGGTACACTATCAAAACCACTCTGAAATAACTTGTCAGCAGTGCATTAATGTCTTAAGTCAGGTTCCCCAAGCTAAGGAAGCTGGCACAAGTCACCCTGAGACCATTGTAGACTGCTTTTCATTTGAGGCCAAGGAAGAAACCATGCTGACCAGGGATAAGGTGCCTACAATAGGAGTTCTCTCTCAAATAGATCCCACCCTGGACATATTCCTGAATCAGCATGTTGATAAAGAGTAGCCCCAAGGATTGTTTGATACCCCTACACTCATGAAGGAAACAAAACTCAACCAATCAACAAAAGGGACAAGTGAGCTAGGCAAATAACCATAGGTCAGATGATACAATTGAGCCAAAATTGAAAAGTATACCTAGACAATCTTTAGAGAATTCTTCCCCTGTGACTGGTCCCAATGATCAAAAGCTCCCACCTTTGGCTGATCCTATTCAAATACCCGTGAAAACTTCAAAAGGATTACCCCCAGCTATTGATCAGTTGTGGACCCTAACCTTTGATGGATCTAAGTCTAACACTGGTTGTGGTGTTGGAATTGTACTAACCAACCTGAAAGGGAAAGTTTTCTTTGCCTCTTACAGGCTGCAATTCGGGTCTACTAATAATGTAACTGAATATGAAGCTCTGGCATGGGGACTAATTTTTGCACACAAGAAGAAAGTTACAGCCCTAATGGTTAAGGGAGGTTAAGAAGTGGTTGTCAAGCAAGTGCACAGCCAGTACACCTGGCACAATAAAAGGCTGGCAGCATATAGAAATAGGGTATGGAACCTGATCAAAGATTTTGATTCCTTTGGGATTAGTCTAATCCCTAGAGAGGAAAATCAAGTAGTTGATTCACTGGCAGTTGCTGCAAGCACCTTGGAGCCTATGCAAGGCTCCAAGTTCAAAAAATTCTTAGTAGAACTGATGTCCACCCTAGCTGTTCCTGACAATATCAAGAATTTCTAGGTCTTTGATGATGATCGACATATTCTGGCCTTCTTAGCAAGCTCAGATGTCTTTGAGGGGAAAATTATTGATGAGTCCAATAGAGACCAAGGAGATTGGAATCCTGAGGAATGTGATATAGAAGGAATCCTTAATTTGAAAATTAATAGCATTCCCAAGGGAATGGTGGCATTGGAGAGAATTTTTGACTCAGATCTGAAGGCTGAAGAAAAGGTATCAGTTGAAGGCAAGGGAGGTGAATATGAAATGGTCAACCTAGCTGACTTGGGTCCTAAAAGGAATGTCTACATAGGGAATGCTTTCCCTGATGCAATTAGAAAAGACTTATTAAGGGCGTTAAAAAGTGATATTACTGTGATTTCCTGGGGGTATCAAGACCTCCAGACATTTGATTCTTCTGTCATGACTCACACTATCCCCTTAAAGCCTGAGGTTAAACCTTTTCGACAGAAACAACACCCTGTTAATGCCTTGATTGAGCCATTGATCTACAAAGAAGTTCAAAAGTTGTTGTCCACAAGGATAATCTTCCTTGTGCGCTATTCAACATGGGTAGCCAATCTAGTTCTAGTTTTCGAGAAAAATGGGGAGATCAGGCTGTGTTGACTTCAAAAATTTGAATAGATTATCAAAAAAGGATAACTATCCATTCCCTTCTTTGGATGAAGTCTTACAGACTATTAATGGGGCACTGATGATGTCATTCTTAGATGGATACTCTAGATACAATTAGGTGATGGTCAACTACGAGGACAGAATGAAGACAACGTTCACAACTAAGTGGGGAATGTTTGCTTACAGGAGGATGTCATTCGGCCTGATAAATGTTGGGGCAGCCTTTCAATGCGCAATGGACATAGCTTTCAAGGAACTAATTGGAAAATGCATTATTATCTACACTGATGACCTGACAATGTTCTCCAAGGATCGAATCAATCGTGCCACTGATTTGGCTAAGGTTCTCTAGAGATGTATTCAATATGGCGTTTCCTTGAATCCCAACAAGTGCGTGTTCAGAGTCACATAGGGAAAACTTTTGGGACATATAATCTCAAAAAGAGGAATCTCAATTGACCCAGACTGAGTTGAATCTATTCTGAATATTATCCGACTAGGAAGCAAGAAAGAAATGAAGTCCTTCTTTAGGAAAATTAATTTTGTAAGAAAGTTCATCACAGACTTTGCAGAGATTGTAAAGCCTCTAAATGAAATGATGAAAAGGGACGCCAAGATAGAGTGGACAGAGAAGGTGAAGGTCGCATTCACACAAGTCAAGTGGTCCATTTCAGAAGCACCTGTGCTTACCAGTCCTAATTACCTCAAGTCATTCTACATTTACTCTTTTTCCTCTGAGCATTCATGTGCGGCTGTATTAACCCAACGACAAGAAGAGGCCGAGGAAAGACCGATTGCATTCATGAGTTCTCCATTCAAGAATGCAAAAATCAAATATTCACCTCTGGAAAAGAAAGCATTCATGCTAGTCTAGGCCATCAAGAAATTCTAACATTACATCCTTCAAATTCAAGTTGTCGTTGTAGTTCCCGATGCGGCTATAAAGTCCCTACTGATGTAGAGTGAGCTAGGAGAAAGGAGAGGCAAGTGGATGACCATCTTGCAGGAATTTGACCTGGAGATGCATCCCATGAAACTAGTCAAGGGCATGGGTTTATCCCAGTCCATGGAAAATGTCGGTGATAATATTGTCTGTTAATAATACATAGCCCAATCCTTTTCTGATGATCCCTTGTATGCTGATGTTGTCCACCTGATGCTTAATAATCGATGTCTAGACAGGATGAATTCATCTCAAAGGAGAGCTTTGAGACTAAAGAGTTCTCATTATATGTTCAAAGGAATTTTACTATATAGGAGGAACTTCGAAGGAATATACTTGAGGTGCCTTGATCATCAAGAGGCCAAGCAGGTGATTACTGAGTTTCATGGGAAACATAGCACAAGTCATGGTTCTGCTGATTCTCTAGCACACCAGATTCTCTGAGCTGGTTATTATTAGCCCTGTATATTAAAGGACGCACACCAACATTTCAGGACATGTCACACTTGCTAGGTTTTAGCACCAAGGGAATGCTATGCAGCCATGCCACTATAGCCCATTTACGAGGTAAGGCCATTTGCACAGTGGGCACTGGATTTCATTGGAGTGATTAACCCGAATTCCTCTGTAGGACATAAGTTTATCTTGACTGCTACTGATTACTGTATGAGGTGGACAGAGGCCATACCTTTCCAAAATAGCACAACGAAGGTAGTGATCAAGTTCCTCACCGAATGCATCACTACGAGGTTTGGGGTACCCTTTGTTTTGGTATGTAATAATGGTTCCGCTTTTTCATCTACTGAGTTTATTTCTTGGGCCTATGATCATAAGATTGTCTTGAATTATTCCTCAAACTATTATCCACAAGGCAATGGTGTTGCAGAGTCTACCAACAAGAACCTCTTAGGGGTGATTAAGAAATTGTTAGAGCATAACCCTAGAGACTAGCACACCTAGCTTAGATTCACATTATGGTCAAATAGGACTAGGATTAAGGCTGCTTTAAACACCTCACCATTCAATCTGGTATATGTCCAAGATCCTATCTTTCCTATCCATCTGCAAATACCTATCCTTGAGTTCATGTAGAAGTTTTACTCTAGTGACAATAGGATAGAGATAAGACTAGTTGCTTTGTTAAAACTAGAAGAGCAAAGAGATGTTGCTTTACAATAGTTCTTCAAACATCAGTCTGTTGTCAAATGCTGGTTTGACAAAAGAGCTAAGATAAAAGCTTTTAGGATATCAGACCTAGTATTCTTATGGGATAAAGACAATGAAAAAAAAGGGCAACCACCAAAAGTTTGACAAACTATGGATAGGTCCTTATCAAATTGCTGAGATCCTAGGGGAAAATACTTTCAGACTGAGTAGCCTAACTGGAGAGTTGATTCATTTGCTTGTTAATGGGAAGTTCCTTAAGCACTATTTTGAATCTTGACGCTTGTTAATTTATGTTCTATATATAAGTAATTCTTTTTTTTCTTTATGTAAATAATTTATTTTGTCCCCTATTTGTAAATAATCTGTGGTTATGTATATAACTTTTGTGCTCCTGTTTATGAATAATTCTTCCATTTGTGTGAATAATCTACTGCTCTTTGTGTAAATTGTGTGGCTCTTGTTTGTAAATAGCTTCCTGTTTGCATGTTTGTCCTTGTCTCCTTTTGTTTTCTTTTCCTTTTATTTTTTGTTTGTTCTGTTCTTTGGGGGTTTAATCTATTTCTTTCTATCTGAAGTTGTGGGGTTGTTATCTAAAGCATACTTTGGTCATTAGGAGAGAAGTGGTTTAGATATTTTCATGATTATCTAATTCGATGATTCTATCCTAAATTATTTGTTTCATGTTTGTTTTCAATAAAGGCTATGGAAAGTGCTAAAAATAAGGTGCTAAGTAAGGAATCCTTCTTTAACTCCCCTAAATCTGTCACAAATCGTTAAAATCAACTCCTCTTCTAGTGGTGTATTTGTCTTAGGATGACAGTATTGTAAGATTTTGAGTGAAAAATCTAATTTCCAAGTGCTATTATGAGGTCCACTATAGTTTTTGACCCAGATCAAGTGTTAAGCATCTGACATATTGAAAAAAAAGAAGAAAAGCTAAATGAAATATTTGAAATTCCAAAAGGAAAGAAAAGAATTATCAAAAGAAAAGAGGATTCAATGTGAATGGGTGATTCTAGTATCTCTACTAGGGCTATGGACACCTGACTGGTAGTAGAGCAATGTTGAGAGAAAACTAGAGGTATCTCTATCAGGGCTATGGACACTTGATTGGTAGCGGAGCAATGCTCAGGATATCATTGCATGAAGGAAATCAACTCATGTAGTTCAAATCTTACATGTTGTTGTTCAAAAGATGAAGAAAGTTTCATGATAGAATGATGCACAATCAAGCACACACATAGGTTCAGGGGTAGCCATTGATTGACTTACATTTGAGATTCTAGCTCTACCTTGTTTATTATAACTGACCCAACTGGAGTTGTGATGTTCATGAACCAGGAGTTCTAGGTAGCTGAATCCTTCAGATTAATGAAAATGGTTAAACCATTTTCTCAGCCGAGTCACCATTTGTTATGCCTTGCATAACCACCCCACTTTGATCTGGATCAAAATGGGTCCCCCTTTCTCTTTTGGTTTCTTTGTTTAGGGTCTTTTTCCTTTCCACTTGGGTTGCTTCTATTTTCTACCTCAGTCAAAATTCGGGTCTCCTGCTGAATTTGAGATTCTCCACCCAATCCATATTTTCCCGAGTTTCACTTGAACTCCAGCTAAGCATTGTGGGTTCATGGATTTTTGGTCTTCGCAGAAATCCGTGTGGACCGGATTTTCGCGGATTTCTTTCTTCCCCGGATTTTCCCCAAATTCGATGTTCCCTATTTGTCCTGGGTTGGCCGAAGCATCTTCTCCTTCGCGGAAGTCCATCCCATGTGGATTTCCCTGAAGTCTGGTGAAGTGTTAAGAAGTAGGGCCAGTTAATAAATATTGATGCATTTTATGTTTCCTTTATGCTACTTTGAGGTCTCGCATGTTATTTCCAGTTTGATAATGTCGGATTAAGTTTCTAATGGTGTTTCGTGCTTTCATCTGCTAGAATCCGCCTAACTTAGAATTCTCCAGAATTCTTCCCTAGCTTGGATTCTGTGGCTTAGCCTGAAACTAGAGCTGTTGGTATGATCATTTGTTTGAAGATTTAATTGCACCTTACTGACGTGGGTTTCGTTTCAATGATGACTTTGATTAATTAGCTTATGTTCATATGATATTCTTTGTTGAATGTAGGATTAAATCCTACTACAAGATGATATTTGTCAGGGGAGCTCAGTTGGGGTGCATGCTTTAGTCCAGTTGGTCATGAAAATCAACTAAGGCAAGAGTCGGTGAGACCTTGTAGAGGTCTAGCTGACTACTAGTGCTCTTTGTTGAAGTGTGTCTGTGTTGCCTCTTGACAAGACTTCGAGATTGTCATGGCGAGTGAAATTATAGAGAGGCTCTATTGGCAAGATAGGGGTCATCCTTTCGGTGACATGCAAATTCCTATCAATGGTAGGGGCTTCTTTTGGAAGGAGGTCATGGCGAGGTCTTCAGTTCTCACCGACTATCGCGCCACTAGCAAACACTTCGGCCAAACATTTTTGATTCAGCATGTGCTCTTATTGAAGGCTCCATATCTCTTCGACTAGGGTGTCTTCGGTGAGAAAGTTTGTGCATCTTGCTGACCACTGTCAAAGATTGGTTCTTATATTTCCATATGGTTGTCTACTCACCAAGAAGTCTTGGCAGAGAAAGAAAGTCTTATCGACTAACAAAAGGATCAAGCGCTTCTGCGGGAGTCTCTTCTTCGACACATGGTCTCGGTGAGGCATTTCAGTCTCACTGACTGGTGGAAAGGAGAAGGCATGTCGACAGGAGGTATTGAGTTTAGGGTGGAGTCTTCGTGAAAGCCTGATGTCCCACCGACTGGCAAAAAAAAAAAAATAAACAACTACTTTCAGTGAGAGTTAGGTCTTTGGAGGAAAGTCTCCCCAAGTGCTTCGTCTCTCACCAACA
Source organism: Sequoia sempervirens (assembly GCA_007258455.2). Lineage (NCBI taxonomy): Eukaryota > Viridiplantae > Streptophyta > Pinopsida > Cupressales > Cupressaceae > Sequoia > Sequoia sempervirens. The sequence continues at coordinate 44,835 of VDFB02325923.1, read as the reverse complement.
AGGATGTCTTTGGAGAGAGTGTGGGCATTCGGTGTAGTGTCTCGCCAATGAAATGAGGTCTTGGTGACAAGGAAGCTTGGTGAGAGAGGATGAATATCTGTGAAAGGTTTTGACTTTGGGGAAAGTCTTGCTGAAGCCCTCAAGTCTCACCGACCACAGATGGAGGTATGTTCTTCAGTGAAAGACTTTCCTTCACAGGGAGCTCTTAGTGAGTACATTTGGTCATGCCGACAAGACAAAAAGAGGGAGATCTCTCGGTATGACCACAGGGAAGTCTTGGTGACATAGAAGTGATTTCACCAGAAGTCTTACCAACACAGAAGGGTCCCACCAAGGGTCTAAGGTCGGAAAAGGGTAAAGCCTTTGGCATAGTTTCTGGCTGAAGAGGTGAGGTTACAGTGACTCATGTGAAGCGAAAGGATACATGTCGGTATGATTACATAAGTGTCTTGCTGATGGAATCAAAAGAGCTCAGGGAAGAAAGTGAGGACTTCGCTATGAGGTCACAGCGACTAGTGGTACTCTTGCCGACACAAAGTGAGATCACCATGGAATCCTGAGGTTCGCCGAGATATCTTGCCGAGGGCATGCACTCATGCCGATTGGTTTTGGGAGCTTAGTATAACTCCTGTAGCTCATCGAGGCATCTTTCTGAATTCCATGTGTTATGCCAATCATCGATAAAATGAAGTTGCATCGACGAGACATGATAAGTGTCTCACTGACATGTGAGTTAATGGGAATCACCTTCGAATCAATAGGAAGCTAGCGTGGCGAATGTCAAACCAAGCAGAGGAAAGCCGAAGTGTGATTCATTGGTCCCTTTGACTGATTGACCACCCCTGTGTAAGAAGATCAAGAGGATACAAACTAGATGGAGTCCTTTTGAGAACAGATGATGATGGATTAATTAGGGTGATGAGGTTCAAATCTGCACACAGGCCTGAGGACATTTTCTAGAAAAATAGTCAATATACAGAGGAGTCCAAGACATGAGGGAAACCGAAAGAAAGATGAAAGATCAATGACTCATAGGGACAGCTGTGGCCACTATTGACGAGAGGTAGGCCAATATTAATAAGGATATTTTGAGCATTCAAGAGAGATTGCAGAAGGACTTCGAAGATGGACACCAAGACAGAAGAGTAAATGCAGCAACTGTCCAAGGGTCAAAAGGACTTCTCCTAAGGATTGAGATCCTTTGTGAGCACGGATAGCAAGGCTTCCGCATTGAATACACATTGACTCTCTTCAAAGGATCTGAGGGTTGACTCTCCCAAGTGCAGATATTTTGTAAACCCTAGTGCAGGGGACAACACATTCAAGTTGATACATTTTTGTATATAAGGCAAGCTTGCCTCTTTTCAAAGGTTAGACAGTAAGGGATTAGAACTTCCAGAGACTTAGAAGACTTTATATTAAGAGCCATCTTAGAGTTAGGACTATTAAGAGTTATTTTTTTAACAAAAGGAGATTGAGTTGCTTCTTGGTGGTCAGTATTGAGAGCTTCTCTTGTCTTCTTGGTTAGTAGTTAGATTTTAGTGTAAACTGTAATGTATTTTCTGAGTTCTCTTAGTGTAGTTGGGAACAATCTAGGGCCACAGATTCTTTGTACCATGGTGGTTGTGCCAGCCTTGTAAATATTGCTTATCTATTTTAATAATAGTAGAAGCAATTAGAGTTTAATCTACTTCATGTTGTGTTCTTGAATGATACTTGTCTTACTTTGATCATTTGATTTTTGGAGCCTTTAAGGAATGAGATATTATTTTGGTGTTTTATTTAAATGGTAATTAAAATCTGTTATGTGAATTAGCACTGTGAATGAAAGAGGTTGTGTGTTAATCACAAGCTTATCTTGTTCTACAGTTTTGGTTTACTAATTCCTTGAAGCTAGCAAGTCTAGTTAAGATTGGATGAACTGTTGTTCTTTTCTATTTCAAAACCCTAATCTATCTTTTGTTGTTTCTTTAAAACCCCCTGTTAAAGTAGATTTTATTTTCATGCTTGATCTAAGAACAATCCAGAAGCTCCACACCAGCAAGTCCCTTGAATATTATTGTTGCATTGACCACTGAGTAACATCAACACAGTTGAGACCCAACTACAAAGACCTTGGGAGCTAAGGCATCCATTTTTTTCCTTTCTTTTTTAGGAGAAGCAGAATAGCAATATTCTACTTGCATTGTTGTGGTACCAAAATCGCCATCAACAGGACCATGTAAGGCATTGAGAAATTTAGGTCTCTTCCATGTTGACCAAAAGGATTTTTCTTTATTCTCACTTTCCTTTTGTCTTCCTGTTCCATGAGTATTTGGGGAATGATGAAAAATTTTGAGCTCTCTAAAAACTTTGCAGCAAAGACATATTGACCTCAAATCCATGGATCCCTTGTGTGATTTTTGGATTTCATTGTGGGGGAAACCCCTTTATCATGTAATTATTCCTTTACAACTCATGTGTCATTGTGTAGTCTTCTTACTTCATGCAATGTCTCTTTCTCTTTGTGGTGACATTGGGTGTTATGTCCTTTAAGAGCATGATCTCTCCTAACATATTGTATTCCTTTTAGTGGATTGATGTGACACACTGCATCCCCCAAGTTCTGAATCCTTTATTCTTCTATTGGTCCTCTCTTGTAAGTTAAGACCTTACATGAACTAAGAAAAATTCCTTTGAATGTACCTTACACTATTTTGCACTTACAATATCTATTATATGGACACTATGCATAATACACTTTGGTTGTTCGTGGTGTCATCTTCTTTGTTCATTGGTGTCAAACATATAGATCTTTTCTTACCTCATGAAGTTCAAAGTTCATCATTGTCTAACACACTATCAAATTTATCATGAGGTATAACTTTTGTATGGTTATTGTATGGGAGCTAAACTTAGGTGTGACTTTCCCACAACCACTTGCCTCTTTGTGTGAGTGCATACTATCTATGTGCATATGTGTCTCACTGGGGACTCACCTAGTGGGTATAGGATTCCACTAGTCGTGTGAGTGTGCATTTGATTTGCATAGTGAGCATCAAATTCCACTTTTAAATGTTTCTTGGATGGACAACCTAGATCTGATCCACAACATGCAGGAAAAATAATAAAGCTTGATCCACCTCTTTTGTTTTTTTAATTTTTATTCCTTTATGTCTTTGGAAGTGTATTCTTTTGCCTTGAATTTTCTCCTTACATTATTTTCATGTGTGTCCTCTTGCTCCTATGTTGGTCTGCTATAGGATCTTGGCTCCCGGGGGCTTGGCCAAATCATTTGACCTTTATCATCCTATACCATCCACATCAATGCATTCAGACCCCTCTTGATGTGAGCTTTTCTACTTTAGTGTGAGTTTGAAGTAAGTTCATCCTCTCACTAAAGTGGGGGCTAAATGTAGTGATGGAAAATGTATCCCTCTATATTTTTTCACTTTTTTGGGTCCTCCCTATTAAATTAATTCTAATGGTGCCCTGATTTAGTGTTGTAATGTGTTTAAAAAATTTGCATTAAGTCTTGGACTCTTGTAAACTAAAATAACCTAGTTGTGCATTATTTATGGTGTTGTAAAGTGTACCTTTACACTTTCACACTAATATAGGGTTTCATTAATAAATTAAGCTTCTTTATGCCTTATTCGACCTTATTTTACATGCACAAGCCTTAATTAATGCATCTTTCTAGGGAGAATCCCAACATGTATCAAGTAACCAATCATAGTTCATGTGTTTTTGGATTATATGGCCTAGATTTAGTGATCTAGGACTCATACACCACCTTAGGAATATGGGGCCCACCTGTTGGTGTTTCTCCTAGTACACCCTTAGAATTCTCTAAAGAGTAGCCTATTCCTATAATCAAGAATCCATAAGATGAATGGAAAACTTAACAAGGGATTTAAGGACTTTACTCATTCACTTCGAGCTTTGTGGGAGCTAGGATGGTGTTCCTAATTGTGTTCATTTTGATCTATTTCATAAAGAACACATCAACACAAAGATGGGTTCCTATAAGGGAAAATAAACATAATCCATTAAAATATTGGATGATCTTTGAGAAAATAATCATTTATTTGCTAGGATCAAGAAAGTATATTAGGTGCATCCCTCATGGTTAACAAATTTTAAATGAATTATGCTTTGATTCTAATTCCATGATTGGGTAAACCATCAACATATTTCAATTGTAAATATCTTCAGTAAATAGACCAGTGTTTCATCAATAGGGCGATGGAGTCAAACATATAATAACTAGTAGGACACAAATTCTTTAACCCCTATAATAATGGACTATTTTCATAATGCCTTGCATCTTGAAAACTCTCAATTCCCAAAACATGACTTCTTATTAGATCCTATGCAAATTCTCATAAATATGTGACCCTATTCAAGCATCTAATCAACTCTTTGAGTTAAGCATAAATGAGGACACACATTCAAATAAGCATTTGGTGATAAACAAAGATATTATTGATATTTCATTCATAATTTGCACAAATTTATAGCAGGAGAGTAAATGTTTTGGATATAAGATTTTTATTTATATCAGTAAAGTCTATAAAACTACTTTAAGACTATTACATTTAAGATTCACATCAAAGACAACCTGACTGTTCTTTTGATTGGAACCCTTTCTACATCTAGTTTATACCCAGACCATATACAAGACTCAAAAAACTTAGAACACTTTGTAATGAGCCATGAAATCTATTTTATAGTACAAGGAAGGAACAAGCATTTGGCTCAAATGTAATTACATTTCTAGAATGTTTCATTTTAGCACCAATTTGAATTTCATATCAAGATTCCCCACATGGTGACCTATAATCATTTTTTGAATAGGGGAGATGAAATTGATAACCACCATCAAAAGGAAAATGAAAATACCACCAAAAATTCCCATTAACTGTCAGTTAGGCCTTGCATTCCACATCCACCTCACCTCAAGTTTCCATAGTCAGCATGAGAACCAAAAAACTAGCAACACACACAAGGAACAAAAGAAAACATGGTACACATGCCCACTTCATGTCCTTGCAAGAGGTAGGGAATAATCTTCCATTCCCTCCTCATGTTTACCATTATTTGCAACAGATCCATCACACCCACTCAAAAATTTCATAAATATTGATGGAACCGATAATACCTCCACTGTTGGGACTACAACTTGATTCAGCATCATAAGGTACTGCTAATAGCCTAAGTCTATTTCCATTTCACTATCTGAAGGGCTATCTGTGATAGCAATTTGGGAGCTCTATCATCCATAAGAGCATTGACCATACCTTATCTTTCAATGTACTTTGGGTGTGAATAGTGCAGAATCTTTTCCTTTCTCCTCTACCTTCTCTATAGTGACACCTTGGTGTCTTAACCTATTTTTAAATCTAGGAGGAGCACACAAAGACTTCTCACAAAGGGATTTCTTCTTCATAGATGAAACATTTTCAACTATAGTATACTCATGTATAGAGACATCACCATGAGGCTTCTACACATTGAGCCTTAGAGACCTCCCTACTAGTAATGCAAAAGTGACTGGCTTGCTCATCTTCTTTGCCTATCAGCTTTTTAGACTCACAATGTAACACTCCTCACTCTTTGCACAAATTCAAAAAAATGCTAACTACTAATTGCAATGGTTAAAATGGAAATCACTCCATCCATATTTATGAAGAAATTATGGTGGTGCTTGATCATCAATTTTGGCATCACATGATCAAGGAAGTAATTAATCATTGGCATCGATTTCATCACCATTAATCACCTACGTACATGGATATTTACATATCATTCCTCATAATAGCCAAGAATTAATTTTTCGCATGCACTAGGACCCAATTGATTTCTTTTGAAGAGAACACACCATTAATACTCATTGGTTGGAAAGAAAAATGACTAATACATGCATGTTTCTAGTTTTTGAATGTCGACTATCGATTTCAAAATGATATGTAAAATCAAGTAGCCAAGATGTAGTCAAATCAAGTTTGAGAACTGAAGACCATAGCTCATCATCCTCTGGCCAATAAGAAACCACCGATTGGGAACCATGTCATTCATTCTATGGGCTCTTCCACACTCTACACGATGGTCAAGAAACTCCTTGTGCCATCACTTCATGTACCTCACAAGCTTGCAAGAAGACATCAATTAAATGTTGTGAGGTGTGCAATGAATGACTTGAATTAAATCCTAATTTTCCACAATAGTCATTGATTTCCCCATCATGAATTACCCAACACTTGTACAAGGGTCGAGCCCCAAATGGTAAAGACAAACATCAGAATACCAGGAACCTCACATGTCTTATGATGACTATCCATAAATTCCTACATAGTGTGTGATGGGTGTCGGGCATTAAAAATTAAAATATAATGGGCCACATTCCTGCACATGCCACATTAATTTTTGAAATGTGGCCATGACTACGCTGACGATGATGAAACCCTTGAGGAAAATGACTTAAGTTCCATTTAGAAATGAAGTATTTTTCCCAACTTTAAAATAATTTAGCACGAGACAATGTGTGGGGTGACTGTCTCTCCTAAACTAAAGGGGTCAGTAAATAGATGTATTCAAAGGCTTAAGTGATGATTAACTTGACTGGTAACTAGGGGGAATAGGTCACTACAAAATTATAATGTTGAAAGGTTTTAGGGTAGAACATTTATAAATTTAGGGTTTACATACCAAAACCTTTAGCCCATCACTAGACATAGAGCTTGATAATCATGATCCAAGTCATGATTTTCTCAAAATTTTGAAATTTTTTTGGGAGATCTATTAGTGGCTCATGCACAGGGATGTACACCCCCAGTGGGAATAACAAGAATCTAGATCTTAGGTTGAAGTAGACCAAGGTAGAAACACAAGAAACCTAGGAGCTTTCCAGGATAGGGCAAGCAAACACAACCATAAAGGAACACACCAGACCAAACCTATGTAAATTATTCACAAAAGTATACAATATAATTTGGTCTTTTTAGAAGCCTCTTTTATTTTAATTCACTTCAATTCTCAAATTCAGGGCCCATGGCCCTCAAAACTCGGGACTAGTTCTTTCCTCTATCAAATACTTTGTCTTTTTCTATTTGTGGTTGATTAACATGTGTATTATGCATTCTTGAGAAGCCAACATCATCATGATTGATTCCATAAACAACACTTGTTATGAATTTTTCCTACTCATCAATCTATTCCAATGTAGACTTGCCAAATTGAAATGGGAAAGTAAAATATTCATATTCCATATGATCATGCATTTTACCTTCACATCCATCTTGTACATCAAATGGAAACCCTTCATAGACACTTTGTTGTATGTTGGGCCAAGTTGGAGTATCAAAGAGAAAAGATTAATATTCAGTAGCACCTTCATTATGATTGACATGAGTGTTGTCCTCATTAGATGGAAAAAATTCAGTAATAAGGTCCAAAAGATATGGGGTATCTGCAAAGAATTCAAGTGCACACTCATATTGATTTGAAATATTTATTTTTTATCAGACCTTAATGAACACTACTTGTGTAAATATTTTAAAGTCTGCACTGTGCTTGTTGTTAGCCTTTATTGTTCTTTCTTTTTAAAACAATGAAAGGTTGTGGCATTATGTGTCTAATTATATCAATCATAGGAATAGTTGGATTAGAAATGTTGTAAAAGCATTGGCACATCGCCATTTTTATGTTTTATATTTACATTTCCTTCTATCCTTTTCTCCAAACCCCCAAAGAGGAGTTGGCTTTCTATAAAAATCCAGAAGGTATTTAGTGAGGCACAATTTGGTGACCCACTCACAAAATTTCTCATATGAATATTGGAGAGGTGCAAGATTTCATGATCAATAGTTATTTTTTTGGCACGCTTAGTAGGAAAAGAAGTTTTTTGAACACCTATTTAGAAGTCAAAAATATTTCTTAAATCAACCTAAGGAAGGAAACTAGAAGTTTCATACCCTGAGTCCAAACAAGAGAATCTTCAAGAGGTCACTTCCAGTACTCTCAGTTACATTCCTCAGTACCTAGAAGGAGAAGACTTATAGGCTCTGTATCACCTATAAGGAGCAATGGAGAAAGAAGCAAGAGCCCAACCTCTAGAGACTTATCTACCCCACCTAGAGGCTCAAACTTCCAAATAAAATATCTATATACTCGTTTCATAGGAATATTTTCTCTATGGGTCACATTCCTCCCCCTACTCCTAGAAATTTTGTAACATGGGATAGTGCATGTCTGCTATGACCACCCATGCCCCTAGATGTATGGCCTAGCATACCCACTAACTCCCTCAAGGCTATTCCAAGATTCTCTTGATAAGACTTCCAAACCCCTTTCGAAAACCTTCAATATATAGTGGAAGTATGTATGGTTAATAACATATCAGAGGAGAACATCGCCTTGAGGCTATTAGCTACCTCTTTCAAAGGAAATTCCCAAGATTGGTATCGATCTTTGGCCTTGAGCTCCATCATCTCCTGGGATTAGCTTGGAAAATGGTTGTTTAAATGATTCTCAGAGAAAATATAGTACTCTTCATTGATACAACAATTTATTACCATCAAGAGAGCTCTAGAAGAAGCCATGAGTTATTCTAACACTAAATTTGACAAGACTTGGCAAAGGATCCTTATGACTGCTTGATCCCAAGCTATAATGGTGTTCATGTTCTATCTGAAGGTTCTCAATTTGGAAATCATAGTTATGATAACCTCCATGGGAGGGGATATATTTCCTGATGCATATGAAGTGGTGGTGCATGTGGAGAACAGTCTAATTGATGCTAGGAAGCTTCTACCTCAACCTATGATGCCAATATTTTTGGAAATCTCTGATGTCCCTTGAGAAGAAGCTACTCCAAGAACTTCTGCTACACAACTGATGTTGGCCACTCCATAGCCTATGTAAGTGTATCCCACCACTCAAATAACCACATCAAGCTCTTCCTCAATTGTAGTAGACATCATCAGCATGAAGAATCTCATGTAGAATTTCGCTAATGAGTTGGTCATTATCAAGTGACAACAAGCAATGCCTCCAAAGTAGACTACACATGCCTATGACTGAGGAAGTCATCTTATCAACAAAATCCATACCAAGGATCCTCTAGAGGAGTTCGTCAACAAATGTTGTTCACAAACCAAATAGTTCTAGTCACCATACCACTATAGGTAGTCAAATATATCCCAAGTAAGGAGATAATTCTAGGCCAAAACAATTTGGCAGAAAACAAGAATGTATGGTAGTTTCCATCTAGCGATATCCATATGCCCTAAAATTTCTTGAGGGAATATGCAATAGGGGATAGCGGAACAAAGAAGAAAGGGAATGCTTCCACATGCATATGACTATGGGTCTTCCAAAATTGAAAATTCTCACTGGGTATATGCAGGATCATCATGGAAAAAATAGGCCCTTAAGTGGCAAAAAAATCAGAAAAATCAGAGTTAGGAAACTTGATGTAAAAGTTTGAATAAGTTATCTATATTATTTCAAAAATATGTAAGAATAGAATCTGTAGCAAATTCAATGTAGTTTCTAAAATACTAGGTTTGTGTAAAAATAAATAAATCTATTTGGTGAAAATTTGAAATTTCAATGCAGTAGTACTTAAATTTCAGGGGAAAAATAAGAAGTAGATGTGTGTCTGACCACCCTAACCACAATAAAATGATAATATTATTTTATAAGATTTTTGATGTAAGTAGATGACTCATCTCTTGATGTGATGCATATTTTTTTGTAATTTTTTTCTGAGTAAAAAATTAATTATGAATTTTTTATTACAAATTTTAAAAAATATAAAAAACTCTTATGTTTGACCACCTTAACTTGGTCAAAACATCATGAAATTAAATTTTTCTTTTTTCAATCCTATATTATCCGAAGCATAGAATGTGATGCATGTTTTGGATTCAAAAAATGTGATACCATTTGAAAGCTATAGATGTTTTTCAATCAATCTTTCAATCAAGACTTTAGTCATAATTTGAATAGAAAATGAATAATAATTACTTATTAAATTCAAAGTAAAGCATTATTTATATTGGTGGAAATTTGAGAATCTCCTTTAAAAACCCTTTTTGTTTCATCAATTTTGGGTTAAAAAAAAGTCATCAGCCACATACCCATCATATTGCAACTTTTTGGTCCATCATGATCCTGCACATACCCCACTACATAGCACAAATGTAAGGAATTTCCTTCAAACAAGAACGAGATATTGTGCCCAACCAAGCTCTATTTTCTTGGATTGAAGAAGATGCATTGTTTGCAAATGAAGCTCCAATGACTAGTGTTCCACAACTACAGTCAAATTATAACACAAGGTCCAAAAGAAGGCTCACAGGAGAATACGTCCAACAACCTTTTCCACGTCCTCAACCACGTCAACCTTCCACATAGGAAAATTAGGCTTCATCATGCTACATTTGACCTTTTCTGTAGTCGCATAATAAGTCATTGGTAGAGAAGGAGGAAAATAAGAAACCGATCGCAGTCACAATAGAATGCTTCCTTCCAAAAATGAGAGAAATACCAACATACAAGCCTAAGACTCAACTGGTCAGGATGCTCAATGTAGTGGAACAATTGAAGAAGGTACCTACCAATGTATCATTATGGGATTTCATATCCATTCTTGAATAAAAGACCTTGCTTTGGGAAGCATTAAAGAAAGGAGAAAAAATCTCGTATGGCAGACACAACTCAGTCATGCAACCAGAGTGGAGACAAAGGATCTGTGTCACCTCCTCAAGCTTTGAAAGCAACATCTTACATGAATGATGTGGGAAATGCAAAAGAGAAAGAGGTAAGAAAGATAAAGCCCACACCCTTCTTTTTAACATTTATTGTGGTAGATAAGCTTTTGCATAATAATACGATTGATTTAGGTGGTAGCACGACTGTCATATTGAAACAAATGATAGATGCCTTGAAACTTAAGTATGAGCACCTAGAAAAAGGAATCATGCAACTATATGGGAAGAAGGTTTAGACCATCGTGTAGATAAAGGATCTATCTCTTACCCTCTTCTCATTCCCAAGCCAAATAGTCATGCAAGAAGTGGTAGTGATAGAAATTCTTCTTGTCTTTGGAATGTGTCTTTCAAGAGATTTCACAACAAAGCTTGGTGGATACATGATGCTCTACTAGTCCCACCTAATATTGAGAACAAGCATGGTATGAATATGAAGATTCTATTTGAATATTTACATCTTGAACATATTGTAGACATCATAGTCCTATGCTTTGAGGCGGTAGATACTTTCATCTCTCAACAAGAGAGATATTGTATGGAAATGTTAGAAGATGAATAAGATACAAGTGATTGGACTCTCAAAGAAGAGGTGTTACTCAAAAAATTCATTGACTTTGATCCATTCAACAACTTCCATGCAATAAGGCTAGGCACTTATGTTATTTTTGACGATGGCCAAGTCTTTCCAAAGTTAATGAAAAATTAGGAGGAATTTGATGATCAGGGTGATAATCGTCTATGGACCCTATATTTTGATGGTGCCAACTACAAAGTTGGCTCTAGAGTGGGTGTTTGATTAGTGTCTCTAATAAGATTGGAAAACCTCAAATCTTACCATTTTAAGTTCTCATTCTCCAACAATGGTGTTGAATATGAAGCCTTGGTTCATGGGTTTATTCTTCTAGAATAGATATGTGCAAGAAAAATACAAGTTTTGTGGGATTTAGAGCTAGTGGTGGGCAAGGTCTGTGGATAAGCAACTAAAAAAGACACAAGGATGAGATCTTATAGACATCGAGTTTGGGATCTTATCAAGATTTTTGAAGCTTTCAATATACAAGTTATCCCTCAATCACAAAATAGTGTTGTTGACTGGATGGCTTCTGTCAGCTCATAATTTCAACTAGTTTCTAATATGATGGAGTAGAGTGTGGTGCATGTCATTTTTTGACCCTCAATTCCTACCAACAATCAAAATTAGCAAGTCTTTGATGATGACATCCAAATTGATTCCTTCATATAGAAATTAGGGACAACTTCCAACTATTCATGACAAGAAGTAGAATTTCTCAAGGAACAAGTCATCTAGTTGAAAGGGAACAAGATTCCTTGAGGATTAATTTCTCTCAAAATCTCTTTAACTATGAGGATGTAATAAATGACAAGAAAACATTTACTATTGATGTAAGGGATTATGAAGAGCTCAATGTATGAAGTGGAAGGAAGTTTAAAGAAGGGAAATGACTCGCAAGGAAAAGAAAAGACTAAAGGGCCTCTGCTTCAAGTATGACAAGGTTATCATCTGACCTAGGATGATCTTAGACCTACTATGATCCGGGCATAATTCAACATACCATTGACTTGGAAGACGGATCCAAACACATCTGATAGAAGCAAAGTCCAGTCAACTTGAATGTTGAAGCATTGATGGAACAAGAGCTCACCAAGCTAGTCGAATCAAAGATCATATACCGTATCAAACATTCTACCTAGGTGTCAAATCTACTTCTAGTCCAAAAAAAAATGGAAATATCCATATTTGTATCAATTTTTGAGACTTGAGTAAGGCCTTGTTAAAAAACCATTATACCTTACCATTGATAGAGCAGATTTTACAGATTGTGGTCGGATTCGAGATGTTCTCCTTGCTAGATGGTTTCTCAAGATTTAACCATGTCTATGTGAAGGAATCCAACCAACATAAGACAATTCTTACCACTAAGTGGGGAACGTTTGCATAGTCAAAGATTTTATTTGAATCTTCTAATGTTGGTGCAACTTTTCAATGAGCAATGATGTAGAGCATCATACAAAAAGGAAGAGACCATACTTTCTCAACTTCAAAAGTTAATTCACTCATTAAAATAGAGTTCCAAAATAGTATTAGTACATTACATCCATCAAATACCATGGCCTCAATTCATGATACAAGGATTCAAAGGACTTCAATAGTGCACTCTCTAATGCATGGACCCATTCGAGAAAAAATAAGACTCCTCTAATAGTCCAGAAAAAAAAGAGAATCAAAACAAACCATTTCAATGATCTATGCCACCAAATTCTATTAGTTCTTCATGACTGTCCTAAATAGGCTGCAAGTACTCTGTTCTCAAGGGATAGTCATCATTAATCAATTCAAGACTTGTATTCTTAAGAACCCAACCTTGTAAAAGGATTCAAGGCATGTGGATTTTTTCCATGAACAACTCTTTAAATTATTTTATGATTATTACAAACCAAACACCTTGTAATTCTGCCTTTCTAAGTCTACATTATCATTGTCAACACAGGACATTCAATATTAGGAGAATTTAAAACTTGTTTATTATCTAAAGATTGAAGGTAGTGATTCATAATACCTCCTTACACCTTTGCAAAAAATTTCCACTCAAAATTAAATTCCTTACACTCATCAAAACATGGGATACAATTTGCATACTCTATTTTTCTTCGATTTTTGGTGAAAAACACATTCTAGGGATTGCTTGTTCTCAATCAAGACCATAAGCTAAGAATACAAAAATTGGATTTTAAAAGATGACATCAAAATAGACTTGCACATAATTTCTTAGATGATTTCACTAAGTCGTTAAAGAGCAACTTAATTTCTTTTATTCATTGTTACCCTAGCAAGGGTTTTAGAGCAGTTTTGAGAAAAATGAACATATCTTCCACAAATCTTAACTAAAATGCATGAAACAAGATTAAATGGGAATTTTATTGACAATACCAACTTTCAAGAACATTCTTTCACATTTTCAAGTCTTTATAGGCCATACACAAGCCTGAAAATAGTGTATTTTCTATAAAATGTGTAAGAAAATAGAGTTTTTCATTATTTCCATCAAGGATTCAATCACCAACAAGTACAAAAGGAGTTCAAAGGCCCTTTTAAAGTCATTTACACCATATATAATTAGTTTCCGACTATTTTTCAACTTCTTATTATTGATTAGACTCTAATTACCCATTAACTTCTAATTTATGCAACTTTTACACTTTGATTGCAATAATTGTTGATATTTTTACATTTTTTTGCAAATGACATTTAAATGACTTCTACAAATGGAAAAATGGAATCATTTAAAAAATAGAATCATGGTGATGTGAAGGTGCTTCTACACTAGCAATTTATGTTTCTTTTGAGGGATTGATCAATTTGATTATCCTCATATATTCAGATGACCTAATAGTCTTTTCAAAATCAAAAGATGATCATTTTGATCATCTAGAGAAGGTTTTCCAAAAGTGCCAACAATTCCAAATTTATTTGAATCAGAAAAAATGTGTCTTTGGAGTACCTCAAGGTAAGCTCCTTGGATTTATAGTGTTGAAGGAGGGAATATAAATAGACCCTGAAATGGCTAGATCTACTATGGAATTACCTTTTCCAATAAACCAAAATGGATTGCAATCTTTTCTATGGAAGATCAATTTTTTCAATAGATTCATATTAGATTTCCTATGCATTGTGAGACTAATCATGTTTATGCTTAAGAAGAACATGCTTCTCAAATGGACTCTAGAAGGCAAGGAAACCTTCGAGTAGCTAAAGATATCCCTCTTTGAAGCCCTGGTGTTGGTCAACTTAGTTTTTTCCAAAACTTTCTACTCTATGTAGAGTGGTGAACATAGCATAGCTTCAATACTCACCTAGAAGTGTAAATAAGACAATGGAGAGAATCCTATCACATTTCATTCAAGGACCCTAAAATTTTATGAAGCTAGGTATAATTTTGTAGAAAATCTAGGTTTTTCCATTGTCAAAAGTTAAAAGAAATTTTGATGCTTGGTGTTGGCCAACAAGATCACTATTCTCGTAGCACATCCCAGTGCGTGAGAATACATCACTAAAGGGGAAATAATAGAAAAAGGAAAAAATTAGATCGCCAAGATCCTAGAATATGATGTGGACATTACACCAACCGAGCTAGTTTAGGGAAGAGGTATGTGTGAGTACATTGCATAGGAATGAAATTCTAAAGTTGACAGTGGGACCGATCAAGTCTACTTGAATCAATTCAAGTTCGAAGAGTCTTGGGTGGCTGATCAGACATAGTATATGCAAAAGGGATACTACTTGAGTAGATATTCACCTCATGAAAGGAGATACTACCAATTGCAAGGCACTAGGTATATATTAATTGAGGGAATATTATTTAAGAGGAATTGTGATGGTGTATTGCTCTGATGTCTTAACAAACTGCAGGCAGGAAGAGTTCTTAATGAATTCCATCACAATCTTGATGGTGGACATTTCTTCGCGAAGACTACTGCCTTAAAAATAATGCGAGAAGGATATTATTGGCCCTCTATGTTTGTTGAAGTGTATCATCTAGTTAAAAAGTGTACCCAATGCTAGTATTTCATTGGCAAAAGAAAGAATGTTGCTTTTCCCCTGAGCTCGATCATAACTAAGGAACCCTTTTCTCAATGGGGTCTAGATTTTATCATAATGATAAATCCTATTTCCAATGCTAGACATAAGTGGATCCTCATGGTGATATACTACTTCATGAGGTGGATGGAGGACATATCCCTAAAAAGTGCCATGGAAGGGGAGAATGTCAATTTCCTTAAAGAACTAGTAGCCAAATTTGGCCTACCCAAGACCATCATATCTAACAATTCTTGAGCCTTTATAGGATTAGGGATGTCATATTTTTCTATTAGACAATATTTTCCTTAGGACTTCATCAAATTACTACTCACAAGGGAATGGGTTCGCAGAATCAACCAACATAAACCTAATTAGATTAATCAAGTGCATTGGGTTGGAAAAACAAAGGGATTGGCACAAACATCTATGAGATGATTTATGGGTGGATCAAATTACTCCAAAGAAAATTCTGAGGACTTCCCCTTCTGAACTAGTATATGAAAAATATATAGTATTACATATCTCCTTATAAATTTCTGCATTACAATTATTGAAAGCTCTAGAAATTGAAGAAAGTAGTGGAATGGAAGTACAACTAGCAGAGCTCCTTAAATTATAAGAAGATAGAGAAGAATCCTATGATGCCATGATAAAATGTCAAAAAATAGTAAAGTGGTGGTTCAAAAAAAATAATTCTAACCCAAAATTCAATGAAGGGATATTAGTGCTGAAGTACAATGGTTGTACTGTAAAACTAGGGCAACACACAAAATTTGATGTTCTATGGAAAGGATCCTTCTGAATTAGCACATGCAAGGAAAATAATGTGTATGAACTTGAGGACATGGAATAAAACTCTTTAGGTATGCCAGTGGGGTATGTGTAGGATCATGATGGGCCAAAAAGTGGCAATATGATGGATATGTGTAGGGTATTTGGTTGATGATTATTTTTACCCAAAATTGATGAAATGAAAAGGGTTTTTAAAGGAGATTCTCAGCTTTTCACCAATATAAATTATGTTTTAATTTGAATTTAATAAATAATTATTATTCATTTTTTATTTGAATTATGCCTAAAGTCTTGATTGATAGGCTGATTGAAAAACTCCTTTAGCTTTCAAGCGGTATCACATTTTTTGAATCAAAACATCGTCACATTCTATGTTTCACACACTATAAGATTTTAAAAATTGAATTTCATGAAGTTTTGACCAAGTTAAGGTGGTGAGACATACAAGTTTTTATGATTTTTAAAAGTTCTTATAAAAAATTCATAATTAATTATTTACTTGGAAAAATATTATAAAATATGCATTACATTGAGACATGAATCCTCTACTTATATCTAAAATATTATCATTTTAATGTGGTTAGGTTGATCGGATAGACACCTACTTATTTTTTCCTAGAAATTTATTACTATTACATTGAAATTTCAAATTTTCACTATATATATATATTTTTTAAATAAACCTAGTAGTGTAGGGTATGTGGCTGAAGACCCTTTTTTTACCCAAAATTGATGAAATTAAAAGGGTTTTTAAAGGATATTCTTAGATTTTCACCAATATAAATTATGTTTACTTTGAATTTAATAAATAATTATTATTCATTTTCTATTTGAATTATGACTAAAGTCCTAATGATAGGCTGATTGAAAAATCTATAGCTTTCAAATGGTATCACATTTTTTTAATCTAAAATATGTGTTACATTCTATGCTGTAGTCTATAAGATTGAAAAGAATGAATTTCATGATTTTACCAAGTTAAGGTGGTCAGACATACAGTTTTTATGATTTTTAAAAGTTGTAATAAAAAAATCGTAATTAATTATTTACTTGGAAAAATTACAAAAAAATATGCATCACATTGGGACATGGATCCTCTACTTATATCTAAAATATTATAAAAAATACTATCATTTTATTGTGAAAGCTCTGATTGTAGTCAGACAAACACCTACTTATTTTTTCCCTGAAATCTAAGTACTACTGCATTGAAATTTTAAATTTTCAACAAATATATATATATATTTAAATAAACCTAGTAGTGTAGAAACTACATTCAATTTGATAAAAATTCTATTCTTACATATTTTTGAAATAATATAGATAGCTTATTCAAATTTTTACGTCAAGTTGCCTATCTCTAATTTTTCTAAATTTTTTGCCACTTAAGGGCCCGTTTTTTCCATGATGATCCTACACATACCCAGTGAATGGTATTTATTTGAAATTATTCTGTTAAAATAAACAATTCTTTAAAAAATTTATCAATTATGTACCATATGTAAAAAAATTTGTAAATACGTTTGAATTTTGAGAATAAGCCATTTGTGAAAAAAATTAAAGAATCAGAAAAATTTATATTATATTATAATCATAAAAAATTTACAATATAATGCAAGGCCCTAGACTCAAATTTAAACATGAGGCTCTCTATAGTAGACCCAAAAGAGTAGCAAATCAAAAAGAAGTCAGAAAAGAGGCAATGTGCAAAAAATGTAAAGTAAAACCTCCAATCAATGTCGACAAAGAAAAAAGGGCTTGTTATCAGGTTCTTCTTCTTCTTCTTTTTCTTCTCATCTAATGGGTTGCAAAAAGGGGCTGAACACATAGTGCACACGGGATACCCAAAGCATAGACCTAAGGTATACTTGCCTCAACTCTGCATTAGGAAGTCAAAGTGCTTCATCCAAGAGAGTCGTGGAATGTGCTCCACCCCATACTCTCATAGTAGAAAAGTGGCCATTGGTTGACAAGAGTAGCAGTGCATCTCAAGGTCCATAGCGCGAAAGTCAAAAAGGAAGGGAAACTAGGGTAAATCTATCCCAAAGTCCATGTGCCTATGAAGATCCATGATGCTTGAGATACCAATGTCGGGAAGAGCCACTTGCACTACCTCAAAAAGCCCTTCCATTAGTGAAGTTTTAAACATTTGGTGGCACAACTCAATTATCATGAGTTTGGACACATGCAGGTCCCATAGCAAGGTGATGAAGTGAGAAAGGACATTGCAGTTGCTCTAGAGGTAGTTTTCATCATTAATGAAGTGTTGAACAACCACCCACTTAAACATAAATATGGCAAGGCTATTGCATTTCTTCACCAAGTGCTTAATTTGGTCACTAGTGACCTCTCCCACAAAAAAATATTATGGCCTCTATGGGAGTGCCAAAGCTAGCAAACATTTTGATATGTAGTGAATTATGGTCGAATGGGAATCAACAACAAGCTTGCTAATTTTAAGAGACTATATTTTTAAATGAATATTGGAAAAGGTGGCATACCTATATATAGAAAGGTGACCTGACTAACTCAACCAATGAAAGGTCTATTTTTGGTTGGATGACAATGGAAAATATTAAGGCAAAATGAAGAAGGGTAGATGAATCATTCAAGGAATCTAACAAACTTCCTTAAGAAATAAATTTGGGAATTGGGAGTAAATGCTCTTGTATGTCAATTGTTGACATGTGTCCTTTGCCATCATCAGTGTCAACCAACTTACTAATGGGGAAACACATGGATTAACATAGTTAAACTCTGACAAATTAATGGGAACATCTTTTCAAGAGTACCTTTCATCACCTTAGCATGTTTCACATAGAAAAAAGCATGATTTTTGATGCAATGAGTTTATTTGTTAAAAAGGTGGTGGAGGGAATGTACTAATTCCTTTCTCATTGTTTTTTTGGAATTGTCAAGGGATACAAATCTCTAACCTATTACCTTGGTGGCAACATTTAATGGAC